>BROE01000020.1:4486309-4844602 GCA_036571765.1 Plecoglossus altivelis
ACTAGCAATGACCCAACACATGAGTCCGTTTGCACACCCCCCCCCCCCCCACACCACACACACACCCTTACCTCCACGCCGCCCCTGCTAGAGAGTGTGTGAGCTACAGTCAACTGGCCCATTTCATGTGCATCGGCCTCTATCTAGGGACATGATCTCAGTATGTGTTACGTGATTCCTGGAAGAAAAGGCTTATTTGGTATCAGGAGCTGTGGGAGGCAGACACAGGTTGCGGTGGATGATCATTATCGAGGTTAGATTACAGAAGGATGCTGAATATAGCAAGCAATTTTCCGTGGTCATTGTCAGCAAAGAAACACTGGAAATACCGGAGGAAATTAAGAGTCACCTCCAAAGAGAAACGCAATCTCATTATACGACAGCAATAAATAAAAAAAAGAGTTACATTAAAGACCCATTTAAATTCTCAAATTAGCAAGCAACTGATAAAGTATGCATCTGAGAGAGGAAGGGAGACAGAGAGAAAAGGAGGGAGAGAAAGAGACGAAAGAGACAGTTGAGAGCCAGAGAGAGGAGACAGAGAGACGGGAGGGAGAGAAACAAGGGAGAGGGAGAAAAAGACAGATAGAGAGAAAGAAACAGAGAAAGAAAAGGAGGAAAGGAGAGGAGAGAAAAGAAGACAGGAAAGAGAAGAGAGGGGAGAGAGAAAGCGAGAGAGAGAGAAAAGGGAGAGAGGGAGGGGGAGGGAGGAAGGAGGGTGGAGGGAGGGAGGGAGGGAAGGGATGAGGAGGAGGAGGAGGGAGGGGAAGGAGGGAGGGAGAGAACTGAAACAGAACGAGGGGCCAATCTTTCTCTTTCTCTCTCTGAGAAGCTTTGCTGCTCTGGAGGGACCTTGTGAAGAAAAGCTAGCCCAACTGGCCGGCCAGATAAGGAGGAGCACGGGAGCATGGAAGAGAGAGACAGAGGGGAGGGGAAGGGAGAGGAGAGAGGAGAGAGGGCAGAGAGGGAGAGAGAGAGATGAGAGAGAAGAGAGAGAGAGCAGAGAGGAAGAGAGAGAGAGAGGAGTTGGGGAGGGAGAGAGGGGAGGGAGAGAGAGAGACAGAGACAGAAAGAGAGAGCTTCATCTAGTGATTGCACTAGCCCCCCCTCCTCCCCCCACTCCCCAACACACACACACGCAAAGGCAAACACACATACGGAACACCGATCAACTTGGTCAGGCCCATTGTGATCGCGAGGCAGTTGGCGCTGCAGGCAGTCGCACGGAACTGCTGTTGGCCTGTAGGCTCCGATGCCAACGCTCTCCTCTCTGAGTTAGCTGTTATCATTGTCCCACTGGATTCCCGATAGCTGGGCCAAGCTTGTGCAGTGCTGCAGTGTGAACCACCACAGACAGGTGGACAACCAAGATCCACACAGAGTGGTCCTCACAGCTGGTGGAAGGTTCTGGCATTACAGGGTGATTTAGCGTACCTACGCAAGGACAATGGCAATGGACAATTTCCACTTCCTCTTTTGAGGTGTTTGATGTCACAAGATCAAGGTTTGACACATTACTAAAGATGTCACTTGTGTCACTGTACCCCTTCCTTGGTAACCTGATGTTGCAGAGTGGTTTTGTTAAACTGCCATCTGGGACGTTGTCCTTGGGAACTGTTTGGAAAATGGCAGGTACTTTAGGGAAAGGGCAAAATACTTGGCAGGTGATTGGATGAACCATCTGTCCATCACTGTCTGGCTGACTTCAACCACACCTCCAGCTGCCAGTAGTTTCTCCAAGGACGCTGTCTGGTGGGAAGCACTGGTCTGGGCACAAACAAATAACTGGATTCTGGAAACGGTTTCTTGAGTGGTGAGCTCATGCATCCAGGTGTCTCGCAAATGTCACAACTCAGGATCCCATATACAGACAATTTCAAAGTGTTCATTTTGAACACCAGGAGTATATATTTCACTCATTGAAGATTTAAAAGGATCCACTCTCACCTTGATGAGAGCTCCTGGTGTTAATTCAACACTTTTAAATGTTGCCGTGTAGCCAGTGGTCTTATTGATCAGGAGGCGGCACATTCCCTCAGCGGATAAACCTTGAGATCCTGCAGCACAACACAATCAGTTGTATGTGTGGGGGGTCTGATTTCTGTAACTGGGCAGTGTGAGCCGACGTTGCTTAAGCAGAGGCAACCAATTAAATAGGCTATCCTACTGTAGACTAAGAATGATCACATCATTCTACATCAATGACTCGTTAGCTGGATGAAACGACGTAGCCTGGAGATGATGTAAAACATCAGCCCCTTAAAAATGTTTTGTTTTGCGAATGTACAGACGTCGCTTAATTGACATGTACACTCCAAAAATGTTATTTTATGATAACGATGATGATTTTTATTTTCTAATGAATCACATAATTAATCACATTTGCAAAGACACGGAGAAGGCGCGTGGACGCGTCCTCTTCTTACAAGTAATTACCCCAACTTCGTTTGCACGCTTTGCAATTACAATGAAACCGACTCACCTTGAGCAGGGAGAAGACACAGTCAGGATGTGATGAATGAATTCAGGAACCGCGCGTTGAATCCAGACGCTGAGCAATGCTACCTGCAACTGCTCCCAAAATCAGCTGTGAAACTCTGTAGTCTACAGTGATGTACACGGGAACCGCTGCTGATTCAATAGATGGTTCTGAGCGACGTTCTCACAGTCTTCACGCTGACAAAGATGGTCATCTGCAAGATACCTTTGCTTTTTCCCAAAAAGAGACCGATGTTCTCAAAAAGTGACGGTGAGTGTGACCGTTATCGATTGTTTTCCCGTGTTGTCACATAAATAAGTCTTGCTCGCAGTCCCCGCAGTTGTCTGATCAACGGTGCTGCCAACCACGCAACACAAAGTCGGTCCCATCAGTTTCACTTGCATCTCACGTACAGTGTGCAGTTTAGACCCAACCTCCCTCCATCGACTCGCGTCATCCTTTGGCGTGAGCTCATTGCAATCTTTTTTTTTCCTTGGACAGTGCAGGGGACTCGCATTCTAAAGAGTTTTTTTTCATTATTAAGAACGATGCAGTCATGCACACGCAACCTCATGTCATTTCTATCCAGTTTCTACCAGATATATAACCTACCTACAGCGTAAGCATGTCAACTACGGTGAACTAGCCACCGTTGACCATTCATTTTTTTAAATTCCCACCTACTCGACTGAATTAAATTTAACGGTTTGGCTAGAAACAGATTTGTTGACTCAATATGAGCAAACAAGTTTTTTTAAACGAAGAGAGAAAAAAGTGATGTATTGTTCATGCGCCAAGTAGTAGCCCACTGTTGGCTTAACGGGACCGGTGATGGTAAACGACAGCAAGGCGAGGACGGGAAATTTCCCTTTAAAACAGTGACACCTGTAGGTGTCTCGGTGCCACCTCATGCACTTCATTCATAGTATTCACCACGTCCCCAGAGTGCCCGTGAGTCATGCTCGCATTCAAATGCTGCAGACTGGATGAATGGGACACCTGTTTGGCAAATGTAGCCTTTGTATCATTCGCATCATTTTGGCATGTTTAGACGCAACAAAACACAACGTTTTTTCCCCTCTCTGCAGACTTTGTAAAAAAGTTGTCAGGAAACCTTCAAATTACAGTTGTGTTTTATTGATTAATCTACTCATTTAGCAGACGCTC
Source organism: Plecoglossus altivelis (assembly GCA_036571765.1). NCBI lineage: Eukaryota > Metazoa > Chordata > Actinopteri > Osmeriformes > Plecoglossidae > Plecoglossus > Plecoglossus altivelis. The sequence goes on from BROE01000020.1 coordinate 4,489,956, forward strand.
TTATTTAATGATTCTGCAGGCATTGCTAATAAAAGATCTGCCACACGTACACACAAGGACTTCAAACGGCATGCTTTGTACTGTTGAGAGCTGCTGAGTGTTGACAGGTTGTGCTGTGTAAGTTTTTCTGTCTACATTCATGTAGCGTGTGTGCATGATTTTGTGCAAGTATGCGTGTGTCAGTGAGAGTGTGATTGCTTGCTTAAAAGGTTGTATGGTTGGGTGTGTGTGTGTGTGTTTGTGTATGTGCGGCTACTAACAATGAATGTAGCAACATGACATGAAAGAGACAGAAATGTAGTAACCACAGCAAAGTCACAGGATTGGACATCACCCTTCCTTTTATTGGACATCGTCATATCAATACAGGATATTGTTAACACCCACATCCCTCTCCTTCCCCAATCTCCCCCTCCTCTTCCTCCTTGCCACCGGCGTCAAAGTCAAACGGAGAGAAGGAGAGCCCACTTTGAGAAAACGCTGACGGTGTTGAAAGCCCTCAGCATGCTTCTCTATCAGTTTGGTCATGGGGAGGTGCAGGCCACGCACACACAACCAACCCGCCAGCTGTCCGCACCTCATTATCCACCGGTGGATGTGCGGGTGGGAGGTAGAAGTGCTTGCTACCTGTTAGGAGCTGAGCTGAGTGAAGGTGCCCCAGGACCGGGGGCCTCCCCCTGGGCAAGCCAGATGGCAGGGGACCCCCCACTCACCCACCCGCCACCACCTTTATCACTCCACCATCTGAGTTGATCTGGTCATCAGCTGTCCAATTACAGAGAAAAAGAAACCGCACACGTTCACAGACATAACCTATCCACACACACACACACACACACATAGATTCATCGACACATTTATGTGATAAGCGAATGGAAACAAAAGCCATAAGCATCATTCAAGATTACACTCACCCAGGGTACAAAGCGTTTGTTCCTTTACCTTCTGGGAGGAGATACAGGATCATCAAGTCACTCTCAAAGAGACTGAAGTACAGCTTCCTCCAGTAATTGCTGTACTGGACCATTATTTTCCTGACGTTAGCCATCGGGATTACATGCACTAGAGCCACTTGTCATTTTGTTTAGCGTGCAATATGCGTATCTCTTGAGAATACGCCCTTGTTACTAACCAATGCATGATATTTACAAGCAACTTTGTGCATGTTATACAGTGGTATGTTTATTTATTTATGCTAAATCATTCTTTAGATCTTAATTTTTTTATCCTTTAGAGGTTTATGTTTAAATGCCCTTGCTCTTGTCACTGACTGAAAGTTGCTAAACTTAACTTTGTAGCATTGCACCCGATGACAATAACGTAGCTTACCTTTTTCCGCACTGTACATGCACAAACACTGGCGCGCGCACGCACAAATACCTCAACACATGTAAGCAAATACAGCACATGCAAACTACCTCGTGCCCAAACACAACCACAAACAGGATCCTACCGACTTTCTACCTGGCTGATTTCAGGCGGTCGGGCAGTGAGCAACTAAGCAGCGAATGTTTTCTGCATCTGCTGGATATCAGGAGGAAAACCCCCTCTCCTCTGAGGACATTAATAACCCAGTCACGGACCATAATCCATTACTCAGTAAAGTGACCAATCACTGTGCACATTGGATGGATGGCCATACGTCCGTAGAAGCCATTGTTCAAACATGTTCATTGTCAGAATCTGACATTTGGCTCCAGGCTTCTTTTAACACGTAGAGACAGAGACTTGAATGGCCAGATGCAATTGGCTGCATGGAGATTACCATAACAACGGTGCCATTCCAACAGTGAGGAAAATCGCACGCAGAGGGTGGCATGAGGAGCACCGTGCGTGCAGATCAAAATCAAGCTGACAGAACAGACAGAATAGTAGCTGGAGGAACAACTGATTATGAACCTGAATTCCAAGCCGCCGAGGGAAGATGCCCCTGAACGGGAAGGAACGAATGGAGACACAGCATTCCTCGTCACATGACAAACACACACGCTCTTCCCTCATGCTTCATCTCTTTCAAACTATCTTTCGTTCTTTCCTTCTTTCTTCCTTTCAGAGGTCTCTTCTCTTTTGCTCTATGTCTCAATTGCCTGTAGCACTCCCTTTGGGACTGGGGCCCCAGGGCCTCCTGGGAAATCTGTCTGTCTCTCTCTGTCTCTCTCTCTCAATGTCTCTCTTTCAATGTCTCTCTGTCTCTCGCCATCTGCAGTTGGAGCACAGTCAAAGCAATGCACAAAGCACGCGCACCATGGTTCTGTCCCAGCTCTGATGACATAAGCACAAAATGAAACGAAAACAAGTTTATTTTAAAACAATTTCTGTAAGTTATCTATTATGCTTAAGCTTATCTATTATGTGTTCTGTGCAGACCCCAGGAAGAGTCAATTATATTATGCATCAGCTAATGGAGATTTTAATGGAACTCGGAATCCTCTCTCTGTGCCTCTCTTGCTCAACCATTCTCTCTTGCTCTATCTTTTTCTCTTATCTCTCTTTGTCACTCTGTCTCTCTATCTTTGTCTGTCTTGCCCTTGTGCTCTTTCTGTCTGTCTCTTTCCCTCAATCTGTCTCTCTCTTTCAAACACTCAATCACATGCACTCCCGAGGGTAAACCCAATGCCTGTCTCTTCCCGAGCTATATCGATGACATTCTGTTGACTTCCAACCTGAACGAACCAGGATGTGATTCTCACACAGACCAGGGGTTCCACACCGATGGCTCAATCCAGCACTAGGCGAGCGACCCCCCCCACACACACACATACACACACTCACACACACACATACACACACATACACACACATACACACACCCTGCGGTAGCTACGTAAAATGCATGGTGTCTCTAGATGCATCATGGACGTGCATTATTTACATCTACGACACTCGCTTGAAAAATGAATCCAATTCCCTGGTTTCGAGCATTGCTGTAGCATGTATGGCTGCAGCAAGATAGGTTTGCTGTTTGTAGATCTAATGATGGGACGACCGTCACTGTGCACGTGGAACACCCACAGAACATGAGAACATGACCCCACAGTTCAGATGGAGAACAGGGGATTTCTGTAGCGGATTGTGTCAGGCAAGGCACCTTGAAGCGACCCTGACGTACTGAATACTGAGCACTGTGCCGGAGTTGTTAGGATGCGTATCAACAGGTAGTAAATACATAGGCATACAACTATGAAGTATGTAAATGCTATTCCGGGTGGGATGGGGGACGGGGGAGAGAGGGGGTGTGGTGAGCAGGGGGGCGGGGTAAGGCCATAAAGAATCCAGGGAAAACCAATCGCGTGTGAACATGTTCTGGAAAGGTGTTCTCGCCACATCGCTCACGCATTTCCAACAGCTGACATTTGCTGACATTTGGTGGCTGACATGAAGAATGTTAAAGATTGGGGGGGTCGGGGGGGCGGGGTACTGTAACGGTGGTGCAGATGGCCAGATGACTCAGCAGTGTTTATGAATGACTGGAGTAATGGCTTCAGAGTTCTCCTCAAGCTTCATCCAGCTGCAGTTCCAGTCACTGTGGTAGCTGATAATGTTGTTGAGGAATGCTGACCAGACACATAGAACACGACGCACTGGACCGTCATGCCTCACAAGCAGTTCGCTGTCAAAAATAGGATGGAGTTTATCGAACTTCGATTCAAACCAAGATTCATTATCAGATCAACGTATTTGTTTCAAGGGACTCAGCATTTCAGAGAAATTACGCGTGTTTTACAACACACCAGTTCTACAAAAGGTACCTAGAATTTCTCTTCCCTTAAAAGGGAAGTGGTCATTCCTGTTTCTGCTCCCCTGTCCCTCTTCGATTTAGATGATTTATCCTCACGTCTGGGGTTTTAGTAAAACTTCTGAAAAAGCCTTGATCTTACCCTTGCAGTATTCCCAGCCCTCCTCTTCTCCTCCTCCATCGTCATATCAGGCCTTTGATAGTTCATGCTGTGATCGTCTACCTGGGCTTAAAGGTCATTTCCCTCGGTGAACAGGTGGACAAGACCAGAGCAGCCGAGTCATCACATCTCTCAACCCCCCGCCCCCCCCCACAGAGCAGGAAATGCTCAGGTGCCAAATGGTTCTGGTGACCTGCCAAACGAACGCATTTGACTTCTGCCCAGTTCACGGTACATGCACGAGAGAAATCTAAGATGATGCAGATAGGTCATGTTTTATATCTCTCTTGATCCATGTTACATTGAGAATTAAGGAATGAGTTTGGGTGTTGGGTAGTGTATGCAATAAAGGACTGGAACGTGGGTTTGCGTTTGTACAAGAACCCAGTCAAATGCACTGTACTTTCATCCTACATTAACATCTGATTACTTTAAAAGAGGACTGGAAAGATCAAAACATGTTTGACCTTCTTTTACCCAGATTAATTTGCATGTAGCCGGTTGGATGAAAGCGACTTCTCATGCCAAGTAAATTGGTCTTCCTTTTGTGGAGAATAAAAGATTTGGCACATGTAAATATTGAACAGGAGGAGGAGGAGTAAAGCCCTAGTGTAGAATATAGAGAAGAAGAACTTGGTACTCTGGTTGGAACGCTACAAGACTGAATTGAGAGGATTCCGATGAAAGGTCGATGCGTTTCGTTGAATGCAATGAAGTGTTGCAGGAGGATTGATGACAGAGGATATGTTTCCCCCTTCATGTTCGTCTTTGTTGAGGAGTAAATGAGAGTTGAAGCCTGAGCTAACCTCCATCTCCTAAACCCCAAACTCTCCAAAAAAAGGGCTGCACTACCAAGAAGCGTCTAAACAAAAAGTGTCGGAGGGAGTTTAAGGTTTTGTGTTCCAGTGAAAGGGTGTTCTAGTGTAAAGATGACAGCATGATGGTGCTACTAGCTACGACGTACAAGTGGATTTCTTCCTGGTCTTGCTCACCTTGAGCCTTTGTGTTGCATTTGTTGTGAGCAGCATGTTGAGAAAGAGAGGCGGAGGAAGAGGGAGAAAAAAGGAGAAGAAAGGAAGAGAGCGAGCGAGCGAGAGACCGTGGAGAGGAAGTGCGGTCGTCGCAAGACTTACTGTGAACCGTACTTCAGCACCATGGACAGCGCCATCTGTTTATAGCCTGTGACAAAATAAGAAATGATTAAAGTGACACATACAATCACTTATGCATGGAAATGCTACCCACCAAATAGCTACAATGTAGTTATAAAAATAACTGAAAGCCAGTTCGTCGCTTATTCCAGCCCATCCTCTGCACTGGCTGTTTTGGACGGACATTTAAAGCTTTGAGGTCCAGTTAACCTCTAAAGCAGTATCGTTTTTGTTCAGCAGCAGCAGGTTTGCTACCTGTCACAGGCCAGGATGAAGGATGAAATGAGGGACGGAGGGATGAGACGAAGGAGGGATGGGAGACAGAGGAGAGGGAGGCGTAATCCTAGGATGAGATTGAGTTCCACAGGCCTCCAGACTGTCGGCTCTGACTGGCCTGTCGGTGCACCCCTCCATCACCCTTAGTGCAGACAGGGCCCTATCAAACCATGTGATCAGCCAGTCACCTGGGAAGGAAGTCTGGGCCCGGGCTGATACGCGAATCATCTGCTCTCATGTGTCAGTCAAACACGCAATCTGTCCAGAGGCAGGATTCTGGAGGACATCAGATATGGATGCTGTTGGGAGGGGAAAACATGGGCGCAGCCCTGTCGTGAATCCATAAGCACTTCCTTTGGGAGAAAGGGGGGCAGGGGGAGGGGGACCAAGGAGGGGGGCCTGTGTTGGGGGCTGATGGATTATTAAAAGGCAGTCTTGATGGTCTACTGCCAAGAGAGTTGTCTTCAAGCAAAACTTCGAGGCCTTTTTTGCCTTTTGTGGAGATTTTGAAGCGTCAACATTTTTCTTCTCCTTTTTTTCTTCAGACTCAGAGAATGTGGACGCCGGGGGAAGTTGGCATAGTCCGTGAATATGATTTGGCTGCGGCAAAATCTGACGTCTGATGTCTGATCAATAAATGTTCCCCATCACTCTCCATATTGCAAAAAAATCTTCATAGGATGTTGGGCTGTAGGGAGAAACATGTATAGCCTTTTGGCCCAAAAAGTTTGGCTTTGTGCAAACAATTTTAGCAACTGAATTCAAATATTTCCAAATCAATCAGATGGTTTCTGATCAATCAGAATGTTTTATCACATCACATTTATTTGCATAGCCCTTTTGCAAGCTTTGCTTCACGTACAGCCACAGAACTCCCCTTCAACCAACCTAAACCCTCCAGAACACTACGTTTGCATTGTTATTTGAGCGATAAATACATGCGGTACGGGAATACGTCGATTTCTTACATGCATCTCAGTTGAGAGAACATTCCAGAAACAACATGCCCCCCACATCAAATCAGGTCATGGTGGCCACATTTGATTTCAAGCTTCACCTGAGTCTCCCAAAGTGATCCTGTCATAAGCTGCACCTTCCTAGTTCAGAGCGAATCAGCCTTCCTCCAGCTGTCTCACCCAGCTTGCAGCAGCTTGTTCTTCCCTCGTAACCTCCCCCAATCCCCCTTCTGCACAGATACAGCGGCCATCTCCTCCACAGTGGCCTTCGTGACTCATCGAATCCTTCTCACAGCCGACACGTTTGCTGCGATCGGCCTCCGCCTCGTTATAGGGTTGAGCCTGGTCACGGAGCTGAAACTGCGGCAGTGTTAATAAGGGATGGGGATTGTTAGAGTGATGGCCAGTGGCTTTGAGAGCCAGGTGGACAGGGATGGCAGGGACCTGGGGGAGTTAGAGGAAAAAGGGGGCTCTGGGGACCAAGGAGGGACTGGGCCCCCCCCAATAACAGACATGATAGCTGAGTCATTTTACAGGGAGGCAGGTATGAAGTCTGAAGGTCTATTAGATACATGCTGCTCCAACTGGTCCAGTGCCTTTGTACGATGTTCCACTGCCCCACCTGTGCCACTGTCACATTCTACCGGCCAATACTTGAATCAGATGACCTACTATCCCAACTGTACTCTAGTCATATTTCACTGCCCTCAATCATACTCAGGTCACATTATGCAGCCCCACTCTCAACCTCCCTCTCAAGAACGTCTGCCGTAGACAGACAACAGGGCTGTGAGGTGCCTCAAAAGGGGATGATCGGATTAACGCCGTCTGCCAAAACCGTGTTCTACGGAGTCACAGTCAAGAAAAGCTCCGTCTTTAATCTAATCTTGGTGGAATTTTGTGAACTGATATATATATATATACATTTACAGAGTGGAATGTGAACCACTTACCTTCAGTTCAAAAGTAGATTCATGGTGGCGAGACCGTTACAATGCCGCAGTCATTTGTATTGTTAACGGTCTTGTCCTCTACGATGTAACAAGAGATGAACAGGCAAAGCTTGAGAGAACAGTACATTATGAATGATGGGAATTATATTAACATTTAAATGAGAATAAGTCACGCTTCACAGAAGTTACGAGGCCCTGGGAGATGTGTTTATGGTGTGTGGAGTGTTACACAACGGAAAGAATCCCCAACGACTTTGTTTATTCCTTTCGTTTTATGAGAGCGAGGATTTAACATCCTGTTTTGGAGACCGTTCCATGCTGACAGGCCCTAGGATAGACAATGATTATTTCTTTTCGTATGGTGTTGTTGATGGAGGTATCAATCTTCAACCTACACTCTGCTGCATTGTCGAGAGGAAATTGAGGTACGTGAGTGATTATCATTTTCAGGAGGATCAAAGATAACGCAGAAGAAAAAGAAGAACAAACAGGCTTGAACACAAAAGAAGCCACCCTGGAAACAAACAAACACGTTTACCCCAAATGAACACCGATCCGAATTGGCCTCCGCAAGTGTCAGAGATGACATCACAGCCGACTTAAAAGGGATTGGAGGTTGGCCTCCAGGCGGAAACTACTGCGTAGGATTTAGCTGTGACGATGGCAAGGACGACAATGGAAGGTTGCCTTCAGGGACGTGGAGACTAGAATCGGCGGCGTGTGCCATCCGGCGGGCAACAACGAGGCAGTTTGCAAGGCAGAGATGGTGACCGTGATGTTAAGGTTTGGGATGGGTGGAGGAGGAGGTGGTGCGTCCTCTCAGGGTGGGGTTGCGCTCGGGCTTGTCAAAATGCAGGAGGCCAAAAATGCTCGGAATAGACTGACATTAATCTTCCCTGCTCTGAAACTGTTGATATTTTCCTGGACACGGTGAGACTCCAATAGATATGCCTGCTGATTCCCTGGTCCACATGCAGACCCCACGTTCCGCCTGAGAAACGCATTTGCCAGGGATGAGGGAGAGGAATGGAGTCTAGTAACTACAGGCGATGACCTTTGCAAGCCCCGTAGCATGAGAAATGTCAAAGGTTCTCTGTTTTTAATTTGTCAGAGTTGCCAGAGAAACCTGACCTATACCTTCTGCTCTGCCTGAGTGCTTGTCAGCAGTCGCTGAGGCGAGTCCAGCCTACCTGGCCTATTTCTTTCACCATTGTTGAGACCAGTGCTGTCAAACCCACAAATTAGCCCATTTGCAACCTTTCGCCGGGCAGTGCGGGCGAGAGGCACTTCGTTTTTCTCTCTCCGAGGGGAAGAGGAGTGATGACAAGCGAGCTGACACCCTGTGACATATTGTGTGAAAGGTAATAGAACAGGCAGGCCACATGTATTGCAATCTGCCACGTGTCATTTCCATGTCATTATGCCGTCCGTTGCTTGCTGTCTGGGAACTAATAGAAGACATCAAGGCGGATGAGACAAGATGGCCCAGGTCTGGGAAAGGGTCCCTGCTGGTATTCACAGCGTCGTCTTGTGTGTGTGCTCACAACATTCGCTGTGTGTGTGCTGCCAATGGTTGAATGTTTCATAGGAATATGATACATGAGTCTTCCCCTCTGTTGAATGCTTTTTAGATATTTGCTATAAAAAAATAAAGCCTGTTGAGGCAACGGACAGCTTTTGTTTCTATCTTTCCAGACCAGGAACAGAAAGAATAATCAGAGACCGTGCTGCCGCCCTCATCAGCAGCATCTTCCCCTCTTTCGGGGATTCTCGATGGTTTAAGTAGCCCGCAGATCAGTGAGCAGGCTGAGATAACGTAAGGGCCCTCTGGTCGATTCATCATTAAACTAGAGAGAGGGGGAGAGAGAGAGGGGGGGGGGTATGTGTGACAGAGAGACAGAGAGAGAACGAGAGAGCCAGCGAGATAGCTGTTTAACATCCCATAATCAATGTTAACCCTAGACCAGCCACGACGTTTCAATTCCACCCCATCATCAGAATATTAACTACATGGACTGTAGACCTGTCTGATTCCATAGCTTGCAAAGATGGATCTAGAAGTGTCACAGCTCGCTTGTAAGGTGCACTCAATGTCACATTCCATTTCTGCCAATGTCTCCTAAGTTGCTGTCTCGGCGCACTTCTAGTTCGGTCTGTCAATTATGATCCAGAGAGAGTAGGGACTAAAGTCACCCCTCCAATTGGTCCTTGAGAAAACAGAAAAAGCAGCTATTTTGAACCGTTTTCCCTTCTACCCTTCAGTCGACGGTCTCTGTGGTCCTATTTCGTGATATTCATGTTACGTGAAGTAATCAAGCATCTCTCAACCTCCGCTCCGCGACTGTCTGCCATACAGTTCGTCTGAGCGGGTCTCGAGTCAAGTATGTGGACCCCAGATGCCTCTCTTACCTCTCCTCCTCATCTCCCTCTCAATCCCTCCCCCTCATCCTTTCTTCACCCTCCTCCTGTTCCACCTCTCCTCATCCCCCCTCTCAAGTTCTCCTTTGCGATCCCCTCTCCGCCTCATCCACTTTCTTCCTCCTCATCCCCATCTCAGTCTGCCCTCCTCCTCCTCCTCATCCCCCTCTCCTCCGGTCCTCCTCTCCCCCTGTCACCGAAGGTCAGAATGGGTGTCTGCTACTCAAGACGTTAGTTCCAGGCTGTCTGCTTGGCAGATGAAACACTGGGGTGGATTACGTTGGCATGGATGGAGGGTATAATGAAATGTTTGTCTGAAGAATGAGAGGGAGGAGAGAGAGAGACCCAATCTCAGGAGACCTTGGTCAAGTTTATAATAAGCAGCTGTAACGACAGCTGGAATTACACCACTCTGACACACCGGTGCCCTCAAGGACTTTCCTGTATGAAGCCTGCTTTCACTGAGGCACTGCGCAGGCTCACTGCACTATTTTAGTCGCTGAATCGCACGTTGAGCCATGCTCGCTCAAAACACGTTCTACTTCTAGCATTGCGCCTACGTTGCCCGTGCTCATACCCCGATGTCACACTGGCATTTGGCATCTGGACTTTGCTTGCTAAGCATTTGTCTTGGACCCTCGTGATGTCTGTCCTTAATCAGGACCTACAGACAACCAAGGTATTAAGGGACGTCCTCAACGCGAACAGCTGTGTAGATACATTATTGAAGAGTCTGCCTTCTGCAGTTTCTCTGGCACATGTGGTTCTGGAACCTTCTCATCTCGTCATAACCTGGTCGAACAGAGCTCCACTGGAATGTTGTTATCCGCCGGTGATCCTAGGATTGCTTTAAATGCTCCATAACACTGATAACAGCAAGAGCTTAATGGTTAATGGTGAATGGTTAAAAAAAGCATGGAAGCTGACAGCAGCATTGTGCCTCATTAATAAGACAATTACGCTCACGGTGGAAATCTAGGCCGATTTGTGAATATCTAATGGTATCGGATTCTATTCAAGACTAAAGATTTTACATTGAGATTATTTTGATAGTCTACTGTTTCGTCCTCTGTGGATGAGCCCAGACACTTACTGGGATATCAGATAAGTCATGGTGATTGATGAAGAAGACATTTCCTGTTGATCCTCTCGTATGAACCTTTTGAGACAAGAGGGAACTGTCTACAGTGCATCTAAATGTACGGAATTGTGTCAAACTCTCTATCTATCTATCTTTCTATCTGTCCATCGGTCTGTCTGTCGGTCTGTGTCTGTTTATCCGTGTGTCTGTCTATTTCTATGTCCCAGGTTCAAATGTTTCACTGCCCTTCACTTTAGATGAAACCTTCTGCTAAACGACCCCATTATTATAGTAATATATTCCATGTGTGTGTGTATATATAATGACATTCATAGAATTATAAGTCTATACACATAAAAAGAAGCTACTGGGTGAATTCAGTACAATTCACCTCCAGCTACAGGTGTGGCTGCCCAGCTGTTGTAACAATGACAACCAAGCAGGTGGTGCTGTTGGCTGCCCTGGTCTTACTGAGGGAAGGGGCGCGTCGAAAGACTTCCAACCACCAGGGAGTGTTGTGTCTGCACACGTCTGCCTGCATTGTATAACTTTACACGTCGAGACACTTTGCTCTGAGGCGCAGATAGCATCTGTGGCTGGTTAATGGGACTATACATCCCATAAAAAACGCCTGTCCCAGTGCTGAGAGTCAGTGCGGTGAGTGCAGCGGATGATCGGCTCTCCCCCCGCCGTTCTCCTTCTCATTCAATTTCCGAGCAATGGTGGGGGGGTTTCTGGGGAAACATAAAACACGAAGCACATCCTTTTAATTCCCCGACTTAAAATCCTATGCAAATGAGGAGCGGAGCAGCAGAGTGGATGTGGTTTAATTAGAGTATAGTGTTTGTTGACTTCCTGGTGGGACACAGCAGTGAATTGAGACCAGAAATGCTATGATTTGTTCAACATGGCCCGCTCTTTTCAACTCTTTTATTGCACTGGCGCTTTTGATACACTACTCCGAACTCCTTTTAGTAAGCTTGAGCTTTTGACACGGCCTAACCGCCTAAACTCTTTTAATGTACGTATGCTTTGTCGGTTTCCCCAGGAACAAAGAGGGAGTGACACGCTTCCCAGGAAACTCGAGACGCTGATGGTAAAGACGATGGTGAACACGCGAATGATGTTATCCTAGCGCTCGAGTAAAAAAGCGCCTGAAGTTTCCGCAACGCAGGAATCTCCTAACGTCTCGTGCTCTGACATGCCTGCATTCCTCAGCAGTTTGAGGAACCGAAGGGTGGAAAATTACTCCTGGGTGGTGTATTAACAACGACAAGAGAGGGAAGGAGAGACTACCTGACCTGCCTCGCTGATTTGATTAGTGAACGTGAGCTTTGAAGCACAATTGTCCAACATACTGAAGATGCACTTCTGCAGTTGTGGAAGAAATGTAACGCTGTCACGTAATGATGAGGTCCTACTCAAGCCAAATCATTGAGAGTAATGCAAACAGAGGTTACACACTATTTTCCTTTGACGTGTCCAATGTCAAAGTTCTTCTATATTGCAGATAGTGGGTAAAATATTCCTTTTCCGAATTGACCTTTTAAGAATGTTTTTTGACTTGTCATTCTGCAACTGTTTAAACCTGGCATTTGTTGGCTTTCCACTTCGTCTCAGTTTTGTTGGGGAGAAGATGCTAAAATGCTTCCGGAAGCCATTCCCTTCAGTGCTAGTTCTTACTGGAGACCTCCGCCCCCTCCCCCTACCAACTCCTGCCCCCCAGCCCTTGAAAAGGATCATTAACCCAGATTAACATCTTCAATCTCAGTAAAAGATGCAGATGTCCCCCGGGCCCCCCATGGATTGGCTCATCCGTGGAATTTCATCTCCAACCGTCACTCCAGTGTAGATCACCCCTCCCGGATATCGATTTCTCGTTCCGCTCGCACATTTCTAGCGTCACAATCGAGACCCGGCAGAACCAGTGCTAGTGGTATTGTCATGCTCGCTGACAACCCATCTTGTTTGTTTGTGAGACGGGCTCAGACCAGATGAAGGCTCACGGTGAGTTACCAGAGAAACGGGCAATGGGCGACAGTGTGATTCCATGCTGCCTGCCCGTCACATTCCACCTATTTTATCTGTGTGTCTGTTTGCCTGTGTGCATAATACATTGAGCAATTCACGGTCTAGGAGTGAAACCTCCACTCTCTGCTCAGGTGTTCCGCTCTGCTGGGAGGATTTTAGGCAGGTAGGCTTGAATGTGCTACGTGCCCAGACACAGCAACGCATATTTCACCAGAGACTTCAGTGCAGGCAGGGAGGGAGGGAGGGAGGCAGCCGCCATCCATATACCGTGGCCCTGGGGTCCTCTAAAACGCACACACACATCCACACACAGATATGCACATACACACATATGTACACACAGACGCGCTGATAGACCTACGTACATGTACACTCGCGTACACGCGCACACACAATATTGGCAGCCAAACACACATCACATGACCACACGTGTGCAGATTCCCTTCAAAAAACACCCTCTGTCTCTGTTTCCAATCTCTCCCCCTCCCTCCCTTCCTCCCTTGGTCTCTTTTTTAATCAGTGGTCCACCTTCTGAGATGAAAACAGTGGATTCGTGTTCCGTTTCGATCTGGTGTCTCCTGAGCTGTTTGTTGAAGGTTTTTATGTGTTTTGACGCAGGGTTTTCCAGGGCTGTCGGAGGAGGTTCTGGTCCGAGTCGTCCTCCAGCTCCAGACAGCACTGCAACATTCCGGGGCAGGTTGGAACAATGTCCTCTTCTCTGAAACTGGGTGGATGATTGCAGGGCTGGCTTCCGTCTGACTTACATCTTGTATGATTTGTTTACTAGTTGCGCCAGTCAGTGTGTTTCACCTCACGTAGATCTTGCCACAAATTAGGGCCCAAATCTGAATGGAGTGGATACTTTTGTATGCAAACGTCAAGAAAGTTCACATCTGTGCTGGTGTGCCACACGGCCATGTTACGCAGAAAGGAAAGCGAAGGAGCATACTTGAGTAAATTAGCTTCGCTGGAAAAACAGCGCTACTGCATTGTATTATTTGGCGAAAGGCAGTCTTGTATCTGGTAAAGAACGGAAGGTTCACCCTCCAGTTTTGGCATTAATCCACAGAGAGAAACAAGTTCTTCGGCTAACGTGTTGAGTCAGACTCGGCTCAGTGAGACAGAAGAGGGAGGTTCAGAAGAGGGGGTCATTGCGTCCAACCTTAACATTCACCATGGGAACCCCTGCATTCTAAAAGGACATGGCAGAAACCCATAGCTGAGTTCTTGGAAACATCTGACAAATAAACCAACAAATAAGGGGCGCACAAGGCTGACTTCTCATTTGGTCCAATCAGTACTCAGCAGTTTGTTCTAGGTGAGTTAATGGTGGTGCGTGTGGGAAGGACTGGTTGAGCCATGTTCAGGGGTTTGTTAATGAGTTTTGATGTGTCACCATGTTCTTGGACTGGAGGACTATATTTGGGCGTAAACCTTCTTCAGGGCGGAGGTGGGTGGGGCTTCGTCAACGCTGCATTGTCATTGGTCAGTGGGAGAGGCTAAATTGCGTGTACCTGGGGCAGGTCAATAGAGTGACAGCAGACACAGCAGAGAAGAACTTGTCTGGATTACTGCCGTATATCAGGGAAAAGCTGGTCATCTTTTGTTGGGTTTTGTGCTTTGTCTTACGCTTTAGTGGGTTTTGGAGCCGTTTGGTGTGGAGAGAATCCAGTTTCATCAGAACTCAGTTCTTAGCTGTTTCCACTTTGTGGTGTTTGTTTTGTATGTTTTGCATTGTTGTGTTTGCAGGTGTGGATCCGAGCAGAAACAGGACTGTGGAGGGACATGTCTAGAGGAGGGTATGTATTTCACGTCCCAAAAAATCTGTTAAACCCGGAACATTTTTATTTATTTATTTAAAAACATACTTGCATGTATTTGTAAGGTACAGCAGTTCAAGGTACGGGTGTTTCTGAGGAAGGTTTTGAGGCGAGGTGTGAGGTCGGGGTAGGAGGGGTGAGGGTAGTGAAACTGCAGTGATAGCCCCGAGGATGAGGCCGCCGAGGTGGGAGATCTGGTCTCTGCACGCCTGCCTGGGCCGAGGCAGTCACCTGGGACAGGAGGTCCCTGGAGGGACCTGACGCAGCTGGAGCAGGTCCTGTCTTGTACTGGGGAGAGGCTGACACACCCTTTACACAGGAACAGACACACTCACACACGTAAAGGCGTAGAGACGCATTCGCGTATGCCCAACCTCTGCCTCTGTGTTTAACTGCTGTGTCATTTTGCGCCTTTCTGACTCTTGCGGTGGGGGTGTGTGTGTGTGTGGGGGGGGGGGTTCCTGACAGAAAGCCAAGGAACCTGAGTTGGGCATGGCAGAAGATGATGTCATCTGCAGCCTAACTGGCTCATCTACAGCCTGACTGGCTCATCTACAGCCTGACTGGCTCATCCATGCGTTCTATCCTTCATTCCACCGGAGTCTGTCATGAGCCAATCAGATTTCAGTGGTGTGAAGAGTAAGAAGCATGGGATTGATCTTCAGGAAACAAACACACAGCAGCATCAGTTATTTAAAGAAATCCATGATTCAATTCACTGTGTTGTGTTCACTCTATGTAGAATATGCAACTTCATGTGAGAATTTGTGAACATGAATAACAAATCAAGTTATACAGGTCCATGTTTGTCAATAATGCAATATCCGCCTTTGTTACTATTTCATGAGACATTTGTGGAAATAGTCGCAGATATGCAAATGGAAATTGATTATTTACGTTTAGTTTTATTTATCAATGCCAGTGCTCTTGTACTGTCTTAAATGAGCAAGTCAGACAGACAGATTAAATGATTGATTACCCCACTCATAACCCCCTCAAACATTGACCTCTGCTGATCATCAACTGACAGGTTGACCCTTTAACCCCAACACACCTCCATTCCAAGTCAAGACCCCCCCCCCAACACACACACACACACACACACTCACTCTCTACCATCCCCTCATCATACTGCCCATGTCTGACTTTCCAAAGGTACAACCAAATGAGTAAACAATCACATCCTTAAACAGCTTCACCTTTATCCAATGCTGGGGATGAGCTTCTTGATACTGGATTTCTCCAAACAGAAGTCATCACTATTAAAAGTATTCCCCTCATCCTTTCCTCAGACCTGATATTTGAACATGTCATCTCCACAACAATTTATTTAGCCAAACACCAGACATCGCATTGATACCACCGCGCTTCCACTGACGCCGCTGTCTGCACCAAAGCAGAGAAATCTCAGCTTTTTACTTTTTCTTCTCTGATGAAAGAAGATATTTCAGCCTCTACCTACTTCGGTCTCTAAAGAGCAATCAACCGTCCTCATTAGCAACAAGACATTTTTACATTCTCTAGTCGAAGCATTAATTATAACCAGAGACTACTCTACGTCGTCTGACAGATGCAGCAAGCAGTTCAGCCATCCGATTATAACCTTTCCACACAATTAAGGTGATCGAGAATAACGAACTAAAGTTGTTATCAAAGACATACGCGCCCTTACGGTATCTCTCGCGATTTGAGTCTCACAGTCGTCTCTAATAGACGTCTTAATACATTCAACATTTTACACGTCGCTCATTTAACAGA
Organism: Plecoglossus altivelis; assembly: GCA_036571765.1. Classification (NCBI taxonomy): domain Eukaryota; kingdom Metazoa; phylum Chordata; class Actinopteri; order Osmeriformes; family Plecoglossidae; genus Plecoglossus; species Plecoglossus altivelis. Next base: position 4,506,296 of record BROE01000020.1, read on the forward strand.
TGTATCTATCCAAATCGACATACAAATTGTAAATATAGAAAGTAGACCTACAGTCGAAAATCTAAGTGCAACGTTCAAAGCACAGAGGGTAAAAAAAAACTCATCTCCGCTGCCAGGCACAGAGCAACAACATCACAACAACAATATCACATGTGCAACATATATTGGGTTCCCTAACCACATCGCATGAGTTGCGATACAGGCGCAGGGATACAGGCCCAAGAATGAATTTCACGCTGTGCCCCTCTGAAATCCACCATCAAGGACGCCACACATTCGGTCTTCTTTGAGTCTACAGAGGAAAAAAAACAACCTTGAAGAAGAAGTTATTAGAATACCGCAAGAATTAGCACTCCTACAATTATCAGCATTCGAACTGTGGCAATGCAAGCCAGTCCACGTTGTTGGTTTTCTCATTTAATAGTCAGATTAAACGGTATGTTTCTCTTACAATAAACAATATTTCCAGTCTGAGATATCAACGGCTCTTCTTCCTGCACTGCAAACCTTCAAGCTGATATATGTTTAGACTAGCACTCTGATTTATACCATGTGGCAGATGTCGCATGAAGCTAAAGCGGTTTGTGATGGTCTTGTCAAGTCAATGCTGACCTTGGCGTGGTCAAGAAAGCCATATCTCTGGCCTCAACAATATCATGTATTGCGTTAGAAAATGCTTTTCATCTCAAACAGTTTGCCGAAAAGTAGATAGGTCTGAAATTACAACCTTTTGATCTGCAGTCAAATGAACCACCAAAAGGCTACACACACCTATATTGGTGGGAAGAAAGCACACTTCCACAGGGCTTTCACATGGTGGAGAGCGTGGTGGCTTTTTCCAGCATGGCCTTCTCCTGGGTCCAGCAGCTCAGCTGGTTCTTCACCTTCCTGTTGGAGGCGATGATGACCAAGGGGCTGAGCGCCGCGTACAGCGAGGAGAAGAAGATGCGCAGGTCGGAGATGAGCGAGGAGTCCATAGTCTGTCTCACCGTCAGCGTGTACACCCACAGCCCATTGTCCACCCCGTAGAACAACACATACACAGTCACCAGGGTGACCACAGCCTTGGCGGCTCGCTGTTCCGCTCCTCCGCCACCTCCGCTGCCGCCGCCACGGAGCCCTTTGACCTGCTGGCTGTGGCGGTAGAGGAACACCAGGATGATGAGGCTGGCCAGGGTCATGAGGATCATGGGCACGGCGTCCCTGGTCACCTGGGCAGCGCCGTTGGCGTCGCGGGCGTCGATGGAGGGGAAACGCACGAAGCAGAACTCAACGTTGATGCTGTACTGCATGGAGGTGGAGTTGTCGCTGGAGCCCAGGGCGAACATGACGGACGGTGAGCTCATGACCGTGTTGATGACCCACACGGCGAGGAAGGTCAGTGCCAGGTGGCGGGCAAAGAGGTCGCGGGCCGACGCCCAGCGGGAGCCCGGCGGGGCAATGCTGAGGCACTGGTAGGCGCTCAGGACGAAGGTGAGCCAGATGGAGAGCGAGCGGGACGTGCGGTACACGTAGATGACCGCTTTGCAACCTACGTTGCTGAAGACGTTGGCCAGGGCGAAGGAGGCGAGGACCTCCAGCAGGCAGCGGACTCCCACCACCAGCAGGTTGGCGCAGGCCAGGTGGAGCACGATGGCGTCGGCGGGGAGGAGACGGCGCTCCTGGTGGTATGCCAGCAGAAAGGCGGTGATCACAACCACATTCCCTGGTAGCCCCACCGCTGTCAGAGACAAGTACAGCAGCCCTCTGACCATTAAATCAGACATCCTTCCTGCCAAGGTAGAGTTGACAGACACGTGTAGAAGACACACCAACACACAAAGTAAAGTACGCCAAAGTAAAGAAAAATTAAAACATTAGAAAGCTGGAGCGCACACCGAGAATCGACCCATACTCGTACCACCGAATACCCCTGGCTGTTCTGTTCTGTTTTTACCTGAGAGGACTTGAAGCAGGTAGCTAATAACTTAACCGTCGCTTATCCCAGATCAGAAGAGAGAGCCGCTCCTCTTATAGCCCTGGTGAGATGCGATCGACATGCTCCAATGAACTTTGCATCCTTTGTTGCTGACAATTACCAGAAATCAATGCAGATGACTGCATCTGTCCCGGCTAATGGGCACCCCCTGGAATCACAGCGGCGCACCTACCCAGGGTCCCTGTATGCTGCCTGGCACCAGGGAAACACTGCCTAACGTATAGGACATTAAAAACACTGAGGCCTGAGGGCAGGCTGATTTCCAGAGTTTTAGAGAGAGCTGGAACGCACAGAATGCTGATCAGAGACAGCGTTGCGGGCTAGATTGTTCCGTTAAGTCAGAGATGTCACTTTGGAATCCATATACTGACTCGTTCGCCTCCTCGTCTGTGTCAGAGTTCCACTGACGTTTATTCGTTTAGCAAACAATTTGATCTAGAGCGGTAAAGTGCACACTTTGAATGCAGCAAGCATACTGTATATTCATGACCAGAAGTGCACTAAAGCAAGGTCAAGTAACAGAGTGTTTACTAGGCACAAAGATTATACCACAACATCCAAAAAAGGTACATATCGCAGAAACTACAAGAAGTAACATGTTCTGCGTTCTATGGTGAGAGTTGCTTTGGAACGTGTGGAAAGCCCTAAGGCGTTCCACGTCACTCCTGTCTGTGGGTCCTCTTCCCCTTATTCCATCTCCAGCTGACATTTCTTCTCCGCAGCGGGTGTCAATCGCTGCCTGGGTCTTCCAGGTGACAATTTAGTGATGACTCCAGGGTACGGAGCTCTCCTACAGAGTATATGCCAAGCTCCGAGCCTTTGTGTTCTCTGTGATTAGACGTCTCAAGTCCGATCAACAGTGAGGAACTCAAATCGATGGTTAGGTTTTAGCGCCACCTGCTGGAGAAGGATTGAACAAAACACTGCGTACTTGAGAGGCTGCAGTGAACAGTCTGTGTTCGTGAGTCTATTGTGAGTTTATGTTGGAAAGTGTACAGGTAGCGTTGGTGTTCAATATTGACTTGGAACACTATTGATTATTTAGCTGAGAGTGAAGCAATGTAGTTAGTTTGGATCATTGCTTTAGCAATCTCACCTAATGCTTTGCATTGACTCATGGTAACTTGCTCATGAGTGTAAACGCATTATTACTGTGAGGAAAATGCCTCATTAGGGCTTGATAAGACATAATATCTTCCGGACAGAGAGACGGAAAGACCGAGTCTGTGTGTGTGTGGGTGTGTGTGTGTGTGTATGTGTGTGTGTGTGTGTGTGTGTGTGTGTGTGTGTGTGTGTGTGTGTGTGTGTGTGTGTGTGTGTGTGTGTGTTTGTGTGTGTGTAAGAGAGCGGAGAGAGACAAAAAATGTGGAAAATGTGTAACTTTATTTGATGGTTCATCTCCTGCATTAAATGTTGAATCAAAAATGGAGGATAAATATGAGAAACGTGGTCCACTCTTGGGGACAAGACAGGTGAGGGAAAATCTAGTTTCCCTGACGTAGACTATTAGATTGAATCTCTTGGGAGATACAAGCATGAACTTGCCCTCGTAATTAGCCCTTTCCTCATGTAAACATATCAATACACTAATGGGGAAATTAAAACATTGGATGACCTATTTCATGTTGTGATACATAGGGAATACGATTAGGTAATGAGACTATTCAATGTTTCTGTCATGGAAACACAATCTCACTCATTCTCAGCTAAATAATAATCTGGTAAGCATGTAGCAAATCTCTTCAAGTGTTACTGTATAGGAATACTGCACTGACACTCGAAGTTTCTTTTCTGTAATATGTGTTTAGTACGGCAGGTAAAGTGGTATTTTACTTTGAAATCTCTCCTCAACATCCCTTGTGGGGTTTTTTACTATTACTTGGCTCCGCTGTGGCAAATTCCCCAAACAGTGAAAGTAAGGAAAGATTAGGAAAGGGGAGCAGCTGTGTGTGTCTGGGTCTCTAGACGCAGCCTTAATAGCCCCATCAGCATGAGTTTACATCAACAACAGTAGCTCCACACCTCTGCAGAGAGAAAACACTCTGGAGAACTGGTCCCGTTCAGCTACATATGAATGAGTCCGAATATAGTCCAATATACTCATGCCGTGTCCACTGTATCACAAGGTCCAAGGCTACACTCGAAGACATTATCTTTCAGATTGTGTACAAACTCAAATAACCTTCTTTGGTAATGCTTCAGTCGTGTAGACTTGAGAGCTACGAGTCTTTCAAAGCACGGAATTTATTGGAGTTGAATTTTGAAAACATGCTTTTGATGTCTAGTGGGAGATTTTCAGAGGGGGGGGGGGGGGAGGGTGGAGTAAAGACTACCATGTTCTTACCTGATCCCAATGGGGCTCGAGAACCTATAAATTGAAATTATACGGGCAATTAGCCACACAGAATGTTCATTGCCCCGTTCATTAGTCTTCATCGATAATCTCAGGTGAGGATATTGACATGCTAGGATATTTATTATCTTTAATTACAGAGATAACACGAACAAGTACACTCGTTGGCTTAAGCCTTTTTGCTTTATTGACTTTCTCTGCCGTGTAACGTATGTGATTTTCCACCTCTCGTCTGCAACAGCACAGGCTTGGAGTCATGGATCTGTGTGTGACCATCAAAGGAGTGTCCTTTCTCTTGCAAACCGGAATGGGGATCTTAGGGAACACCGTGGTTCTCCTTGCCTACATCCACATCCTCTTCTCAGACCGCCGTCTCCAGCCGGTGGACATCATCCTCTGCCACCTGGCCTTCGTCAACCTCCTGTTGCTTCTCACCCGCTGCGTGCCCCAGACCATGACCGTCTTCGGCCTGAAGGATTTACTCGACGACCCCGCCTGCAAGGCGGTCATCTACACCTATCGCATAGCCCGCGCCCTCTCTGTCTGCGTCACCTGCATGCTGAGCGTGTACCAGGCGGTGACCCTCTCCTCCGCCGGGGGCCCCCGCTGGTCCAGACTAAAGGCCCTGCTTCCCTCCCTCATCCTGCCCACCTTCGCCGGCCTCTGGGGCCTCAACATGGTGGTGTGCACCGCGGCTGCGATGTTCACCATCGCGCCCCGTAACGGCACCGTTCCGGCCTTCACCCTCAATCTCGGCTTCTGCCACGTGGACTTCCGGGACAACCTGTCGTACGTGATCAACGGCGCCATCCTCACGGTGCGCGACTTCACCTTCGTGGGGCTGATGTTGTGGTCCAGCGGCTACATTCTCCTGGTGCTCCACCGGCACAGCCGGAAGGTGCAGAGCATCCGGCGGGCCCAGGGGGGAGGGATGGAGTCCAGAGCAGCCAAGACGGTCATCACCCTGGTGGTTCTGTACACCATGTTCTTCGGCATAGACAACGTGATCTGGATCTACATGCTGACTGTGGCCAAGGTGTCTCCGGTTGTGGCAGACATGAGGGTGTTTTTTTCCTCCAGCTATGCCTTCCTCAGTCCTTACTTCATCATCTCCTCCAATAAGAAGGTGAAAAGCAGGGTCATGTGCACCGCATCGGACCAAGAGCAACAGTCAGCCGTCGCTCAAGAATCGAATGGTTTAAAGGTTTAAAGTGTCCAACACTTCAGCTCGTTGCCATTTGGGTATGAATCTGTTTGTGTCTTCTTGTTATTAGACTTGAAGGATTAGGAGCAGTTTTGTGACATTCTGAGTGGAAATTACTGAGTAAAAACACATTGGCATGTAGAAATGAATGGCAATAAAAAGTATGTTTTGATGTTTTACCGGCTACAGGCCCTGCTACTTAGAATCAGAATCAGAATCATTTTATCAGTTTTATTCGCTATGCAAGATATACAAGCACAGAATTTAATGTGGCAGGAAAGTGCAAACATAGAACATATCTGGAACATAAAGAAGGTAGATAAAAATTTGAATACAAATCTATTATAAAATACAAATAAGATCAAAAGTGGACACTAGCTGTACAGATGGGGGGAATAACTATAGTAATTGGGGTATATACAGTACAGGAGGAGGGGGGTATATACACAGTAGTGCAACAGTGGGAGGGGCGGGGGGTATATACAGGGGGAAGGAGGAGTATATACAGGGGAGGGGGGTATATACACAGTAGTGCAAAATCACAGTGGTAGTTTTAAGTTGTCATGTCATGTGCTAAAGTGGCTTGTGCAGAGTGCAGTAGGAGGATCCTGGAGCGGGGGTGTGGGGGTGTTAGTAGTTTGTGGCAATATCATACTGAGTCCTTGGCCCTGTTGAAGGGGGCAATAGCAGAGGGGTAAAAGCTGTTCCTGTGGTGAGAGATTTTTGTCCTGATGGACCGCAGCCTCCTGCCAGAGGGGAGCAGCTAGTAGACCTTTTAACATTGTTTTGTTACTTTAGAACCTCAAACCCACATTAATGTAGGCTATAACAGCTTTTTTGGTTCTGTCGGGTAAAAAGAAAAATAATTAAATAACCATATCACACAAATGGTACAATGTTAATCATGTGTTTAATCATTCCATATTATTTATGCTGATCTCTGCAAAAACAGGGTCGTAATATTGTTTTGTCCATTTCGAATGACAGAACAAGATCAAGAGGAAAATGCATTGTTTCCGTTGTCTTGTTTTATTTTGAAATAATGAAATAACCAAAAAAAAACTGTAATCTATGGGCCTACGTTATATTGACTACAAGCCCAGTTCTTTAGTAGAAGATACATCAAACTTGATGTTCACGTTAACCAAGTTTGCTAGTTCCTGCTGTTAGTAAATGATTATCTTTGATTAACCCAAGTTTCTTTAATATATTTTAGAAACGTCCTCGTCCCTCTCTCCCCCTACCTAAATGACCCAACTTAGCAACTACAGGTTTCAAGCTTGTCCTTTTTTGACAGACAATACAGCGTAAATAGAGCGTAGACTAGTTTGATTAATACACAGTAGCATATGTGTCTTAAGCATGTTAAATAAAAAGCTATTCGTTACTGCCCTCTGGTGTTCGGAAGTAATAACACCTCCAGTCCTTGCAAATCTCTCCTTCTACCCCTCTCTCCAACACACCTATGTCAGCTTTCAATATATGGACGATCAACGAGTAAATAGCCCCTTATACAATTGAAGTTAGAAGGTTATTTCATTATTCCAAAAGAAACGAAACCACCTAAATAAGCCGTTATTCTTAAATGCTGGTTTGACTTCTTAATGTTACGAGGAAACGTTTGTTTTGCGTTTCTCCACACGAGTTGCAAAACAGAAAAAACGAATGGCCACCAGGTACGCCCCATCACAAGGTACACGGGCCCCCTTCGTCCAGCCCATTTCTAATGTCAACATCTGAGGTTCGAGATTTGTTACCAAAACAGAAGCTGCAGAACCCGGAAAAGGGAAGTGCGAGAGATTCAGTAGCAAAGGCGTGTCACTTTCATTTCGTAAATATGAGACAATTAGGATGTACAACTCCATCTCCGACCAATGGGTGATCTTTAAATTCATTCACAGTATTTTAATTTACCAAACCTGTTATTTACCGACTAGGAGAGCAAGCTAGCAATAGTCTATGTAGCATTCATTTACGTATGATATCTGGCTAGCCATCTTAATAGTGGAACAATTGGTCTACTGTACCGCTGAACCTTGATTGATTGTACTTCGTCAGCGAGAGCTGAATATTTATTAATATGCACTGTCACCGGGATGCAAACTAATCTCAGGTTTTCAAGCGAATGCAGTTAGACAACCGCCTCACTAGCAATCTAAGCTAGCAACTCAAGGAAGTACGGTGAGTAAACTTTTGAGTTGAGATAAATCAAGCGTTTGAAATTCCGAAATTCTCTTTTGAACGACTGTTTTATATGATTTAGCTGTGATTTGGGCCATATTAGTTCATCAACGTAACTGCAGATTGGCCATTGCTTTCATGCTAAGTACAGTCCTCAGCTAGTAAGTAGATGGCTAGCTAGCCTAGCAGATGTCATTACACTGTTTGGTCAGATGTGTTGTCGGTATCGCAGGATCATTTTGTGGATGTTTGTTTAGTGACAAAGAAGTCTGGGTTGTTCCCAGATTCTATCTATCCCCGCGTCCTCAGTGAAATGAACCGACGTAGAGGCAATTTCAGCAAAAAGTCGCAATGGCGAGAATAGCCTGGTACCAGGAAAAGGTAGGACATGCCGGTTCTTGTTGTACGAGTTGTAATGGTCATTTCTAGATTATTACTGAGTGGAATCGTCAGGTAACTGAGTTATGGCCATGTGCCAACAGATTGGAGCATATGACCAGCAGATCTGGGAGAAATCCCTTGAACAAACGGAGTTGAATGTAAGAAACCCTATTGCTCATAATTTCAACATACAACGTGGGCTGCTTAATGAAGATAGTTTCAGATGGTCAGCGATCCTGAGAAAATCCTTTCTTTCCGCTATCTCTCAGGGAATTGGTAGCAAGCCAAAGAAGACCGGACACATCAAGCCTGACCTAATTGATGTTGACCTAGTAAGAGGTGGGTTCTCTTCCCCATTAGAATGGGATCCGGGGGGATCAAACTGTAACCTTTTGTCTCTAAACATGTGCGCTGCATTACAAACCCGTGCTCCGCCGTCCTAGGGCTCCCACGTTCAGCCAAGACTAAGCCAGCAGATCCAATGGACAAGCTCGACTCGGAAAGGCTGAGTCAGGTCCTTCTGTTCCCCTTCTTCTTCCACTGGTGGATCCAGGTCACGTCCCAGAGGATCTCCCTCTGCATCCTCCTGCTGTACTTCCTGCAAGGTGCCACGCGCTCGCTTGCTGCTCCACCCACCCAGCACCTGCTCGGCCGGCCGCCGTACCGCTTCCTGTTGCTATGACTCATGCTAGCGTCCCGTCCGTCCCCACACACACACACACACACACACACACACACACACACACACACACACACCACACCGCGCCCAGTTACAAGGGCTGGATTGCGTTAGGATCAACGGATTGAACGTGAGAACATAAGTAAGTGGCAGGCAGTTACTTTTCCTGACTTCCCAAACTGCGGAGAAATTCATTTCAGAGTTTACACTCAGTTCAGGTGTTGGAATCACTGCCAAACTGAAGATTCCATTTACAAACGATGCTGTCCGATTCAGCTTCCAGTGCAGTTTTCAAAAGCAAAAAACAATGCCAAATGCAACGTAGTGTTCACCGCAGTATTTCATGCATCATTCATGGTGAAGCATTCTCAAATCCGTATCCAAATTCAATTTCCATGAACATAGTAGGATGTAGGGGATACCCATGTATGATGGTCATTGAAAGTCATTTTCTATTGGAGGCTACTCACACCAATCACAACATATATTTCATTTAATTGATCATACAGTGCATAGAAGCGTATCACCACCCGGGCTGTATCACTCGTACCCCCAAGTATGGGTGAGAACAGAATGTGGAAGTGTGCAGGGCGTTGACTTTTCCTTGAGCTTCCCAAACTGTGTGGGAGAAATTCATTTCAGAGTTTTACACTCAGTTTCGAGTGTGTTGGAATTCACTTCCAAACTGGAAGATTCCATTTCGAACGATGCTGTTCCGATTCAGCTTCCAGTGCAGTTGTTCAAGCAAAACAATGCAAATGCAACGTATGGGATTCACATTCAGTAATTTCATGCGATCATTCATGGTGAGCATTTCAAATTCCAGTGATCCAAATTCAATTTCTCATGAGACATATGTAGGATTGTGGTGGTATACCCATGTATGATGGTCATTGAAGTCATTTTCTTTGGAGGCTACTCACACATCACATACATATATTTCATTTTAATTTGATCATACGTGCATATGAAGCGTATCACCAGCCGTGGCTGTGTATCTACTCGGTAGCCCCCAGGTATGTTGATGAGGGATGAACGATGCATGAATTAGGTTTAAAACAACAAGTGTGGTGTGTGTAAACAAGGCCCTGTGGAATCCTATGATTATCCTATCTTTCGTACGACGACAATACAATAGCATGACGGCGAATAACAGCCTAGAATAGCTGGGCCCTAGAGAGAGACAGAGCGCATTCAGGTTGATGCACTCGCTGCCGTTTGCACTCTTTTCGTCCTTGTTTGCTAACGAGGAGCCCAGGGCTGTCTCTTGAGCCAAAGGCTAAATGAATCTGACTTCAACAATTAATCAGATGTTTCTATCCAAGTGACAGATGGGGTTGGATTTGACCCAGGGATGTCTTGATCTGCAGCCAAGTGCTCTACCACTGTGCTACACCTGTTCAAGCCTCTATGCTAACCCGTAGCATTTATATCTCTGTGTCCTCTAATGGTGACGGTGGCGTCTACAGTGGCAGCGCTCCTCATGTATGTGGAGGTCCCTGCGGCCAGTCCCAGCGAGCTGTTCGGGCCCATGTGTCTGATGCTGCTGCTGGGCACTGTGCACTGTCAGATCGTCTCCACGGAGACCAGCCGCAGCCCCTCCATCAGCCCTGTAACTAGCAGCTCTGCCAGCCCCACACGTAGGAGGAGGTGGGTCTCTCTCTCTCTCTCTCTCTCTCTCTCTCTTTCTCTCTCTCTCTCTCACACACACACACCTACTGAAAGAGGTGGGGGCACACTGTCACACACACTGAACTCTTTAACACACAAGATATAAGACACAGTTTTACTCCTGCGCATGTCTGCCCCGTGGTTCAGACCCAGGAAGGGGCGGGGGGTGAAGCGGACGGAGGAGCCAGGGAGCAATGAGGACACAGAGCTGCAGCCCTGGCAGCTCCACGACAACCAGAGACTCTACAGATCTGAGGAGAGGAGGGTAAGACAGGGGGAGGAGTGGGGGAGGCAGGGGGGCGGGGAGAGGAGAGAGACTAAAGAACAGAGAAGAGAGTTCACAGGGCTATAGAAAGCAACAGCTTCATTCCCATGCGCAGGCCTGTGTTGCAAACGTTCAGCCTTTCAAACATTAGCTCCAGTCAGTTCTGATATCTTCCTGGTTCTCATGCCGCAGACCAATCAGAGATCAGGGTTTGGGGCATCTGACGAACTGTCCAGCGATGAAGAGCAGGAGGAAGAGGAGCAAGTACCTAGCGTGCACCCTGCAGCCCCTCAGGAGAGACATACAGGAAGGAACACTGTCACTGCCTACCTCAGGAAAAGACAGCTCCAGCACCTGGCCCAGATCCCAGGCCTCCAGGTAACCCTCTGTCCACAGCGACCCCCAAGCAGCCAATCAGAGAGCACATTACGGCTAGCATCCCCTTGTGGTCACTAATCTGCAGGGTCTGGTGAGACGGGTTCTGAACCAGGTTCACACTGTTTTAGAACCAGCCCTGAGGTGACCAAGCCCCTCCCCCTTCCCCCCCTAGGCGGAGTGCGCCAGGCCGGCTAGCCCCGCCTCCTCCATGGACGGCAAGAAACCTTGCGGCGCCGAGCGCCTCCGACTTGACCACGCCGACCGGCCCGCCTCCGACACTGACGACACCATGTGGGAGGAGCTTCTGCAGGGCCCCGACTCCGCCTCCACGGGCAGCAGCGACACCGAGGGGGAGGCCTGGCGGTACCGCTCCGGGGCCAACGCCCCCCCCACCGCTCCGGTCAGCAGCGACGACGAGAATCTGCAGCCGGTCAGTATTTCAGGGTCGGGTCAAAGGGTCACTGCAGATCTTCACTGCAGACACTGCACTATGACTTGAATCACATATTTATTTAGTTGTTGTTGTTTTTTGTAGGTTCCATATTGTCCCCGTACATAGTTCAAACTGTTATAACCGATTTTGAGATGCTACTTATTCAGTTAACCACACCTTGGACTGGTGAGGATAAGTTTGGATCGGTCAGCTATTGAACTGTTGAATTTGTGGTTCACAACACTACTGCTCCGCAAAGGGGTTGCTGACATACTGCATGCTGGTTGACAAACTGCTAAATGCTACCAGTTGTAACAGGACAACCTGATATTTTTGATGCGTTTGGACGTAAAATCTTTGGCATCTTGCTTACAAAATATTCAACGCAATGTAAAGTCATGTAAATGTAGTACTAACCATGGGCCCAGTTCACACTGTAGTCGCAGCGGATGGGAAGAGAGACTCAAGTAAGTGTGTGTGTGTGTGTGTATGTGTGTGTGTGAATGCCGTTTTGTGTGTGTGCGCGTGCAGGGTCACTTGTCGTGGCTTCAGGCATGCCACCCATCTAGGGACCGTGTGAGTGCCATCATCTGGGAGCAGGGCGAGTGCAAGAAGGCCGATATGTCTGTCCTGGAAATCAGCGGCATCATTCTGACGCGGGTACGCTAACCCTTCATGACACGCACACGGGAACACGCACTCTCATCGAAAACGCACTACCTCAGGAACAGGCACCCATACACACACACACACACACACTCCCACACACCCACACCCAGGAACACACAGAAGCAGGAAAACAGGTAGGGTCAGTCACACACAGAGGAACACGCATACATGCTGTGCGGAGCATCCGTTTAGGAACACAAAGAGACACTGTACACTCACTCAGGAACACACTTGCTGGGGCTTGTTGCTCCATAGACGAAGAAGGAGCAGATGAACCAGCTCTTCTTACTCTACCACCTCCTCCTCCTGTCCTCCCTACCCTTCTCCTCACCTGTCCTCCTCCTCCTTTCTCCCCCCACGCATTCTTCGAATCCCCCTCTTTTCCCCATACCTCCCTCCCCTCCTTCTAAACCTTTTCTCCCCCCACCCATCGCCCTCGCTCTCATCCAGGTGAAGATGGTGGAGCAGGGCATGGGCTACCTGATGTTGGGCGGCCTGGTGACGGCCACGCTGGCTCTGCTGCCATTTGGCTTCCGCCTGTCCCAGCAGCTGGAGTTGGCCCAGCTGGGCTCCCTGAGCCTGGGCCAGCTGGCCCAGATGGCCCTGGGCCCGCCCGATGCCCAGGCCTACGCCTTCTTCCTCATCTCCACAGTGGAGCGGTTCTGCCTCACCGGGCTCTTCTTCTTCATGATGTGTGTGGCAGAGAGGACCTACAAACAGGTGGAGAGATCTTGCTTTTGGTCGATAGGGAGATCCGTTTTCGGATAGGTAATTAGACGCATAGTCTGATTAAGATAGGGAGACGAATGGATAGGTAGGTAGACTAACAGCTCTTTTTCGGATGGATGGACGGACAGATAGAAAGATATGTAGATGAGATAGATGGAAAGTTCCCTCTTTCCCCGTGAAGTCCCTAATAGTGACACACTGCACAAGTGGAGCGAAGTAGAGCGCTCTCGTTTTGACCCGTAGCGATGGTCACCCCTGTGATACCCGCTCTGAGAGAGCGTAGAACGATTGGCTGTTTCGACCCGCAAACCTCACCCTGTTCCCTTCTTCCGACAGCGGCTCCTGTTCGCCAAACTCTTCAGCCACCTCACGTCCGCCCGCAAAGCCAAGAAGTCAGAAATCCCTCACTTCCGCCTGAAGAAGGTGCAGAACATCAAGATGTGGCTGGCCCTGCGCTCGTTCCTCAAGGTCTGAACCCTGCGCCCTACGCCCCGCGCCTCAGTGACTGCGAGAGCAGCGCTCCTCAAGCCCTGGTCCTCCCTGCTCTCCTGCTTGTTCTAGATGTTTCCCTGCCCCAACGCCGCTGCCTCCAACCGTATAGTTCGCCGAAGCTCTGCAGAAGCTTGACGACAGAACCTTCGCTTATCGTCTGTGTTGGAGCAGGGAAACATCTAGAACAAGGGTCACCGACTCCGGACCTGGAGGGCTACCATCCTTTCGGTTTTACTTCAACTGCACATAATGTAGCCTCATCCAGCTTATCATCCTGGTCATTAGTAGGATCAGGTGGGCTAAATTGAGGTTGAAGGGAAAACAGATCATAGCCCTCCAGGATCGGAGTTGGTGACGTCTAATCTGGAACACAAAGAGGAGCCTCTGAGGCCTGGGGATGAAGACTGCTCCTTAAGAACACTGCTAAAAATCCTCACTTCCTGTCCTCTCCAGAGGCGAGGGCCCCAGCGTTCGGTCGACGTCATCGTGTCCTCCATCTTCCTCCTGGCTCTTTCCATCGCCTTCATCATCTGTGCTCAGGTTTGTTTACCGTACTGAGGCGTCGTTAAACGGTTCATTAACACATGAAAGCTATTGTTATGTTTCAGTTTCCAGTCTTGCGTTTGGGTTACGGTTCTGAATGGCGCCTGGTTGTATATATATTATATACATTATATATCGATCCTCGTTGTGGTGGTGGTTGCACTCTGGCCCTGTGGGCTATATGTGCTGTAGGTTTAATATCATTCGTGTGCTGTATTTCTGTACATTTCCCCCAATAGGATCTGTCATTTATTCGTGTTCATTTCCCTAAATGGTTGTCTGTCCATCTGCCTGTCTGTCTTTGTCCTTGTCTGTCCATCTGCCTGTCTGTCCTCCCCTCCCTCAGCTCCTGCACAGTCACCACACATTCCTGGATTCCCTGACCAACTGGGAGCTGATGTTGTGGGGCTCCTCCCTCTTCCTGTTCCTGCTGCGACTCGCCACGCTGGGCTCCGAGACCAACTGCAAATACAGCAATGCCTCGGTGCTGCTCACCGAGCAGGTAAAGCTCTCTCTCACTATCTCTCTCTCTCTCTTACACTCACTTGCTATCTCTCTCTCTCTTAAACTCAATATCTCTCTCACACTCCCTCACTATCTCTCTCTCACATTCATTCACTATCTCTCTCTTACACTCACTTGCTATCTCTCTCTCACACACACACTCACAATCTCTCTCTCACACTCAATCACTATATCTCTCTCACACTCACTCGCTCACTATCTCTCTCTCTCACATTCATTCACTATATCTCTCTCTCACACTCACTCGCTCACTATCTCTCTCTCACATTCACTCACTCCTATCTCTCTCTCTCACACACACACACACTCACTCACTATCTCTCTCTCACACACACACATACTCACTATCTCTCACACACTCACTATCTCTCTCTCACACTCAATCACTATATCTCTCTCTCACACACTCACTCGCTCACTATCTCTCTCTCTCACACACACTCACTATCTCTCCTACTCACTCACTCGATCACACACATACATACACACACTGTCAGATTGACAAACGCACTCAAATTCACATTGACACAGAGAGACCACACATGCTCCCTCATTCACTGCTGGTTGCTTGCCCTCCCTCCCCTCCCCCCCTCCCCCCCAGATCAACCTGTATCTCAAGATGGAGAAGAAGCCCAACAAGAAAGAGGAACTGAACATAGTCAACAATGTTCTGAAGCTCGCAACGAAGCTGATGAAAGTAAGTGACCCTCTGCAATCCGACGATTCAAATATGAATGGTAATGATTTGGCAGACGGTTCTATCCATGCCATGAGAAGGATTCAAACCTGGAACCTGTGGTCTAGTCGTCACTTCCACTACTGAGCTACTGTGTTCTCAACCCCTATATCGGTGGTCTCCCTCTCTCACAAGGGACCGACTCTTATGTTACACAGTTAGTACTGCAACTACTGTAACTGTCATTTTCAATGAATTGATGCATGGTAGGTATAACAGTCACAGTGCATCCGGATAACATTCACAGTGCTCACTTTTACCCCCACGTTGTTAGGTTACTAATGTATTCCAAAATAGATTTTCCTCAAAATGCAACACACAGAGAAAAAGCTTCTTTATTAATGTTTACATTCGTTTCATTCATCATTTACATTCCATTCATATCTCTCTCCCCCCAGGAGTTGGACACCCCCTTCAGGCTGCTGGGTCTGACGGTGAACCCCCTGGTGTACAACATCACCCGGGTGGTCATCCTGTCGGCCCTGTCCGCCGTGGTCAGCGACCTGCTGGGCTTCAATATCAGGGTAAGCACCCCCCCACACACACTCCCAGATGTGTCCTTTGCGTCTATAACTGAAGAGATTTAATACACGTCAAAAAGCGATTACTGATACTTTCGCCCACAGCTCAAAAAACCCCGTTAACGCAGAGCCGACAGCAACAAGCTACATGCAGAGCTAGGCCGACACGAACGGCACCAAACACCACACTCAGTCAGTTGCTGAACGGAAGACCGATGGGGGTTTACATGGAAACAGCTGATTGGTCAGGGGGAAGTTGTATGTAGTTGATAATGGAGGTTGACAAGCCAATCGCAGACGAACACCTGCATGTTTGAATGAGAAACAGACGGGAGGAAAACACAACTGAACAGACACAGACAGAAATAGAAATACATGTACACATGGTCCTACCACTGCCCTCCGATTAGAGAGCATGTCAAATGTACAACGTCCAATGCAGGAGTCGGTCTAGGAAGAGGTTGTATTGCTCCTCAAGAAACGGGCTCGAGTGACATGAGCACATCAACATCCAACCCTACATCTTTTCTTCTGAAGTGACATCATTTTGCTTCCTCTCTTTCTCGCCCGTTCTCCTAGCTGTGGAAGATCAAGCCGTGATGTGATGCGATCGTGCCAAACCAAACCACTGAGTGTTGGACACTGGAAAACCGGACCTGCCCCTGATGCCTGTCCAGAGGGGACCAGCCGACCTTTGACCTTGGGCCTGTGTGTTCTGAGAGTGCGTACCTACTGACCCTCCACCCCATGCTTCTCCGTAGCTTCCCCGGACCCTCGGAGCACAGGATCTCCCTGGATCGCCCCCCCCTGGTGACAAAGCCATTCTTCCTGTCCCTGGATGCTGCTAGCTCTCCCTAGACCCTCTGTTACCTGACCCTGATAGATGTCCTGGACACCGCTGGCTGTCCTTGTTTTCTCTGGGTTGGGATGGATGCGACTCGGGATATTGCCATGACTACCGTACCTCAGCGTCCCCTCCGCCTCTAGCATGTCACAGCAGCTGCTGGCTGGCCAATCCAGCGCAAAAGACACCTGAACAACACTGACCAGTCTTCCTTCTCTGGCTTCTCGTCTGTTAAACTAGTAGCCAATGGGTGCCTTCCAAAAACAATGGGCT
The DNA here is from genome assembly GCA_036571765.1 of Plecoglossus altivelis. Lineage (NCBI taxonomy): Eukaryota > Metazoa > Chordata > Actinopteri > Osmeriformes > Plecoglossidae > Plecoglossus > Plecoglossus altivelis. The sequence continues at coordinate 4,523,151 of BROE01000020.1, forward strand.
GTGCGGGCATTTGGTTGAGACATTTGAATGTGTTGTAGATCCTTAATAGGTGGCAGTGGTGGAATTCTTATTAGTGAAAGAAAAATGCCACGGTCATGACCGTGACCCTCTGTGACCTTTTAGGCTTGTGTCATCGTGGTAGGCAACAACCACTGTGCTCTGTGTGCTCAAATGTGAAAATGATGTCAGCAAAACACTACATGGATTAACAAGATGATATGAACTGCATTGATGCTTCCTTTTATTCAAGGGGAACCAGAGCGCTTTATTTATTTGCAGTTTCAGCGTTGCACCTACTTGCTGAGTAGTATGTATACAACTACATTCTTGGGGTGTTCTTGCTTTTTATAATTAAGACCAGTACTCATCAAAGACACTATGCACAGACAGGATGATTTTGTATGTGCAACATCAGAGCAATGTTTGCCTCAGTCTTTTGGAAGATAAATAAATGTTCCTTTTTTTAAGTTCGGCTTGTCTGTGTTCAGTTCATGCTTTCTTTGACTGTGTAAAAATGCATCTAAAAGATGATCTATTTGTGGAAATATTCTATCAGTCTTATCTGAGCGCTGATGTGATTTATTGATATTGATTATTGATCATTACTATCCAACAAAAAGGCACAGACTGATGGTTCTGCGTCTGTTTTATTCATGCAGACCACGATGATATTAAGAATATAGACTCCTCTGTTGTTCTACTCTGGAGCTGTGGAACACGACGCCTTGCTAATCCAACGAGGACAAAAGGTATTCCACCTGCATTTCTAGGTTCCCCAGGACCTCTCCACACAGAATCTCAGGACAGCCATAGAGATGGGGCTGCAAATCAAAGATGGCGTCCATCCAGGAGCGCATCTGGCTCTGTGAACACATTGAGACATCAACGACACTTAGCACTGTAATCCTACAACGGCACAAACAATGAACAGTATTCAGGTCAAGTGTGTGAAGGGGAGAGAAAGAGACAGTGGGAGACAGAGGGAAAGTGACTGCACCTTGATTCTGTATAAAAAGTGATCAGATCTCTGGCTCCAGCTATGTCCTGGTCTCCTAATGGACATGATGACCGCAAACATGAGATGGAGGAATCCATTGGGCCTCTGGAGTAGCAGTAGAGAGACATGAGATGAGACACCGTCAACATAACAATTGGACTACTGAATTGTGGGTTGGACTAGCCAACCCGATTAGGTTTGTGTCTCTTACTGGAGCGGGAAAGGCTGTCTTGCCCTCCAAAAGGCCGAGCAGGATCATTTCGAAGAACAAATCAAGGAAATTGACCTGGGTGATCTGAAATCAAACAAGTGCATATTTTAGAGAACAGTGCAACACAAGACGACAACAGCAAAAACCTACATCATAACCTCAACCATTGCTATGGAATGGCTGGAATCTGATCAGTCTGGCTACACCTACTCCTGTCTGGCCAATTTCCTCCAACATAGCCTGCCGGTTTCCTGGCTCGTTGACGAAGGAAACCAGGCGGTCGAAGGCTTGCTGAAATTCCCTCACATCCTCAAAACAGAAACGGCATAAAACTCACACCTCGAACCTCTTACTAACTATGACACACTCAACTAATTGCCCTCTCTCTCATGGGTGAATTGTGGTTCTTGAGCTGGTACCTGATTGTTGAGCTCAACCAATCCTCCAAGAACCATTCGCCCAGCATGGCTGATGTAGTTAAGGGTGTTGGCGGTGTTGGTCAGCTCCTGAAAAATATAGGAGAACCGTTGGTACACTGTATCTACACGAAGTCACATGTAGACACTCGTGACAAATACTGTTTCTCCTTGCCTTGAAGGCAATGCGGAGGGCAGCCAGTTTCCCCTCAAAATCGGTGGTCCCCTTGTACGCAAAATAGCTTCTGTATCAAGAAAAGGACAGATTCACTGAAATCAGGAGATGTGCTGAGGAAGCACTTTAGCTTTCATTCTGTACACTGGACAGTAGCAGAAGCATTTCCATCTGGTATTCCCGTAGAACTTACTGCATCAGGGGCACCTCCACAACTGACTCCTCTACAATGTCCTCCTCAATATCCTACAACACAAAAGCATTCTTTTGTCTCGATCTCAAAGCACTTTTCACTCAGCGGCCAGTGAAATCATTGGTAGAGGTACATGGAAATGTCAAGATATTTACCTGAGGACTGTTGTCAAAGTGGGCAGAAGGAGCCGGAGGAGGAGGAGAGCCGTGAGGAGAGCGAGGTGGAGGAGGGTCACGGAAGGTGGACTCTGTGTTGGAGTGAGACCAAGTCATCGTCCGTGTCTCGTCTCCTGTTGAGGCGAAGCCCTCGAAGTTTGTCGTTACATCCACCTCCTGTGGTTAAAAAACACGGAACATCTTTACACATTTAAACAGGGACCAGCAAATTCTGACAACTTCCAACCAAATGGGACGTTTCAGCGAGGAAAGTGTCGTGCACCTGGCCATCCTCAAAGTACGCAAACTCTTTTCTCATGTTGATGCAGTGGGACGTTACATGACTCATCCGTCTATCAAGCAACTAGAGAGGACAAAACAAAACTCATCAGTTTATGACTAACTGATATCAAATCTACGTCAAGCCGTCAACTCTAAAGCTGAGTTTACGTCCACTACGTGTGTTTGACTGACCTGCACCCCTGTCACCTCCTGTTTGATGGTAGACACAGTCACCAATCCCTGTAACAGACACACAGGAATGCATTCAGTGTTCCTCCAGGAATGCTAGGATCAGCCAGATGCTCTCCTTGGTGGGCCTGTTTAGTCCTCAGTATTCTCTCACCTCAGGGGTCAGAATGTCAATGTGGAGCTGTCTCCTCCACCACAGCTGGGTGCGGTTGGCCATGACTATGCTGATGATCTGCATAACATCCTCCAGGGTCTGAAAGGAGAGGATTCCCTTCATATGAATGCAACATGTCGGGGACTGACCTTGAGTATCTTCATTGCTAAGCCAATTAATATACCAACAGGAAAAAGGACATATTCTTGTCCCAAGGTTGAGATTAGAGTTTGTAACTCACAGACAGAGCTGACACATTACAGGTGACTTTCCTCACTACTTTGTTACCGTTGTGTGTGTGTTGTGTTTGTGTCGGCTTGCGTGCGTGTGCTGTGCGTGTGCGTGTGCATGTGTGTGTGTGTGTGTGTATGTGTGTATGTGTGTGTGTGTGTGTAGTGGTTGATACAGAATCAGACAAGTCCACATGGCAGAGTAGTCTGACTTACCTGCAGTCGTCCAGTATTGCGCCTGGTATGATGGAATTCCGAGGCGTTCCAGGTATCCATGAGGGGTAGATCTTCCTCAAAGAGTTCCTCTTTGTGGAACCTCTTAGATTTCTCCTCACTCTGGGACGCCTCTTTCTCTGGCTCAGGCAACACAGGCTGCACAACAAGAGCCAACAGGAGCCAAACACTCACTCTTTAACTTTCTATATAACCAAATGTCCTTTGAAACCATCTTTTCAGTCCTGTCTGTTTTGGTTCCCATTCTGCTGCCGTGGCAAACACATCAATGAAGATGCTATTAGTTTGGGCTTCTCAGTCCGTTTACTGTTGATGTAAGGTTACCTGTCCTCTGGAAACGCTCAAGGCCTCCAAAGTCCTTTTCCCAGCCAAGGTGAGGTATACTTTGGGATAGTGCTTGGACCAAACAGGGGCCATGAAGAACGTCTGTGGCAGGGAAGATATGATGGCAATCCCAGTACATCAGTTTGGTTGAGGGTGACAGACAGATTTATCCCATCTTTTTAGGATCTCCAAACAGTAAATCATGGACAAACCATGTAGAAAGGTGGAGTGAACTAGTTACCAGACTGTCCAGAGATATTAAGATGCTCAGTAAGAGCTTCCCAGCATCTGTCAGTTGGAGTACTGGCGTGGGTGAAGGAGCCTTCGTGGCAGAGAGGAAAGTTAGAGAATCTTAGGAGTTGATGGAAAATCCTTTTTGGGGCTGATAATGTCATCAGTCAGTGTGTTACGAGGACATGACTAGCTGGTGCCATTTGCCCATGATCTTAGTGAGACATCTATGCTCCCCCTCAAGCCACTATCCCCAAACAGAGGAGACTTACAGGAAGCCACACTGGCCTGTAAAGGACCAATGGTCCAGACAGAGGACTGAACACAGGGTGAAACAGCACCACCTCAAGGACCTGAGGAGGAAGAAGAGGACAATAGAGGAGGTTTTCAATGACAGTCCAACATGAAACAAACAAACTGTTCCATCCACGGGTCAGTCACTGACCACATCGCATTCTAGTGGATTAAAGTCCACATTACTGTGTGACAACCTGACGCACACGTGGAAACTGATCCATACCGTCCTCCTGGATTCCATTGTGAGGGGCAGTAATGATGCAGGTATGAACAAACATCCATTCATATCATGATGAGATACAACCTAGTAGGTTTTGTGTCAGCTTACAGTGCAGGTTCTTCTGGAGTTTGTCTTCTGTGGGAAACACGTCTGGTCTGGGTCGAGAAGTATTTCTAGGCATTGGCCATTCTCTGAAGAATTAAACCTCGATCTTGGTGAGCGGTCTGGAGTTTGGCCCTGGTCTGAAGACCTTTGCCTCGACTGAAAAAGTCAAGTGTTTAGGCCAATAGGAGTATCATTTCAATCAAACAGCTATAAACTGCAAGGAGAAACAGGATGCGATGGGTAGTAGGTTTTGTTGCTCAACTGTAGAGTCTTTATCCTTTCCTGCAGGAGGCTGAGCGCTCCTTCTCCACTGCCCAAAGATTTGCTTCAGAGGCTTTTGATTACGTACCTGCTCTCCCTTCTTCGTACGATGTCCCTTTTTGTCCCTTCTACAGCCATCAGCTGCGAGGGAACATTCTGATCGTTTCAACATAAAAAGAACAGAATTCGTGTTTTTACGTGAGTTGTGTTTGTTTTCTGGAAAGTAGCTTTCCAAGGGCTGTTCGAACATTTACCAGAATCAGTGTCATCGTTGGTCTTCGCTGTCGAGGCAGACTCTCTTTTCGTAGGTCTGACACAACAAGTCAGCAGGGAGAATAAGCGGAGAAATCTTGCAAGCGACTCTCCACTTGTCTTCTTTTTCACCTTGTCTTTATGAGGTCTCTTCGTAGAGACCCCAGGGTCACTTTGGGCCTGACCCATTCAGCCACTAAATAGTTTTAATCTCTGATGTAAATAATCAAAGAACCACTGCTATCTGTAATGAGAAACCAACGCTGTTTTTCAGGATCTATCTGGTCATTCGGAAACTCCGAGTTCAATCTCAAATTGTACGTGACATCATAATGGCACAAGGCTCATTGTGACAATGTCCATCGTGTAGTGAAGTTGCCATGGTTGAAAGAGGTTGTTTTCAAATGTAACCAGTCCGCTCTCGAGTATTCCAACGTAATATTCAAGGAACAAAATCAGTTGCATTAACATGTGAAATCCCCCTGAATAGACAGCAATAGCACAGAATAAAAACACATTTCTTATAAGTATATTCTGCTAAGTTACAACGACGGTTAGAGAAACTCATATGAATATTAATAGGTTGAATGTGGTGTGACTTCATTTGTCAGTCTCAGAAAACAGCCAATTCCGAGGATCACCACAGCATTAATTCAACTTATGCAAGATGTGTTTTGTGATGGAGCTCCTACAACATGGAACAAAATGAATGACCGCAACATAGACGATGCGAGAACATCCATTGGGGCCTCTGTATCACCAAGTAGCCGCAGCATGTAGCAGAGACATGAATGATGTACACGCCGTCAACCCATAATCAATTGCGACTACTGAATTGTGGGTTGGACTAGCCAACCCGATTAGGTTTGTGTCTCTTACTGGAGCGGGAAAGGCTGTCTTGCCCTCCAAAAGGCCGAGCAGGATCATTTCGAAGAACAAATCAAGGAAATTGACCTGGGTGATCTGAAATCAAACAAGTGCATATTTTAGAGAACAGTGCAACACAAGACGACAACAGCAAAAACCTACATCATAACCTCAACCATTGCTATGGAATGGCTGGAATCTGATCAGTCTGGCTACACCTACTCCTGTCTGGCCAATTTCCTCCAACATAGCCTGCCGGTTTCCTGGCTCGTTGACGAAGGAAACCAGGCGGTCGAAGGCTTGCTGAAATTCCCTCACATCCTCAAAACAGAAACGGCATAAAACTCACACCTCGAACCTCTTACTAACTATGACACACCAACAATTGCCCTCTCATCTCATGGGTGAATTGTGGTCTGAGCGGTACCTGATTGTTGACTCACCAATCCTCCAGAAACCATTCGCCCAGCAATGGCTGAATGTAGTTAACGGTGTTGGTGGTGTTGGTCAGCTCCTGAAAAATATAGGAGAACCGTTGGTACACTGTATCTACACGAAGTCACATGTAGACACTCGTGACAAATACTGTTTCTCCTTGCCTTGAAGGCAATGCGGAGGGCAGCCAGTTTCCCCTCAAAATCGGTGGTCCCCTTGTACGCAAAATAGCTTCTGTATCAAGAAAAGGACAGATTCACTGAAATCAGGAGATGTGCTGAGGAAGCACTTTAGCTTTCATTCTGTACACTGGACAGTAGCAGAAGCATTTCCATCTGGTATTCCCGTAGAACTTACTGCATCAGGGGCACCTCCACAACTGACTCCTCTACAATGTCCTCCTCAATATCCTACAACACAAAAGCATTCTTTTGTCTCGATCTCAAAGCACTTTTCACTCAGCGGCCAGTGAAATCATTGGTAGAGGTACATGGAAATGTCAAGATATTTACCTGAGGACTGTTGTCAAAGTGGGCAGAAGGAGCCGGAGGAGGAGGAGAGCCGTGAGGAGAGCGAGGTGGAGGAGGGTCACGGAAGGTGGACTCTGTGTTGGAGTGAGACCAAGTCATCGTCCGTGTCTCGTCTCCTGTTGAGGCGAAGCCCTCGAAGTTTGTCGTTACATCCACCTCCTGTGGTTAAAAAACACGGAACATCTTTACACATTTAAACAGGGACCAGCAAATTCTGACAACTTCCAACCAAATGGGACGTTTCAGCGAGGAAAGTGTCGTGCACCTGGCCATCCTCAAAGTACGCAAACTCTTTTCTCATGTTGATGCAGTGGGACGTTACATGACTCATCCGTCTATCAAGCAACTAGAGAGGACAAAACAAAACTCATCAGTTTATGACTAACTGATATCAAATCTACGTCAAGCCGTCAACTCTAAAGCTGAGTTTACGTCCACTACGTGTGTTTGACTGACCTGCACCCCTGTCACCTCCTGTTTGATGGTAGACACAGTCACCAATCCCTGTAACAGACACACAGGAATGCATTCAGTTTCCTCCAGGAATGCTAGGATCAGCCAGATGCTCTCCTTGGTGGGCCTGTTTAGTCCTCAGTATTCTCTCACCTCAGGGGTCAGAATGTCAATGTGGAGCTGTCTCCTCCACCACAGCTGGGTGCGGTTGGCCATGACTATGCTGATGATCTGCATAACATCCTCCAGGGTCTGAAAGGAGAGGATTCCCTTCATATGAATGCAACATGTCGGGGACTGACCTTCAGTATCTTCATTGCTAAGCCAATTAATATACCAACAGGAAAAAGGACATATTCTTGTCCCAAGGTTGAGATTAGAGTTTGTAACTCACAGACAGAGCTGACACATTACAGGTGACTTTCCTCACTACTTTGTTACCGTTGTGTGTGTGTGTGTGTGTGTGTGTGTGTGCGTGCGTGCGTGCGTGTGTGCGTGTGCATGTGTGTATGTGTGTGTGTGTGTGTAGTGGTTGATACAGAATCAGACAAGTCCACATGGCAGAGTAGTCTGACTTACCTGCAGTCGTCCAGTATTGCGCCTGGTATGATGGAATTCCGAGGCGTTCCAGGTATCCATGAGGGGTAGATCTTCCTCAAAGAGTTCCTCTTTGTGGAACCTCTTAGATTTCTCCTCACTCTGGGACGCCTCTTTCTCTGGCTCAGGCAACACAGGCTGCACAACAAGAGCCAACAGGAGCCAAACACTCACTCTTTAACTTTCTATATAAACAAATGTCCTTTGAAACCATCTTTTCAGTCCTGTCTGTTTTGGTTCCCATTCTGCTGCCGTGGCAAACACATCAATGAAGATGCTATTAGTTTGGGCTTCTCAGTCCGTTTACTGTTGATGTAAGGTTACCTGTCCTCTGGAAACGGTCAAGGCCTCCAAAGTCCTTTTCCCAGCCAAGGTGAGGTATACTTTGGGATAGTGCTTGGACCAAACAGGGGCCATGAAGAACGTCTGTGGCAGGGAAGATATGATGGCAATCCCAGTACATCAGTTTGGTTGAGGGTGACAGACAGATTTATCCCATCTTTTTAGGATCTCCAAACAGTAAATCATGGACAAACCATGTAGAAAGGTGGAGTGAACTAGTTACCAGACTGTCCAGAGATATTAAGATGCTCAGTAAGAGCTTCCCAGCATCTGTCAGTTGGAGTACTGGCGTGGGTGAAGGAGCCTTCGTGGCAGAGAGGAAAGTTAGAGAATCTTAGGAGTTGATGGAAAATCCTTTTTGGGGCTGATAATGTCATCAGTCAGTGTGTTACGAGGACATAACTAGCTGGTGCCATTTGCCCATGATCTTAGTGAGACATCTATGCTCCCCCTCAAGCCACTATCCCCAAACAGAGGAGACTTACAGGAAGCCACACTGGCCTGTAAAGGACCAATGGTCCAGACAGAGGACTGAACACAGGGTGAAACAGCACCACCTCAAGGACCTGAGGAGGAAGAAGAGGACAATAGAGGAGGTTTTCAATGACAGTCCAACATGAAACAAACAAACTGTTCCATCCACGGGTCAGTAACTGACCACATCACATTCTAGTGGATTAAAGTCCACATTACTGTGTGACAACCTGACGCACACGTGGAAACTGATCCATACCGTCCTCCTGGATTCCATTGTGAGGGGCAGTAATGATGCAGGTATGAACAAACATCCATTCATATCATGATGAGATACAATCTAGTAGGTTTTGTGTCAGCTTACAGTGCAGGTTCTTCTGGAGTTTGTCTTCTGTGGGAAACACGTCTGGTCTGGGTCGAGAAGTATTTCTAGGCATTGGCCATTCTCTGAAGAATTAAACCTCGATCTTGGTGAGCGGTCTGGAGTTTGGCCCTGGTCTGAAGACCTTTGCCTCGACTGAAAAAGTCAAGTGTTTAGGCCAATAGGAGTATCATTTCAATCAAACAGCTATAAACTGCAAGGAGAAACAGGATGCGATGGGTAGTAGGTTTTGTTGCTCAACTGTAGAGTCTTTATCCTTTCCTGCAGGAGGCTGAGCGCTCCTTCTCCACTGCCCAAAGATTTGCTTCAGAGGCTTTTGATTACGTACCTGCTCTCCCTTCTTCGTACGATGTCCCTTTTTGTCCCTTCTACAGCCATCAGCTGCGAGGGAACATTCTGATCGTTTCAACATAAAAAGAACAGAATTCGTGTTTTTACGTGAGTTGTGTTTGTTTTCTGGAAAGTAGCTTTCCAAGGGCTGTTCGAACATTTACCAGAATCAGTGTCATCGTTGGTCTTCGCTGTCGAGGCAGACTCTCTTTTCGTAGGTCTGACACAACAAGTCAGCAGGGAGAATAAGCGGAGAAATCTTGCAAGCGACTCTCCACTTGTCTTCTTTTTCACCTTGTCTTTATGAGGTCTCTTCGTAGAGACCCCAGGGTCACTTTGGGCCTGACCCATTCAGCCACTAAATAGTTTTAATCTCTGATGTAAATAATCAAAGAACCACTGCTATCTGTAATGAGAAACCAACGCTGTTTTTCAGGATCTATCTGGTCATTCGGAAACTCCGAGTTCAATCTCAAATTGTACGTGACATCATAATGGCACAAGGCTCATTGTGACCATGTCCATCGTGTAGTGAAGTTGCCATGGTTGAAAGAGGTTGTTTTCAAATGTAACCAGTCCGCTCTCGAGTATTCCAACGTAATATTCAAGGAACAAAATCAGTTGCATTAACATGTGAAATCCCCCTGAATAGACAGCAATAGCACAGAATAAAAACACATTTCTTATAAGTATATTCTGCTAAGTTACAACGACGGTTAGAGAAACTCATATGAATATTAATAGGTTGAATGTGGTGTGACTTCATTTGTCAGTCTCAGAAAACAGCCAATTCCGAGGATCACCACAGCATTAATTCAACTTATGCAAGATGTGTTTTGTGATGGAGTTAGTCGACTGCAAAGATACAGTACAGTACTGTAACATATTAGCCGTGTAGTCTATCAATTGTTTATTTATCAGAGTTTAGGTTGTTGTGGTCACTTGAATTTGCTTTTTACACACACTTCTACTCACAACCGCAAAGGGTCGTTTTTTTCTATTGATTTGTTCCTTCTTGCTGAAACATGACATGAAGTCGAGTTTTACATACAGATGTAAACAATCGGGATTTTACGATGCCATAGACTCTATAGCTCCATAGTATAGTATAGTATAAAGACTCTATAGTATAGAGAGGCAAGGAGCGTCCAATCTAAGTGAGGAGCTCCGAACCTGTGTCCATGCTCTGGCTATCCAATCTAATACCCCTCAGCTGAGGGGGCAGCAACCAAAGTCTGGCCGACAGTCCTCCCTGCTTGCTCGGACCGTCAAGTAGAACCTCAAGGCTGGGCAGGAGTGAACTCAATGGGCACGGCACTCCAAACTGGACTGCTTCATTTCAAAGCGAAGTATCCATTTTCCATTTAATATATGGCCAGTGTGATCCGTTTAAAAGACAGTTGTTGGGTAAACCTTTTTTTTCTGCTCCTGACTACAACCACACTTCTGCCAAGTGATGGGAGGTTTGCAAAGATCATTGCCCGATAAAAAGTCGTTTCTGAGCTAACTTGAGATACCCTGTCAAATGATAGATATTCCCTATTTTAAAACAGTAATTGAAATCTAAAGCCATCGCATTTTTATCTGACCATAAGGCATGCATCTTTAAAAAAAAATATGAAAGTGTTAAGGTTGAGCCAAGTTCTGTCACAAGACAGTTTGCAGAGAATCGACTTCGCTGCCAGTTCTTCAGTTTGCCCACTTGAGGGCAGCATAACATCAAGCTGCTGTTGGTTGTGTATGACGGGAACAGGCCTTCAGTAATGATGTTCAGTTTGTTGTCTGAATGCAACAGTGACACATTTATAACGGTATGAGGAATATTCAGTTAAACAGGCCCACACAGCTGGTCTGCACAGCTGATGCCGTCCAGACCTGCTGCCTTTTGATCTTCCTGCACTAACTTCAGCACCAGTTTAGGACTAGCAATATTTATATTCTAATGCTATTACAGTTGTACAGACCAGTTGGAATTTAAATGACCGCACACACTCTCCAATGCATTCAAATGTTAAAATGGTATGGTTCGGAATTGACATTTGTTAGCTGAGGTTGGTCTATTTCACTCTTTATTAGTTTTATGTCTGTGTCATCTTGGAATAGCTTGAGCATGATTTAGGAGGATGGTGTTGTCTAGGGTGGTGTTGTCTAGGCTTCTGTTGCCTGAGCTGGTGTGCTCTGATATCACCTGTGCACATAAGGGTGGAGACATCTCTGTTGAACACTCTGCGACTCGTGTACGATGGGCTGGTATGTGTGTTGTCGTGTATCAGGAGACCCTTTGGCTGCTCTCACTGACTCTGTGGAGCGTTCTAGTGGAGTGCTGACTTGTGTGGAGCTTGGAAGCTGGAACAGAAACAGCCCTCAGTGATGTTGTTCAGGTTATGTGACAGTAACCATCCTTGTGGCCTCGATGGCTACGTGACAGTAACCATCACTGTGGTCTCAACAGCTACATGACAGTAACCATCACTTTGGTCTCAGTATGGCGACAGTGTGGAGGTAATGCACACTATTTACTTGTAACTCCTAATGTATCTGAACTGGGTTTTGTACTCTGTAATCTTTCAAGGTAATAGAAATAATATAATAATACAACCCCTTTGTGTAACCTGGACAGTCATGGCCACTTGGATGGTGTTTTCCTTCTGAGGGCAGCAAGGTGGCAGACTATGGTAGACCATGTCCACAAGGCCACCAAGCGTGTACGTCATGTCTGTTCGCGATATATCATTTTACTATGAATTTTTGAAATGTTTTGTTAACTTTTAGGTATTTTGTGCATGTTCGTCCAAAGATTCCCGGACAGGGTGACTGTGGTGGGGGAGGAATTTGTAGCTGGTAAGGAGATGTTCTCCCGAACATCTAGCAGCAAGCTGGATGAAAAGTGCACCTTGCCTGCTGTCTGCATGGCACAATCCTCTGACGCCTTCAGGGGGGGAAATAGATACATATGCCCCTCTGCTTGCAGAAGGAATTGGGGAACACTGCAACCTTCTTCTGAGCACTGATTTACTGTGCAATTACTGGGCCTTACATGCAGACAGTCTGCAGAGTTTACCCACAACTTGAACATCCCCCTGGCATGTGGCTCTTGCTCTCCGTCCTCCATGCAAAAGCCACTGGAATGAAGTGTGAGATGGATCCAATGATCAACTGAGGCAGGCCATTCAAGGTGAATGCTTGCCTTCCTCTCCAGGATTTCCTTTTCCACACACTACATGTCAAAACATGTGTTTTTCTTTCCTTATTTAGATCAAGCAAGGGCCTTCAGGACAGAGCCACCCGTGACAATTCCACTTTTTCTGCTGTGGGTGGCCAATACTCAGGAGTGGGCTGAGATGATATATCTACATTATAGATAGGATATTCTTCCAGATATCATATAGGATGTGTGGGATCTCCATCATTAAAGATGTATAGGGCCTCTTCTATTCTGTCCTCCAGGTCCTGGGCTGATGGTGTGTAGAGACTGTGGTCACAGTTGAGGTCATCCTGGCCATCGGTCTGAACTCCTGTACACACACACACACACACACACACACACACGACTTCAACACTCAATGCTTCAATGCACATGAGGATAAACCTTTGGACTTCTTCTTGAAGTGTGTTTGTGCTTGCGGTGCTGTGGGATGGTACCTTGTCATGAGGGGTCCCGGAGGGGTCTTCCATGAGGACTGTGTGCTCCGTCATCTCCCAGCTGACGTCAGCCATGAAGCGATCCATCATCCACCTTCAGAAGGCTCAGGGTGTTCTGGGCGCTCGCTCTATCAGCTGGACGTTGCTGTATATAGCCATGCGTCTGAGAACAGACACGTCACACAGGCCTGGGAGAGAGGTGGACCTGGCGACATACACAGAAGAGTTTGTCACAACCTTTTTGATATAATATTTTAATGATTAGATTGAATGCATTAATACATGGTTAGCTCGTGAATGGCTAATTGTGATGAAATAAACAAATGAAAATACAAAGAGTTTTGGAGATGATTAAATGCTGACAAAACTTATTTCTGATAGAAAATGTGACATAATGTCGTGGCAAGACTGATCTCCATCATTCTGCTATCATGATGTGCGACAAGCCAGAAAGAGCTTGGCCCAAGAAGCAGCCCAAGAAACCTGCAGACCAGGCCAGACCAACCTCCAGACCTGCAACACCAGATTAATACTGAAATACTTTACTGTGGATTGACAACACACTGCAAGATTATGCTCACGTACATTATAAAATCGCACTTATGAAGAATCGTCTTTACTATAGATCGATACGTTCACAGGTTACACATACCACTGAAGTGAACAAGAACGTTTTTTTATTTATTTCTCTGATACAATAACGTCGGAGATATCACACTGGAACCAATGCTGAAACAGGAAACTTAGACGAAATGCAGCTGTTGCGCAACGTAGTCTTTTGGGGATGTGGGCTATGGACGAAATACGATCTCAAAGGAACTCAACAGGGAAATAGTGTGTTATCTGCCTTGGTTTTTGATATAATTTAATTGGGGGGAAATAAAGTGCAAAACATGCTGGACTGGTGGAGTGCTACTAGTGTCCTTACAAGTCCGACACGCCCAGGCAGACACAAAAGAAACAACTGGGTAAAGTCTAACACACATTGTGGGCGTGAAGTCGATAAGGTGTGCTTACTTACACTGAAACTGTTGGGAAAGTTGGAAATCAGTGTTTGAGGCTTCGGCTGCGAGGGCATTTTCGTTCGATACAAAGCGCTGACGGGATATTATATGGTTTTCATCTTGAAGTAAATGGTAAGTTTATCTATCATTACTTGCGGTGTACAGGTAGACCAATTGTAACATGTAGGCTTACACTGCGCTAAGCATCGCACATTCCAGAGCTCGGTCTGTCGGTTCGCTTTTAGTTCAGGTTCTAATACAATAGAACAACACAAACGTGTATAGTCGCTTAATTTACAGATTGACTAAGTAGACTCTTTTTACCCATGTGCAAGATTGAACTCGGGTGTTTTCGATCTCGAAGACACAGGTGGGCTGGCTTGGAAGAAGTAGTCGGAATTTAATAGTGGGTTCGTCAATTGATCATTTCAGACAGGAACCTACAACCATGGCTTTCTGGAAAGTACGACTAAACTCAATCTGATTATAGAAATAGTTGAACAAGATGAGTTGTTATTTTGTTGATGCTCATCTTAGAACAGCAGATGACCGAAGGGGGCCACAATTTCTGTTCAGAAACCTCACATTCCAGCGAAAGGATGGGCGAGACAGCTGTGAAAGACGATGGGACGGTAACCAGATCAGCGGAGGTAGGTTGAGACCACAGCTTACTCCTCCATCGTATTAACTGACATGAAGTTACCGGGTCAAAACAGTTATGCAGAGGAGAGAGGTGTTGTCGTCACACCCTGACACTTATTGTCTTTAGTGGAGCGGGTCCCTCAAGGAATTGCTTCTCCCAAGGTTTCTCCATTTCTTCTTCTAAGTTTTTCCTCTTCTTGTTTGAGGGTTTAGGTCGGATGCTGACTTGTGCAAGTCTGTGTGAAGCCTTCTGTGACTTCACGTAAAAGGGCTGTAAACGTCTAATTTAGTTTGATCACACCATTGTGGAAGCCATTATACCATTATAACAGAGTGTGTTAAAACATCAAGTGAAATGTCCTTGCATCTAGATAGCTGTTTCACTCATCTCCTTTTCAATTTACAGTATGTGGCATCTTTTCCCATGGACGACTGTTGCTTGGATGACCAGATCCAGCAACTGCATCGACAGCTCAAGGCTCTCAAGGTGATCTTTGGACAAATAAATGAATAAATATAAAGATTTAAAAATAGATATTTTATTATATACATGTCAAAACAACGGTCTTTAATGGGAGTATGTGGACCTGCACTTACAAGCCTCTGTGTGCTGTTTTTTCATAACTCAGACGTGCAAGCGAAGGAGAGCCGTGTCCCTCAAGTTCTCCATTCGTGGCGTGAAGATGTATGACGAGGACGAGACGGTTAGGCTCCCGTTAAGGGCAGATCCTTCCGTGATTGCTGGGGACAACCGTCTTTAGTGTCCCCGGAGCCTTAATAGAAGACTGACAGTTCCCACCTGCGTGTAAACCAGCAAACATTTGCTGTCCTTTGTCTTAATCTCATTGTTTCTATTGTCGTGTGTGTGTTGTTGTGTGTATGTGTGATGTCGTGTGTTGTGTGTGTGCGTTCGTGCGCGTGTGTGCGTGCGCGTGTAGACCCTCCTGATGGCCCATGCACTGCACCGAGTGTCTCTCTCCACCGCCCGCCCCTCCGACGCCCAATTTGCCTTCATCTCCCACAACCCCGGTAGCCCAGACGGACAGCTCTACTGCCACCTATTCAATGCCAGGCACGCCAGAGCGGTAGGCATTAGCCAAATGGAGCACTTGGATTGTAGGCTGTTTGTTATTAGAATATGGATTGTCTCAATGTACATGGTATTTGCATGTGAAACACATTGTTTTGTTTGGTCTGCTGTTGGCCAAAAATCTTTTTTTAGCTACGTTTAATACAATTCTTTCATTGGTAAAGTCAAAGGTTAACACTCATCCCTTTCGCTCAGAATGTAATATCGTTATGCCAAATTGATGTGTCTAGTTCCATCTTTTCGTTCACCTCTCGGCCGACCAACCACCCCTCCTCCCTCCTCAGGCCCAGTTCCTGAACCTGCTGCTCTGCCGCTGCTTCCAGCTGTCCTACCTGGAGAAGCACCCCGAGGAGTCCCAGGAGGCGCCTTCAGGACCCCTCCCTCGCCGCAACCCCTCCCTCCTCAACCACGGCTTGCCCCTCAGCGTCAGCGCCCTGGTGTCCTTCAGACGAGCCCCGACCAGTGGCCTGCTGCCTGGGGAGAAGGTTCGAACACACGCTGCCCTGTCTGGATGTTCGCAGATCAGCGGTTAATCTTGGTTTATTGAAACGCAGGACGAAGCTGCTGCCATGGTTGACTCGCTCAACCTTGATGACGATGTGTGAACCAGTACAGTTCCGTTTTTCAACCTTCACGGATCCTCGCGTGAAACAGGCGGTGTTTTTTTTCCTGGCTGGTTGTAAAGCTTTGTCCCGCCCCCTCACCGCAGGTGTTTTCAAAGCCCTCGGAGGAACCTCTGAGCCAACGTGAGGACGTGTTCACCTCCTCTCCGTCCTTGGTGCGCTGCAAGGCCATCCGCAACAAGGTCCTCCGCTCGGGGGCCTACCGCTCCTTCACCTTCACACCCCTCAAGCAGCGGCTCGCCCAGGAGCGCCTCAACTCGCCGCCAGGTGGGCAGAGTGTGCGCAGTGCGCTCTCCAGGGTCAAACAGCTCATTAGGTAGGACGATTGAATGCCGCGCCCCTCCCACACTGGGACACCGTGGGCTCTCTGTCACCGTTTGCGGTGTCAGTCGTGTCACCCTGGGAGAAGGTGAGGGGCATCCGCGAGGGGGCATGTTTGTTTCACCTTTCCAATCGAAGGGGTAATTAGGCCCTTGCTGGTTGCACCTTATGCTTTGACTTTCTGTTGCCTTTGCTTCTCTCGGCTCTGTGTTTTTGATTCACTGTGTGCATTCCTTTGACTGTAACTCTGAAAATGCACTGTCTTGGATGTCGTCCAACATATACAAGCTTGTTAAAATAACTTCCCTGGAGGATCCTGTGGAATGCAGTGGTTTTCAAATCCTGAGGGATCTTCTGATCGTGTGTGTGTGTGCGTGTGTGTGTGTTACAGAAAAAGCACAGGACAAAGTGCCAGTCCGGAGGAGCCGTGCCCCCAGCTTGGCTGAGACAGAAGAAGCCTTGGCACAGGCAGTGTGGTGCTGGGCTGGAATCTCCACGTGAGTGGACCTTGTCACTGCTCTTCTCACCATGATCCAGAACAACAACAACATGCTTCTCCACAACGCGCTTCCCCACAACATGCTTCCCCACAACATGCTTCCATTTGAATTGATACTTTTCATGCCTTCTTGAAGACCAACCTCTAAGTCCTCTCTTATCGTAGATTATAGAAAGATCTCCAACAACGTGCTGCATCTCCAGCTGGGGGTTTGGTTGTGTAACTGGCTATTGAGTAATCTCTAGTTCAGACAGAACAGACACAGAGCTTGGAGCCACAAACGGCAATTCTCTTTCTCCTAAGCAGAGTGAACAGCGCTTTTGAAGCCACCCCAGGGTGCTTGATACTCTTGTTATTGTGCTGTGTTGCAGTGACAGCAGCTCCACCCTGCTGCTGGAGGATGTGCTGGGCTCCTATCTCCTCTGCCCTCACCCCAAGAGGCCTGGCTGCGGCTCCCTCATCTTCCGAGCCCCCCTGGGCCTGGTCACTCACGCCCTGGAGAACACCTCCACCGGGACATACCTGCTGGAGGTGAGGACAGCTTACTGCACATTACATTTGCTATTTTTATTCATTTGACATAAGCTTTGATCAAAAACGACCATACCAACAGTGGATGGAAAAAACATGACAAAGTTATGGGTGAAGAGTGTATTGTATTTGTGTGCGCGCACGCGCACCTTTTCCCCTGTACTATAATAAAATGCTCATTTTTGTGTTTCTGTTTCTAGAAATGTCCCACAGAATTCAGCTCCTTGGCAGCCTTGATAGACCACCACACCGAGACGCAGGGAGAGCTGGAGTGTGCTCTGAGCTGTGCCCGTGTGAACCACTGCTACGAGTGGGACGAAAACACAGGCCCCAAGGCCCTGACTGTCAGACAACACGCCAGCCCCAAGAGGACCACTACTAAACCTGCCCCGCGGACACAATGGGTTTAAATATCCACTGGGATGTGATGGCTGACTTTACTTGGAAATTCTTTATTTAAATGGGGCTATAGATAAGTTACAGATGCTATTTAAACATCAAGTATTAACAATTTATTTTTATTTTTTTACAGGGGGAAGGGTTAGTGGATGTTTGTTAGTTTGTGTCTCTACTTGGAGCACTTTGGTTAATGTTGGGAGACTTGTAATGGGAATGTTGGTGACATTTTGACAAACATTTTTTGTATTTTAGCTGGTTTTATACAGTAACTTGTGTACTAACATAAACCATCATTTTTGTATTAATTCAACGTGCAATTGGTGTGTCAAAATTCGCCAGAAAAGCTGTTTGAGTGCTTGGAAGTGGTGTTGCCTTTTGGCAAATGTATATTTTTGTAACTTGTAATATTATTGAATTCAAATAGTTGTTTTAATTTTTATTGAACTCCTAGATAAAGGTCAAAAGTTTTAATGGACAAGGTTGAATGCCGGTAGAAAATTTTCTCCACAAACAAAAAAGCTATTCATATTTACGTTTTAATTGGTAGCCTTCTGCATTTTGTGAAATCTTTTCATAAGTATTGTATGCCTTTATTTTACTACAAAAATGAGGTACTAAACTTATCACGGTCTGTTTGTGTGTAATTGTTTTTATCTATGAATACAGTTGTTTTTCCATGAGTGAATCCCTACAGCATATCAAATTATTGTTTGCCTACATTTACTGGTGAAATTGCATACGTGGAAGATACCTGAAAGATTCAGAGAAATGTGACACCACATCCGACCTCACCAAAATGGCTGAATAACAACTTGGCATTTTAACAAGTGACGTAATTATATGGTTGAAGTTTGCGGTAGCTTAGCAACATGAAACGCCGTAGGAAGAGATCATCTGCAGGAGACTGCACTATAATGATGTTTACATAACTGGATTCACATTTATTAGCATGAGTTGTATATTATAACCAGGACAATGTCATTCACAAATGCAGGAGGTTTTCATAGCAGGTGAACGTTGGGTTTGAAATCGAGGAGGACTCCAATCGAGATTTGTCTTAACTCCAACCAGGATGTGTTCCATAGGGTTGCTGGGTGTAGTGCTTACCGGCGTTAGCTTTCAACATGCATAGCTAACTAGCCAAATAAAAAAAGGTCAGTGTTTCAGTTTTAACTTTGATCATCATCGACATAGATGACAACCTTGATAAATCACACTATATGCGCCATCTTGCCTAATGTATACTTACTACCATGGGCATCACCAGATGAGCCAGTTGAGCCTACTTACTTACTAGCTGAACGCAGTCAGAGGATAGCTGTTGTTTTGTCAGAGATGCCTTACTACCATTCTGTGCTGAATGACTTTCCTGTAGTTCAGAAGCCAAAAAGACACCTTAGGTAGTTTTGGCAATGAAGTAAAACTGTCCTGCTCTGTCCTTTTAGTGACCAAATCCTTGACAGCGGAAACCCTCGACTTGGGTTCAATGGAGGGCAAAATGGCGTCCGAGTCGGTGCGGGTGGTGGTGAGGTGTAGGCCGATGAATGACAGGGAGAATGCTCTGAGCTGTAAGATGGTGGTCACCATGGACCTGAGCAGGTGTCAGTGCTTCATCGTCAAGCCGGGGACGGCAGACGAACCCCCCAAACAGTTCACCTTCGACGGGACCTACTTCATCGACCAGACCACGGAGCAGATGTACAACGAGATAGCCTACCCCCTGGTCGAGGTCGGCTCCCTTTCCTCCACAGCTCCGTGCTGATGTTTGACTTGCTGTGTACAGTTAGACTAGACACTTCAGCCAGCCTGCTGGTCATAGGACACCATGGGTTCAGAGGGTGAACCTAGCCAATAGGATGCCCAGCTATATCCTATTGCTGTCGACCTTATCATTTCCTAAACCATGTCAACATGGACAATGGCTGGAGAAAACCACACGCAGTTCAAGCGAGATTGATATCTTTAGTTGTCGTAAAAGGCTGCTGGTTTTCGTCGAGCGCGGCGTCAAGCTCGTGTGATGTGTCCGCAGAGCGTGACGGAGGGCTACAACGGGACCATCTTCGCCTACGGCCAGACAGGCAGCGGGAAGTCCTTTACCATGCAGGGGGCGGCCGAGCCCGCGCCCCAGAGAGGGGTCATCCCCCGGGCCTTCGAGCACATCTTTGAGAGCATTCAGGTAGAGGCTGAAGCCTTAGTGTCTGTATCTGGTGGTTTATCATAAGATCATGTTCTTCTCATGTATTAGTTGTCACTTTACATGAATGACAAATGACAGTCCTCCACTGAGTTGTGCTCCGACACAGGATCCAGGCTATTGTCCTCTTTGTCAAACAGTGTGCCGAAAACACCAAGTTCCTTGTGAGGGCGTCGTACCTGGAGATTTACAATGAAGAAATACGAGACCTGTTGGGACACGACACCAAACAGAAAATTGAGGTTTGAAACGTCCAGAGCTTCTGAACCGCACTTGTTTACTGTGTTAGAAACAAGCTGTATCTGAGCTACATCTGTGCAGTGTGTTATAGAAGACAGTTAATCCAGCAGCCTTCTTGCGGTAGATCTGCCCAGGCTTAAAGCTGTTGTTGCCTTGGTAATAAATGACAACAAGGCAGCTCTTTAAGATAGTGTCAGTCAAGGATGAGAGCTGTGTTGTAGCATGCTCACACTGGCTACATGCATGTTTGCTCTATGTGCGCATTAGTGTGTCCGAGTTTATGCACAAACGTGCGTTTTTCATTGCAATGTTTTCTTTGTGAATGTGAGTGTGTTGCTCATGCATGTTTTCTGTCCAAGTGTGGGCCTGCATGTGCATTCATGTGTGTGTGTTTCTGTGCCTGTGTGTGTGCCTGTGTGTGTGTGTGTCTGTGTGTGTGTGTGCCTGTGTGTGTGTGTGTGTGTGTGTGTGTGTGTGAACAGCTGAAGGAGCACCCCGAGCGGGGCGTGTACGTGCGGGATCTGTCCCTGCACACGGTGCACAGTGTGGGGGAGTGTGAGCGCATCATGGAGCAGGGCTGGAAGAGTCGCTCGGTGGGCTACACCCTCATGAACAAGGACTCCTCCCGCTCCCACTCCATCTTCACCATCCACCTGGAGATCTGCACCACAGGTCAGCGTCTCCACACCCCTCCCTGTGTCAACTCCCTGGCACCATCCACCACCGCTAGCTCCCTGGAACTCAACATGATTCTCACCCTACTCCACATCTAAGCTACACTACGCCCCTACCAGTCCCTATGTCACTCTACTCCTCAGTTAGCTCTGTGGAGTATGGAGTGCAGAGCTAGCTCATCATTCAGTACAGCCAGCACCCTCCCTGTAGCTCTCTCCAGTCACCACAGGTCAGTTTGACTGCCACCCACCACCCACACCCAAACTACTGCTTGTTGAGTCACCAAGGACATCAATTATTAAAGGGATCTGTGAAGGTCATTCTCCCTCTCTTCCCCCCACCCCCCACTCTATCTCTGTCTTTCACCTTTCTCTGTTTCTGTAGAATGAAATGCCATCTTTAGCTATTCTGTTTGTGTTTTGTGCCTGTCTGTTTCTCTGCCTACCTGTTTTTCTGTCTGCCTATCTCCTTCTCTTGGTCCATCTGTTTGCTTATCTCGGTCGTGCGCCCGTCTCTCCCCCTGCCCCCTCAGACGCAGCAGGTGAAGACCACCTGCGGGCCGGCAAGCTCAACCTAGTGGACCTGGCGGGCAGCGAACGCCAGTCCAAGACGGGCGCCACCGGCGAGCGCCTTCGCGAGGCCACCAAGATCAACCTGTCTCTGTCGGCCTTGGGGAACGTCATCTCGGCGCTGGTGGACGGCCGGTCCAAACACATCCCCTACAGGGACTCCAAGCTGACGCGGCTGCTCCAGGACTCCCTGGGTGGGAACACCCGCACCCTCATGGTGGCCTGTCTCTCCCCGGCCGACAACAACTACGAGGAGAGCCTCAGCACGCTGCGCTACGCTAACAGGTGAGCTGGGAAGGGGGGTTGTTTGTGTCGTTAACGTGCGGTTGCTGTTCAGGTTCAACTCGAGACCTTCTGACAGGTTAGGCCGGCGGCTGGAATCTTGTTTTTGAAAGGGCGAATGAAGCTTTGTATGGCATAACGAGGGAAATGAGGGTTGAATTGAAATTCACCCGATGGAACGTCAGCGGGCTGACGTCAGTTAATGGGAACATCCACGCCCCATTTCATGCGTTGTTTCGCACGCCGCTATGTTCACGGTAAAGGAACAGGCAGGATTGGTAACTCTCGGCCCACGTTGACGGCGTTTCACCTACAAAACCGTAACTGGGGTGAGATCTGTGAGTGCGCGACCAGTGAAAAGGAACGTGAATGTGGCACAGGGCCAAGAGCATCCAGAACCAGCCCCGGATTAACGAGGACCCCAAGGACGCCCTGCTGAGGGAGTACCAGGAGGAGATCAAGCAGCTGAAAGCCCTGATCTCTGGACAGCTGGGGGCCACCAACCTCTCATGTGAGTGCTTGTCTTGCAACTGGGTTTGTGTTGAAGGGCGACGGTGTGATTTGGACACAAAATCCAAATGAGATAAAGATTTTATATATACATACGACATAGGGTATCGGCTCCAGGTGCGTCGGCCCACCGGACAGATGCCTGGTAATCCAGATGACCAGTTCAGGCCTATTTTCAGACCTGGTTCCAGTCTGATTTGGTTTCTTCCTCTGTGTTCAGCTCTGCTGGAGGGCCAGAGGTCTGAGGCGCCCCCTAGTGTTCCATCCAGGCCACAGTCCAGCACCTCCGAGGCTGAGAAGGAGAAGATCAAAGAGGTGTGCAAGCCAACACACACACACACAAACCCCAGCCGGTGGACGGGGAACCCCAAAGCCAGCATGGCCTAGACCGTGTGTGTGTGTGTGTTCCTGTAATTACCATTTTGTGTGTTGTGCTTGTATTTGGGCCTCCTCTTGTAAGTGGATGTGCCTTTGTGAACACCTGTCTGCATGTGTGCGTGTGTGCGTGCGCGCGTGTGTGTGTGCGTATTCACCCACCAGGAGTATGAGGACAAGCTGTCCCGGCTGCAGGCAGAGTACAACGCAGAGCAGGAGTCCAAGGCAAAGCTGCAGGAGGACATCACAGCCCTGCGCTGCTCCTACGAGACTAAGCTGGCTCACCTGGAGGCGTCCAGAGCCAGCAGAGGGCGCTCCAGCTCCACCACAGGTGCTGTCACGCCGGCAAGAAGAAAAAACACACTAGGCATGGATACATACGAGTGTTTACATACAGTATATTTAATGTCCTCATCAGAACTGTGGTGTTCCATAATAACGTCTGCACATAAACAGAGATGTGAGGGTGGGTGGGGGGTGTAGATTGAAATACTGCCTTCAAATTGCCACTAAGTATCAGTTGTTATACTCAAGCTAAATTCACCGGTCGAATGTTAGTCGAGCAGATATCGGCAAGTAACGTACCAGGGTTCAAAATGGTCTGAGCTCATCAGCTTACATGTTGTGGTCGTGGTCACGTTTGTGCTTGACAGAGAGCTCCAGCCATGTGACCCAGGTTCAGGAGGAGCCCTTTCCCACCCCTGGTGACCCCTCCCTGGCCTCGGCGGAGGACCATCCCCTGGTCAAGGTACCATCCTCCAGACTAACCCCCTGAGCAATGCTCTTACTGTTTTACATGGTTCCCTGAGGGTGGAACTACTGTAGACAATAGACCCTGTGGCATGCCTGTTGCTGCTTCTGTCGTAGATGAGGTCAGAGGAGGGATGTCATTTGATGGAACTCGTAATGATCTGTCGTACCAGTCATAACGATCTGTCGTTATGCCATGTCTGTGAAAACCTCACAATGTCATAGCATCTTTCATGTCTTCACATCTGTCGTAATGTCATCGTGATCGGTCAGTATGTCTGTCTGACGGTCAGACTTCATAATGACCTGTCATAATGTCACCTCTTCTCTCCTCTGGGTCCAGGCCCAGGTGGTTCTCCAGGCGATCGAGGTCCAGAGAGGCTCCGAAGGGGACAGCCATGCGCACTCACCCTCCTTCTCCACCCCTGCCCCCCTGGACCCGAAACACGTGCTGGAGAGGTGCGTGCCCCCCACACACACACACACTCAAACACACACGCGCACACACGCGACTTCCAGGTACGTGCATACACACACACATGTATGGACACTTAGATCTCCAATTCACCGTGTGTGTGTGCGCGCGCACTCTCCCGTGAGCCAGGCTGCAGCGTCTGGAGCAGGAGATGGTGGGCGGTGAGCAGGCCAGGAACCAGGAGCTGCAGCGTCGCCACCGCCAGAGGAAAACCCTGGCTGACCAGCGCAAGAAACACCTGATCAAGGCGCTGTCCCAGAGCGGCGAGGACAGCGACCATGTCCTCCTCAACGTCTACGACTCCATCCAGGAGGAGGTGCACGCCAAGAGGCAGCTGCTGGACAAGACCCAGGCTAAGGTGAGGGGGGGTCCGCACACATCTCACTCAGAGACTCCTGTATACCCTCTAAGACACACTGAATAAATTATTGCTGACAGTGCTGTATACTTGTATATTGTAATATATGATATGTGATATATTAGACATCTACGTATGGTATGTATGGGTGTTTTTTTATACATATCAGATGTAATATTTAGTCAAACAGGAGGTTGTTCGTGCTTTTACAGGTTAGTATTGTTGTGGCCTACCGTTACTGATAGGATGATGATGATGATGATGATGACGATGATGATAACGATGATGATAACGATGATGATGATGATAATGATAATTTGAATGATGATGATAATTATATTTTGAATGATGATGTTACGTCGACGTTGCAGCTGAAAGCAGCCAGGCTGGAGATCCGCGACCTGGAGGCTGAGTTTGAGCTGGAGAGGAACGACTACCTGTCCACCATCCGGAGGCTGGAGAGAGAGGGCCAGCTGCTGGCTAGCCTGCTGGAGCGCATGGCCCCGCTGGTACGCAGAGACTGCAACTACAGCAACCTGGACCGCCTGCGCAAGGAGGCCAGCTGGGATGAGGACAGCAGCACCTGGAGGCTGCCTGAGGTGGTGGTGCAGAAGACCGCCCTGCCGTCAGGTAAGGGAGGAGAGGGTGTGATTCAGGGTCATAACACACACACACACACAATCTTCCACATCATCATACACACACATCACTATCAGTTGGCTTGCAGCAGGGGATTACCCTGCCATCAACACAAACACACGCAAACGACTGACTCGCACCAGCTACTGACACACCACAGTGTGCACACATTATACCCAGCCTTCCTGGCAGACTGTGTTGGCATAGCTTATCGGTTAACTGTCTCCCATGGTCTGCGTCTGGCCCAGCCGTGTGTACGTCCGCCCCCAGGCTGGCAGCACGCCGAGCGTCAGGGACCGACGCGGCCGAGCTCTTCCTGGTAGGGTGGTCGAACGTTTACACACCTACACACAAGCTCGCCTTTGGGTACTTTTGACACTCATTCAGCCCTTCTATCTACAGCTACAAACACTGACTTGTAGCATAGCTCATATAACTACCACTTGTATTCTCTGTAAAGTGATGACACTCACACATGCAGGGAGTAGAGTAACATGCATGGCTGGGCATTCACAAACTATACTACGTGAAACGATATCTACATATACTATACTGTAACTATACTCTAGCTCGGATTGTTCTGAACAAGAAGTTATGTAAGGGGTATAGTGCACTCCAGTTCCTCACCCTCCTGTGTGTCTACGCGGCAGGACGAGGGGGACAAGTATAAAGAGATGCTGAACCGCAGCGACAGCGAGAACATTGCCAGCAACTACTTCAGGTCCAAGAGAGCGACCCAGCTACTGGGCGGAGACTCACTAAAGGGTAAGACCATGATCTACAGACCCTGATATTTTAGGATCTATATTAGGAGCCGACGCTGCGAGCATCGGGCTCGAAATGACAGAAGTACAGGAATTTTGCGGGAAAAAAACGGCCAACGTGACTTCCAATGTTTGCCCCTCGCGCTTAACGTAGTCATCCGTACATCCTGATCTGACTGTACACACGACATGGATAAAACTGTCTGTCAACATCTCGGCGTTGGTTTTCGCGATTCAGATTTGAAATGTTTCAAAGATAATGTCGACCGTGTTAAAGTTGATGCCGTGCTTGTTACTCGGAGATCCAATGTCTGACGTGTTGGCCCCCCTCCCCAGCCGTCCACGCCACACCCGCCAGCAACGGCGCCGCGCACCTGACCTCCAGCGGCTCAAACATCGTTGCCCCTCTCAGCGGGGAGTCGCTCCTCCCCCGGCCCTTCCGGCTGGAGTCCCTGGGCGCCTCTTCCAACGGCAAGGTGAAGCGAAAGAAGAGCAAAACCCATCTCCCATCTGAGGGCAACTGAACCCATGGGAGAGGTCAGAGGTCAGGAGGCCGCGACCTCCTCCCAGCGCTTTCGACCACTGTTCTGCCTACCACCAGAGGAAGGAACCTCCCTGCTGCCACCATACTGACGGACAACGTGAAGGGTTATGCTATTTATTGTCCGAAGATTTATTTCCTTCCTAACTCAATAGAATAGGCTTGGATTCTTTTTGCAATAGAAGGAAACTAGTCACGTGGGCTTGTCATCCAGCAGTGTAATCGTGTGCATGTTGGTTGAATCGTAATTTCAAAGCTAAATGCTACCTACACTAACACTACCTAACGCCACTCACAGGATGCCTTCTTGAACTGTGATACGCCTGTGCTTCTGAACAAACAAGAGTCTTCATCTGCTGTGTAGATGTCCTTCTCCGCAAACACGTATGTGCTGCCTGCCACTTTGTTTAATGTTAGCGACCAGACATGGCAAAAAACACATCTCTTTCCTCACAGGGGGATTTGGTTTTATGGATGAGTGTTTTGTATAGGGCATAAATATTTATTGTGTTTCTCCTGCTGCCTAGTCCCTCTCCCTTCCCCCCACACTCATAACTGCTTAGACACACATAACCCAGACACAGTTCAATACAATTGCAGTTTTGATTTTCTTTTTCTTTTTTTATGTGGAAAAATGATTTAATACAAAGATGTTTATAACAATGATGTAATGTTAAATAAAGTCATGTTTACTAAAAAGATGGCAAGATGTGAAATAATTCAAGAAAATGACTAAATGGACTGTTGGATTTGCTCAGATGATTGGCTCCGCTATATTTACTGCGGTCAACTGGCCAAGTTGGCTGAGTTGTCATGGCAGCGGTGTTGACATATACTAGTGGTAGGTGGGAGCTTCTGTAAAAAATTACATAAATCATTCTGATCAATTACATACATTAATTTGATAGGTCAAAGGTCATCATGGGCAGGGTTTGAAATCAGACCTGAAACAGTTGGTTCTGGGTTCATCATAAGATGGGGATTGATCATGATACCAGTGGAGATGTGCTGCATACTTGTGCAATGCTGTACTATTTGTTCTTGAACTATATCAGTCATTTTTTTTATTAAATAAAAGGCAGGCATAATCAATTTTCAGAACCATGGACAGCGTCCCCTTACAGAAATCTGTGTTCTCCACTTCAGGAGTGATGAGTTGTCTACATCAGTGCCTTTGTTTACCCAAGCAAGATTTGTTTTGTTGTCTTGAAGGTCTGCAGTCAAATCAATTAAGGATTACACGTGTGCATTTCATTTCATCCATTGCATCAGTTAGTCCATACCAGGTAAAAGACTGAAGTTAATCTAATGCACTGTTGCCATGGAGCAATCATGATAGGAGACTGAGCTTGCCAGAGTTCTTAATACAAGACCACATTATTATTCCAGCCCTGGAATAGACCAATGACCACTAAAGCTAAACAGACCAGCACCAGTTCTTGTGCAATATTAATATATAAACATCTTTATTTATTTAAATCAAGTTGCAATAAAACCGGTTCCTACATGGATTGCATGGGTGGATCACTCCAGTTAGAGACTGCTCAGTTTAAACTTGTCGGATAGGTAAACCATCAGTTTCTGAAAAACAGAGTAAATCCATTGTTTTCCCCCCACTTCATTGTACAGTAATATCATGTCATTATTGCGCTAGACTAGACTCATCTACCATCAGCCTTTGCATCTGAAGAACAGCCATCTCGTCCATTTGCCCGACGTCGATCTTGTCCTTGGTCTCTTCGGAAAGACAAACTGTCTGGGGAGGAAAATAACATTGGCGTTACGAACTATGCTTCCAGTTAGCATCCAGGTAAGAGTGGTAATACAAAAGATCCCTTTACCTCCCCTTGAGAGGTCGACAGGGTGACGTATGGGGCGGAACCTGCCGCGAAGCAGGACATGCGGTCGTTACCGCTCGACAGCAGGACCCCTCTGAAGACAAACCCAAAAGGAAACATCTGCAACGGGGCCATTGGATATACAGGCATTCCTTTTCCTTTCCATGTTGACAGTGAGCTGAAAACCTGATGGCCAAACCTTTGTTTACTAGTCAGTGCACTCTGGTCACTGGTTTTGGCGATACGAGACCCTGCTCTCTTACAAGTTGAAGTGGAGGTACACCTGTGGCAGAAAAAACACCCCAACGAGCATTTATCTGGAACTGGACCGTGTGGAGCCTCAGGATGGATGCAAGACCATGGTTGGTAACCACTGGATCTAAACCCAGTCTAACCAATGTACGGTAAGATGTCGGTCACCACAATCCGAGGCTAGCTAAGTTTAGGAATGAGTAGTTTGATTCATTTTCAGAGAGGTTTAGATAATTACATCCAAGGTCTGTCAATAAGATCAGGTCCAAAGGACTTCAGTGTGCCTGTTCAAATGGCAATAAACTCAACATTGAACTATAATATGAAAAAGCAACAGAGTTACCTTAAGCTTCCTGTGCTTGAACTTGTAACAAGAGATCTTGTTTTGTTGGTTGCCTTCTGAAACAACAAGACCCATGTGGGTACTTTCCTAGCCAGTGCATTGCTAATGAATTGGTATTTGCCAGGTACTGAACTCAAACAATCATGACAATAATGCTGGACCTTAGCAGCTTCTGATGGTTTCCTTGTCTGAGATCCTGTGATCCGTTTGGGTGCTCCATCGCTGATTTTAACTGCAGATTACGGAGACAATTTACAATTCAGTTCACTAGATCAGGAGGCAATCCAAATGTTCTAAGATTATTATTGCCTGTTACACAAATGGTTTGACATACCTTTTTTGCCACTGTGTTTCCTTGTGAGTGGTTGATGAATTTCAGGAGACTCGTTCTGTTACAGGTGGCATGGTAAGCGGTTACTGAATGTGCCCACTAGGTGGCAGGCTAATGTTTCACCATTATAATTTCTTAAAGTCTTGTACCTTCACAGCAATCGTTACTTCTCCACCTGACAGACCACCAGCTAAGAAATCGAACATGTTCATTCTCAATATGCAAGCTACACTGAACATTGTTTTTTTTTAAGTCGAGATTTAAGTGCACATTAAATTTGTACCATTCATCAAGTCTTTGATTAATGTATTCTGGAGGGCAGGTGGCATTTTCATTAGTTCTACTTTGAACACACGATCTGCCGTGGCAAGAGTTTGTTCCATTTTATACACCATCTCGTTGATGCGGTCTTGCGCTATGTGATGAGAAGGGCAATGTTTAAAACATGTCAAGAAACTTAATTGAATTAGCATTCTTTCCAGTCTGAAGACTCAGCAGTTGTACCATCTTTCTCGAACTGTTGGATGAAAAGAGCCCCTTTCTTTTGACGCATCTCGCTCATTTGCTCCACGGAATGACCGTCTGCGCTCCCTTTTCTCGTTCGCTTTGAGCTCATAGTCTTTGTTTCGGAATAGTTCCGTTTGGTTACACGCGAAATTTGTCTTAACTGAACTGCAATTCCGGTCAGGTGTTTGGTTGCACCTTATTTGGCCTAATTGCCTGCATCTGAGTGGACTTTTTAGAGGAAATACTAACAGCATCCCGGATGTGCAACTGAGACGATCACAGATATGACCAAGGAGTTTGGATCTAAACTAGTTTCTCTCTCGAATTTGGCCAAAAATGACATTAAATTTGACATGATGAAGTAGGGGAATAATTTATACTGAATACCTTTTTTAAGTAAATGTTTTCTTCGCATGTACGCATAAAGAAGGCACGGGAAAAAAAAATCTAAATAATGAAAATAACATTTTATATTATTTATAAAATGGTTCTAAATAATAATTCAACTAATACAGTAGTTAAAAAATGTAAAGTCAGAGACACAATTCATCAAAACATAGCTCTGTTTGAAAAGGAAAGTTCACCAATATTCAATACACATCCTAAACACCCACCAATCAGATTCTTTCTTCAGCTCTTAAAGGCTACGAATGTTTCGGAACCAAAATAATTATATTTGGATTTGCAATGTCTCAGACCAAGAGCTATGTTCAATTGATGTACCACAGTTGACTCTCAAAGTTTGACTCATTCAAGTTTAAAATCGGCTCTATTTTCTTTGAGTCAATCCCATCTATAGTGGCTTTGACGTCATATTCTCAAATCCAGGCTGCTACCGTTTAGGGTTCAATACTACCTGCATAACTCGTGTTTTTCTCTTCAAGGAGATCAGGTGACCATCTCCTGAAAGTTATGTATGCATGAGACCTGGAAGAGGTGGCTGTCTGAAAGGTTCTGAAAAGTATGATTGCTATGTCGACATTTGTCAGTATTATATTATACTTTTTTGTAACATACCAACACCAAACTGATTTGTTATCATACAGTGAATGTATCCCCCTTTTGATACCTCACGGCCTCACACACACCTGTGACCAATCACACCAGCATTTCTTTAAAATCACAAATCAAACTCTTATAACATTTTGACAGAATTTCCCACTTATGACTCATATTGCTATGTTCTCATGTATGACCTTCTGACCTTCACCATTGGAGATAAACTCCCCTAACCAGAAGGGGCCACCTGCAGCCCTGATGAAAGACTCGGGTATATGATACAGTAGGCCCAGCTAGTGTATGTGTGTGTGACCTCTAGCAAGTTGAGTGATACATCTATAGTATTCATCAGACTTAAGCAGTGTGTGGTTTGTTAAGGTGTTATTCACTGTCTATTTCACTCACACAATGTAAATTGTAGGCTAATTGAACACATTCAACACTTACCCAGTCAAGGGCCACTGTTTAAATCCTGGCAACAAGTGCCAGTCTTTGCTCAGTCATCAAGAAGATCATGTGTAATGAAGTATTTATTTATTTAACATCTAGTCTAGTTTCTATATGGCTCTAGCAGCTGTGAATGGTGTCATTTTCTTAACGTGAAACCGCCGTATGCAAAGCACTCTTACATGCTGTCATGGATATCAGCAGGCCATAATAATACCTGTCTGGAAGAGCTATAACACTGCAGTGCTACCATAGCAACAGCCTGATGCAATAGTTGTTCCATCAGAGAAGAGTAGAGTCGATTTCGTGTCGATTTTGTCTGTGTGGTCGTGACGGGTTTCTAACAGTTTTGTGTGGACTGTATGAGATAGTCGCATCCAGGCCATTCTTTGTACTCAAAGAATGAGCGAGTTGAGCGACACCGGGAGTAAGGCGCTTATCTCCCTCGGTGAAAAACAGGTTCCCCCAGAGCAGAAGCTCAGTTTCATTCGATAGCACAAGAGTGCAGAGTAGGCTTTCTCATCGTCGGAGTGGTGTGAGTGTAAAACGAGTAGCGCGACTTATCATACACCTGTGTTCCACCACACAGTGCTGAAGCCATGTGGAATATAGGTTAGCAAGTTTGAGATAACCAACAAGTATGTTGACAAAAAAACGAAACACTTTTAAAGTTAGGGTTAGGCTAAATGTAGCAAATAACCCTCCGTGTTAATGAGCACTTTCTTTGCAGGTCATTCGTTGTCATGTCTTATCCTGGTCAATATATTGATCTAGGAGGTAAACAATGTGGAAACTATAGCTTGTAAGTGTGGACAAAGATTTATGTTGTTTAATAGCGGCAAGCAAAGTAAGACTAACGTTAAACTTTGTTCCCAACAATATTTAGATTAAAGCTGCAGGAAACAACCGCAAAAAAACATCACTCGCGCAGTAAAGCACTGATATGAAACTACTAACATATTTAAATGACAACCGTAGAGATAAAAAAATTATAATTATTTAAAAAATTATGTACAAACGTGTTTTGGATCAATTTCAGCAGTCAGTTTGTATTTTCTTTTCTATGAATTGATCAAATGAATTTATTCTGATAATATGAAGACACATTATTCTACAGTTAAAGCAAATTACATTAGAAAAACTGAAAGCCCAGTCTTACAGTAGTCTCACTCACTAGATTACTTTTTCCCCAACTTTCAATTTAACAAAGTAGTGTACACGTAGCTGACAGTCAATTGAAAGTGCTGTAAAGAAGCTGGGTGTGTGTTCCAAGCTCAAATGTTAATTTCAAGGATTTAAAAGCAAACCGTCTCCCCAAGTCTTCTTAGTTCTTGTCTGTCATCCACCAAAGTCTGAAGAGGAGGAAGTCTTCACTAGTCTTTCAGCAGGCCCAGTTTCCTCAGGGCCTGCTTTCTATCCTCTCCCATGTTGGGCACCCTCACCACACTGAACCCCACTGGCTGGGCAGGGTTTTGGAGCCCGGGCTTGGCAGTAGCAGTAGCACCAGCTGCGGAGGAGATTGTTTCTGGGGCTTTGCTTAGGGCAACTGGGGGACCACATCCAGCCTTCCCCTGGCTGCTCAGGGCAGCAGAAAGGGGCTGGGGGACGCTCTGCCCGCTGGCACGGCTCCCTTGCCCGACCCCGGAGCGCTCCAAGGTGGCAGCCTTGACCCCGCTGGCCCTAAGTGGGTGTGAGAGGGGTGTGGCGGGATCCTCGCTTCTAGAGCGATGGAGGAGGAGGCTGCTGCTGCTCTGCACTGGTCGGGGCTTCGAGAGAGCCTCTCTGGAACCCTGAATGTAAGAGAAGGGCTGACCTTGTCCCGGGTTGCTGAGCCCTGGCTCTTTAAGGACGCTGTGAGCAGAGAGGTCCCAGTAGGAGTGAGACTTCAGAGGGCAGAGAGAGGCGCCTGCAGGCCTGGGCTCCGGCACACTGTCTTTCAGGAGCCCCAGCTTCAGCAGGGCCTCCTTCCTTACTCTCTCGCTCTGCAGGGAGTCTGAGGGGGGCGAGCCAGCAGCTACGTCCAGGGGACTCCGGGAGGCGCTCGAGGGAATTCGGCAGGGCTTAGGAGCCACGACCGGTGGACTGGGATTGGACCCGGGGGGCTTTTGGGGATGTGGGTCGGACGGGGTCGTGAGCTGGCTCCCATGGTGACCCTGCAAGGGGGTGGAGGGACCCGGCGGCTGTGTGTTCCTGTCTCTGGAGGGGTTTGCTGCGGGGTTGTCAGGAACTCTCTTCATGGACGCACTCTTCCGGAGCTGGACCAGAGCTTCGTAGGACAGGGGGCCTCGGGGTAACCCAACCTCAGGGCCTCCTTTAGGGGCCCGGACTTTGGGAGGAGGAGTAGGGACCACCGCAGCGTTCACCTCGGATGGGACACCGCATTGACCCGACCTGGGCTTGGTGACTGAGAAAGAGGCCTTGGACTGGGGATGGAAGTTCTCCTTGTTTGGCTCCAGGGCAGGCCTGGCCTTGGGCTGCAGGCTGGAGGAGATGTTGGCCAGGACTAGGGGGGTGGGAACCAGGTAGCTGTATGCTGGCTCAGAGAACTCATCTTCCTCCCTGGCTGGCTGGTTAAAGGTGTGTCCGGATACATCTAGAAGGCAATAAATCTCTCATGACACATGTGCTTCTTCCAGTTCATTCACAGACCCTTGTTTTATTCGCTGATACGATGTTAGATCGGACCCCGAATGTCTGCGATAGCACACATCCTGTAGACATTTATCTTATTTCAATACTGATTCATAATTCTTTTCCCCCCCTAAATGTTATAACAGGGGTCCTATATAAGAATACAAAGGACACTTCTGCCATTTTATATGACTTCAAAGTGACAAACAAACTTGGAACTCAAACATCCTGAACCTTGCAACAGACTTGACCGCCAGTCTGTCAGGTCCTTGTCACTCACTGTAAAGCTTGCTCTGCCCCATGGAGGCTGAGAGATGAGCCGTCTTGTTAGCCACGTTGCCGGGGGCGGGCAGACGATCTGGCTCGTCGTTGGACAGTCCGCTGTCTTCCTCGGTGCTGAGGGACTCGATGGTCTCCTCCAGGAACATGAGGCAGGCCTTCTCCTCAGCGGAGAGATGCTCCAGGCTGTCGTCACTCTGGAACCCCCGCGTACACACACGTGCAGTAAGCACACAGGTACAGACACGGGCACAGACGCACACAAATGCCAGTTCTCATGTATGTGATCGTTCCGTTCGTCAACATTCCGGTGAGTTGACTGGCGTGGACTTGAGTAGAGATAAGTGACAATAGAGGACAGCGTGTCTAGTGACACAGCGAAAGCGGGGCTACTTACGTAACTAGAGTTCATGCTGACCACGCTGTCACAACTTCCCGCGCTGTCCATGCCAGCCATGGTCTCCATGGTGATGCCACCAGGCCATGTGTCACTCTTTGGCATGGTAGAGGGGAAGGTAGGTTGTGGACTCCCTGTGACTGCCTGTGGTTGGAAGTCCAATGTCTCGTTCTAAGGTGCCCGTCTGGGTTAGTGTGACAGGAGAGGAAGATTCGTTGAATCAGATATTTCACTACGATTGGGTTTTTTTCACCATACAATTCTGAACGCTTTTTCACGTAAAGCCACTGATGAGAATAGGACATCTGAAGCATGTAAGTATGTCAAAACCAGTTTCTTCTTATGTAACTGCTGGTGGATGTGCTTGGAGGTAGCCTGCTAAATAGTGAATGAGCAACAGAGCTGGTGGAGGATGGCTGAGTATTGTGACAAAGTCTTGTGTCGGTCAGATACCTCAGATGACGAACTACTCTCTCAGCTTGCGTACATGTGACTCAGATTACGGCACATGTTTCACTAAGCTCCTTAGTCAGGATCAGTTTCATTCCGAGTGGAAGACATCGCACATTATCTACTTCCTAGAGGCCATTTGAGATGCCGCTCACCATGGTGTGCAGCCTTATCAGTCAGGATAACATGGGATGGACGTTGAATTGGGGACAAGCAGCAATGGTATTTTCGACTGAACTAAGTATTATTGCAGTGGATCTCCACTGTTTGTCTCTCCCCCTTAAAAAATGACTCACTCCCTTCTCTAATAACTACATGCTCTCTTTTGGTGTAAAAAAAAAAAAAGTCTGTCATCTCCCACAGCCCAGCACACAAGACTACAGCATCCTTATTCCCTTCCACATCCTAATTGGAGAACTGCTAACTACTGTATTTACTATTAGGGGAGAAATGTACATAGAAGTAGTAGCAGTAGGAGTAGTATACCTACACTACTAGGACCGTATTAAACCCTCACAAACACATTACTGTTAGTTCCCAAGAGGTCTGGAAGAACCTGGTAGACCTTCAGCATCTGAGTGGAGCAATCTAAGTAGGTCAAGGCAGCCCTAGACACAATAGATGTCCTGTTTGCCCTTCTATCTCTGATGTGGAGCACTCCCTTTCTGCGAGTCGAACAACCTCTGCCTGGGGTTCATGGGACACTACCGGCCCCATCACCTACCCGCCATCCTTCATGAGAACTGAAGATTTGAATGGTGACAAAGCAGCCGATAACGTTTTTTTTTGTCTTTCAACCTCACGCAATCTAAAACGGATCCCATGCAAATGTCATAAAAGACTTTGCAAGCGGGGTGTGGAGTGCGGAGATAACGGTCTGTACACGGCGACTGGTTCAAGAAGCAGGCTTTGTTAGAAGTTCGCCATGATTGCTCCTCGGATGGCAGGCTCATGCCCAATCGTCTATCTCTAAGTTCAACACTGGCTGTTATCAGGCAGATTGGGCAATTTGCCTTTGCTCTCATTTCCTTCGAAATACAGCGATCCCAGACCATCTAGTCAATCATTACTGCGTCTAACCATCCCTGCGCTTCTGTGCACATATGGTATTCCCACCGTCAGACTATCACTAACTTTCCAGAGCTCAGCTCAAAGGTCCCTTTGCAATAAGGAGGGCCTATCTATTTTTTTACTCCTAGAGTAATTCATGCTAAGAGTGTGATCAGACGCCTAATTACCCTTTGTGTAAACGTTCAATACAGTAATAATTATACTGTGTTGAAACTTGAGTGTTTATTGCCATAACAGGATGGGACACTCAGTGGAAAGATCACAGCCATTTCCAATCAGAAGCATGACAACAGGCAGTATTCATGCATTAAGTCTATTATACAGACAATTACTATATTCCGTATTTAATCCAGCGTCTATGCACAAGGGTGACACGTTGATTTTAAAAAAAAGGAGTAATGAATGGGTTAAAGTTAAACCAAACTCACTTGGCTTCGCATTCCTGACAGTCCAGTTAAAGCTGGCACACTCAGTGAAAGGCTTTGGTTTACTGGAATAATAGACCCGCAATTTGTGTAAATATGGACTTGAAGAAATACCGGTACATAAGAATGTACACGATTGTACTATTGGACAAACACCTTACCATTCAATGACTTCGTTTTGGGCAGATTTCTTGTTTTCAAATTAATTTCAATAAAATAATGTTCATTTGCTCAATGCCCAAACTAAAACAATTTAATCTCAAACACGTTTCTAAGAAAATTGCTTAATTTTAAATCACTCGTGTAGTTTATTCACTGCAACATTTGGTAAACACGTACGAGTAAAAATTTTCATACCTGGAAAGTCGATTCAATTCTAGAAACGATTATGTTAAAAGTATTTCCAATGAACACATCCTTGAAGTTAAATTGATGAAATACGCGCTGTCGATGTTCAGTCTGACCTAGTCGTGTTCAACTGCACCTTGTCCCAGGTAATTCACTACGTAGTCAACGTGGGAGCCAATCACAGCGAGTTATGCACATCGTTGAAATAGCAGGTTAGTTTCTACCAAGTGATAGACATTTATCCTAGTCCTGCTATTGTACACCGGTTGGTAATTTAACCTGTATTTTTCCTTTCTTGAAGCAATATTGGGGGAGTCAACTTGCCGGTTCACCGAGAGTGTAGGCTGTCACTTGAAACTCAGTCTCTTCAATCCTATTAATGCAGGTTAAAGGGTCCTTAAAATAACGCGATTTAATCCCAGTGAACTGGCAAGGTATTAATCTCGTTGGAACGATGGGATTCGACATTGATAGCTGTTCGGTGCCTTGTTTACACTGTCAACAGACACACAAACATAGATTACTGTTCATGTTGAGTAACCGCTCCCATTACGTCTATCAGTACACGCCACACAGTTTTGTTCGGGTACAACAAACGAGTAAACGTAAAATAAATGTTGTCGGAATTACAACTTTTTTATTGTGACACAACATTGGAAAAATCAAGTAAATCCAGATTAACGGTAGTGCTTAAGTGTGCAACATTCATTATAAGTGTCCTTGTAAAAAGCCGTGGCTGAGAAGTCCTGTGAACTGTAGAATCATTGAGAACTTTTTGATCTGGCACTCTGGACCAGTCCTAAACCACCTTTACCAGGACATAAACCCTGGTCATACACTCTGACACAAAAAGCTTCATGATCCATAGTCTCTCAGGCTTTCACATTATTACTGCTTAAAATGTTTACCTTTGACCTAAACGTTGAACCCTGTTGCTGAAATCAAAATGTTACTGAATCAGTATTGGAGCATTAAAAAAAGAGAAGAGTTTCCTCTTGTTAATGTAGGTAGAATAGCATGTAGACTTAGGCTATAAATAACCAGGTCACAGCTTTATATGTGTCGTTTAGCAGTGTCTCTGCCAACAGAAAATGATGACCAGAATATGTTTCACCCTCTGTAATGAGAAGGAAACCATCAATCATGACAAAAACAATCAAACATAATGCCAAAGTGTATCAACACGTCCCCCCCACCCCTACAGCCTTCTGAATTAAGACATAGATAGTGTTGTAGGTGGAAGGACCTGGAGAAAAGGCGGCCAGTTTCTTACGTCAACATGCAATCGCAAACGAAACAAGCGCGGACTGACAACATAGGCGACGTCACGCGCTGCGACAGATCGTACAGGCTACGCTTCAGCGCGCGTGGACACGAGGCCCACAGGGGAGGGGAGGGGAGCCAGGCCCGACGCACTGTTCCTGACTGAAAGTGGAGAAGAAAAGCACACAGGGTGGACTGTACCTGAATAGCAAATACACCAGCAGCGAGGACTGTGCTCTCGCTGCACCCTGACACAGTCCATCACTGTCCTCCAGTTGGTTGGTTGTTTTTTTGCAACCCATCGATTCAAGAAAACAAACTCTGATAGTTCACCTTTGAACCACGAATGACACTTGGTATGTAGTTAAAATGACAGCATGTGCATAAAACCCTGTTTAAAAAAATGGCAAAGGAGTAAGCTGAAAGAAAACTATTGCCTATTTGGACAACTTGTCGTGTGTTATATAAATACACTTCAGTCGTATTTGTCATCAGACCTAAAAACAAAAACAAAAACAGACTTGGCTGTCCACATAGCAAAACATAAGTATAGAATGGAAAAATAAATTAACACCTTGTCAAATGAACTTGACCACAGCACCATTGTTCTCAAATATTCTGCTGAAACAACTAAAAAAACCGAACTATGCTGAGATTCTGAAATTCCAAAGCCATCACTCCCACGAGACGCTCCTTTCTCTGGACATTCATCCATTATCATTAAAAACAACTAACAAATCAGGCAATCTCACACAACCATCTTAGTGTCCTCAACCATCAGCTAAAAAAAAAAGAAAAAAAAAAAGTAACTATGGTAATGACCTTCAGGGTCACAACAGATTATGACACGTGTGCCATCGTTGCCAGGTCTACCATGTCTCAACAAAATGTGCCAACCAAAGGGACGACTCGTCATGTTTTGGTTTAAACACACTTCTGCGTTGGTAAACCGTAAACTGAACACATAAGCAACCTGACATAGCTGATCAGCTGCAGTCATTGTGACTGCGTGTTGGGTTTAGCATTAGGATTTACATTAGTAACTGATCCATATGATAAATCAGACACGATGATTTAATGAGGTCAGAACTGTCGTAACTTGAGAACTTAAAAGCAGTTTAGTAATACTGGACAGGTAGGGGCGGACAGACAGGAGGTGGAGGTAGACAGGTAGGACTGGAGAGAGGGGGTTAGACAAGTAGGGTTAGACAGGCAGAACTGGACAGATAAGGTTAGACAAAGAGTTAGACGAGCAAGGTAGGACTCCACAGGTAGAGTTACAGAGAGGTAGGATTGGACACTGTCGGCAGAATCTACCGAGACGTCTCAGAATGACACGAGGCAGAGACGCAGCCGGACAGACAGACAGACAGACAGTATTCGCAGGTGGACGGGGTGACCATAGAGGAGGGGGAGGGAGGGGGACACACACACAGAAGGGGCATCCATCCACTCCTTTCCCCCCTCCCTCACACCTCTCCGAAGTTGGTGTGGCCAGTCTCCTTGGCATGCTCACGGGCCTCCTTCTGTCCCACCAGGCCCGTCTGGCACACCATACAGCGCAACGCGAAGCGGTTGACGTCCGTGAACTGCCTCTTCCTGCGGGCCTCGTCTGCCAGCTCCAGGGCCTGGGCCAGGATGACATCGTCCGTGGTGGAGAACACAGTCTGGGGGGGCGCGTCCGAGCCGGGCGTCTCCTTCTGGAGGGGGTCGTAGTGGATGCCGTCATAGATGAGCAGCACGCGCTTGTGGTAGCCGGCGTCCTCACCAAAACGGTCCACGCGGACCGTCTGCGTGTCCACCACGCCTATCTCGCACTGGTAGAACTTGGAGAGAATGGATACCTCGATGGCCCCACCCCAGGTGTCGTCCCGGCGGATCCAGGCGCAGTACTCCTCGTTGGTCTTGCCTAGCACGGCCTCTGAGTAAGCCGCCGGGTCGCTGGACACGATCTGGGCGATCAGGTCCCGCATCTCTGGGGCGCAGGCTGCGTCGTAGACGCCGCCCTCGACCACGTAGGAGACGCTGGTGAACAGGCAGGAGTTGTCGGCCGGGACAACGCGGCGGGCCAGCACTGGGGGACAGTCCAGCTTGGGGCCCTTGGGGATGGGGGTGACCACAGCGTTAGCCTGAGGCTTAGGCTTGTTCTTCTCCTCCTCAACGATGAGTGTGTCACCTGGAAGCAGGAAGGCATGGGTGAATCTCTCACACGACCTGTGAATACAGCTTGATTCGGACCACCCATATGCTGTTGGAAGTAGAACATCTCACTACTGATCCTTGATTTTCTGCTGTTCTTTGAAAGATGCACTATTTGCATTATGCTTTTCTAAAATATGAAAGAAGTTAAACCAATCAAATGTAAAATACAAAAATAAACATGCACAATTTCTTCTATACTTTGGCATATGGTGTTTTTTTTTAATTATTGATGTGTGGTATTTTTTCACAGAATAAATTTACTTCAATTTAAGGACTGTTGTGAGAATGAGCTACTTCACCAAAACAGTCCGTTATTATTTTTTTCTAATATCCATGACACTCATTTTACCAGGGGCACCAACAATTCCGCTGTTGACTGCATACACGGTCCCAAGCCAATATTAACTTCACTATTCCGCCCCAATCCCTTCACTGCTCACCCTTAACATCAACCAAAGCAACCCCAGTGCAAACGGCCTCGTAAGCCGTCCGTCTGAAACCACACCTGATTTGATGGGGTAATCCTTGAGGTGGGCATCTCCGTCCCTCAGGTCCAGGCTGGAGGGAGGGTAGCCCACCATGATCTTTTGGACATCGCAGGGGATTCCCGTCAGCTCCTCCACCTTACTCTTTAGCTCCTGCACGCAGGACTGGTGCGTCAGGCCCTGCATGATGTGGCTGCCGTTTTTGGTCTTACAACGTAGCCTCAACATCCTCGCCCCCTTTTACTCTGGAAGGGAAAAAAAGGTTCGATGTCATGTGATCGCGCTGGCTTCGCCCCGTGAGCCCAGCACAACCGTAAATATCCAAGAATACTTTTATCTTCACGCGACGTACAAGAGTGGGATTTTAAACACAGGGCATGGATCTGCAGTCAAATATTTTCACTATTCTCAACAGGCTGCATGGCAATTTAGGTAGACAACTAGAACACAGTTCGTAAAACATAGTCTATAGTGGCAATAGCTATTATGTGATTAATAATATTTGTGATTAATGATTATTAATAATGTCGTTGGGAAATAAAACACCAACAGACATTAGGTTTGTATTAATGTTTAGAGTTTTATGATTATATACTCCAAACAGGCAGGTTAGGTAGCCTACATATGCCATTATAAGCTCAAAACCTATACCTAGGTTGACAATGAGGCAGATACATTGTTAAGTTAAAATATATATATATATATATATTAGTTAACAAATTATGTTATTGGAAACCTCTCGTCTCACGCTGTGTTGTGATTTCAGCCGGAATGAACAAGTTCATTCTCTGAACATCCAAACTGCTGATGACAGACACTGAGTGAGAGAAGCATTCACTGAACTCAACTCTTTTGTTCTCTATTCAGCTAGCTAACATGCTAACAAGCTACCTAGCTTCTTAGTTGGCTTTACCTAGCTCGCTGGCTACTTCAATAGCTTTACTTTAGCTAGCTGCCACTCCCAAATAGCGACCAAATGCCTATGTGCGATGAATAGTAAAGACCGCCTAACATTTTATGACTCATTTCTATTAGACGTTTGCTCCTTTGAATGAATTGCTAACTA
Source organism: Plecoglossus altivelis (assembly GCA_036571765.1). NCBI lineage: Eukaryota > Metazoa > Chordata > Actinopteri > Osmeriformes > Plecoglossidae > Plecoglossus > Plecoglossus altivelis. Next base: position 4,564,944 of record BROE01000020.1, read on the forward strand.
CAGTACCACTTGACACTAAAACGTATTTGGTAGCTAAACTAGTTGGCTAGCTAGCTAACCAGCCTAGTAGTGAGACTACAAAACATCCAGTTTGTATGCTAGCTAGCTTTCTAGCCAGATAGCTTTTTTTCTGTGTTGGGTATCACGCCATTTACAATTTCACCCACAAACTACTATATCTGACGCGTATTAATTTGTAAAAATGAACAAAAATAACGTTTTGAAATCGCTCCGCTTACCAGAAGTAAACTGTCAATGCCTCAGACAACAAATACCACCAAAAGTACAAATCGTGCGTTGTACGTCACATGTATACATTAACATAATCATGCGTACTCAATGTTGTGACGTATGCACAATGGATCGCCATTGCTGGGGGAGATGGTCTTACTGGTGTTTTTAAACGTATTTAAATGGATAATTAAATACAGTAAACATCGCTTAAAGAAGGTAGCAATATCAAAGTCAATCAGGCTACTTGTCAGTTATTAAGAAAACGGTTTGACACCAGGACAGACTATGATACTTTTTAATAGTATAATAATACATAAAACTTTTAAAGCACATGATATGTTAATTTGCTATTAACAATAATTAGAAAGCACAATCGCCAAACCTAGACATTTACACATAGAAATGCAAAGCATGATTGCACCCTCTACATTCCTTCTGTGGTTAAGAGGACAACAATTGTAAAACTATCAAATACAACCTGTTCACCATATTTCTTTGGAACCTTAAATTCAGGAAAAATACTTTATATCAGAAAATTCAAAAGATCAAATGTTTCCCAAAAAGGAACATCCTCTCACTTTCACAATCATTGATTACATGTGCGTCAGTTGACTACATCGAACATAAAGCGTTGGTGTACCAGCATTTGCGTCGCAAAGGTCTCACAAACTCTGCCCAGTCTTCCACATTCTCAGTTTCCGAATGTACAGCACACTGGAATATCAAATATACACAAAACATGTTTGACCTGTCGGCTAAAATACCGCAGAAAACATCCTACAGAATGTGACACGTGACGTGCCTGTGGTATCTGTGACGCAACAGGAGACAAACTGTCTGTTTTAGGACATCCGTATTACATACATAAGCCACATTCAGTTGCCTTCAGAGCTAAAGATGTAGCATGGTCATTGTTTCACTAACCATCAGTAGGACCTTGGTTCTGTAAGCTGGTTATCATGCTGTTGGACTAAACGCTCCCAAAGCAGCACTTGTGCAAGAGCGCTTTTTTGAACAATCATTAAGACGGAAACGTGCTTGTTTTATAAATGTTCTTTTGAACGTCAATATCAACGCTCTCTTAACCGACACATTGTTAGCTGCTGCTGACATTAATGTTGCAGAGATTAATGTTGACTTTCACAACTAAAATATCACTTGGAGATCACTTAGAGCAGTAAGCAATAAAGCATTGGGTTGTCTAAAACATACAAAGTACCAATATGAAGGAGGTTTACACTGACCTGGAAAATGACAAAATCACAATACCATATTTGGTTAGTAAGGTGACGGGCGGATTCATCTGGTGACTGATGGAAGTAGTAATCGTCCAGTAATAATGGCCACTCACCCGTTGGCGTTCAATGCGATTAGGATTATACAAGATTAGGATTATTCAGAAAGACTTGAAGATTTACAACCATATATGACTTCAGTTAGACTAGGAAACAATCAAGGGGAGTGGAACCAAAAATTCCAAAAATTTGCACCTGTAAAAAATGGCAAATAAACGGGCAACTCAATCTGCCTGACAAGCCTGGTCTATTCAACAAGAGTAGCATTAAAAGATCTTGAGGCATCCACAGAACAGAGAGCGATAAACAGTGTCGCATGTTGGTGACATGTGTCTCTCTATTAGTACCTGTTCAGGAGGGGTTTTCAGCTAATGTGGCATCGCAGAGCATCTAAACAGGCTTGGCGTGCAGGAGAGCATGAACAAGGGCTGGGAGGAATAAGGGGGATGGAAGAACAGATGCAAAACAGCTACAGACAAATGGAGGGGCAGCCAGTCTGTTCCAGAGACTGACATCACAGCCAGTCTGGTCCAGGGGCTGACATCACAGCCAGTCTGATCCAGAGGCTGACGTCACAGCCAATCATCAGGTCCAGGAGCTGACATCACACCCAGTCTGGTCCAGATGCTGACATCACAGTCAATCAACTGGTCCAGAGGGTGACATCACAGTCACTCAGAAGCGGACACAGCCACTAGACTCTGTTGGGCTGTCAAGGTCGATTCCATCACACAGGGACTCCTTGAATACAAACACATATGATGCGTGGTTAGCAGTAATTATGGTTCCAGTTTCATCTCACAATCTCAAAGTGCAGGCACTTATTAAGGATGTCTTAAAGGATCGATTTTAAAGGTTACTATTTCATGTCAGAGAATACAATATACATTCCATGGCATCAATTCCATTTCAATCAAATGTAAACTTTTTTAACAATGTATGGCCAAGTACATATATGTTTGCATTGCTATTTAGAGGTAGAGTGTGAAGTTTGACACAAGCAGACATTGTCAGGGATCCATCGCATAGTTAACAGTGTGTCCATCACCTTGCAGAGTCTAGTGATCAATCAACAGACATCTGTATTAGATCAAACGCAGTGGCAATAACAAAGCCATTGTCACAAGACAAAAAGGTTAGGCGCTCTTTGTTAAAGGCAAAGAACTAAAAGGGTGCTATGTGCATATGAATGAACCAAGGCATAATCATCAATATAAACTAAATACATTTGAGGTTAGAAGAAACAGAAGATGAAAAATGATTAATTGTTTCACAATTCTATGCATGATTATACGAGCAGTAAAAAGTCAAATGAAAAGTAAAAGGATGATTTTTGGCAGCCTGGAAGTTCGCCATGATACTCACAAACAACTGTTTCCTATACGAGTCTGTGGAGGAACGAGGAGAGGGAGGGACAAGGGACAAGGGAGGAAGTGAAGAAAGGAGAGGAAGGGGAGATAAAGAATGAGGGGAAGGGAGGGAGGGAGAGAAGGTAGGAGGGGAAGTGGGAAGATAAAGTATGAGAGGAAGGGAGGGGAGATGAAAGAAAAGGAGGCAAGGAGAGGAAGGGATATAGAGAGAAGGAAGGGAGAGAGGGAAGGAGAGAAAGAGATAGAAATGGGGAGAAGAGCTTGAAGCACTGTACTCACAAAGCCAACATACCCACACCAGCAGAAGTACTTTGAATATGCTTCTAATAGCACTCATGGGTGGAGAGGGTTAAATGACGCCCTCCAAAGTGTCTATGAATTTTTGCATTGTGCGCATATAGCATGTGTGTGTGTGTGTATGGTGTGAAAGAGATGTGTCCTGTACACGTCTACTAAAGGTAACCGATGAATCCAGACACTGACGCAGTGCTGTGCATATTCAAGATGAGAAAACAAGCCGGATACTGCCAGTGCAAGGACACGCCAAGCCATGCAGGACACACACATATCCGGGAGAGAAGTTAACGACCCCCCCAGGCCCATTCCGGAAAGACACGCCACCCTGCTACCACCACAAGCACAGGATTACCAAGAGGATCCAAGGGTGAGGGGAGGGGATGCTAAGGATAGGGGAGGGGGATTGGCTTTGAAGATGGGAGAGGGAGGGTGGGTGGAGGAGGGGGGGAGGGGCGGTGTGACTGGGTAGAATTTAGAGTGATTGATTGATTGATTTAGGGTGCCATTGGTCTCGACACTAACTTGGCTCGGCTGTCCCTCTGGCATCTCAGGGAACTGCAGATCGGACGGGGTGGTTGCCAGGGGCAGCCAGGGGCGGTTGCCGGCACTGTAGAGCCTGGGTCTCTTGACCTGGTCGTGACTGGACAGAGGGGTGTAACTATTCCTCCGGTGCAGAGTGGGAGCGGGTTCCCTCCGCACCTTATCCTGGTTGGAGACGGAGGGAGGGAGGGAGGGAGGGGGGGAAGGGGGGGGACACCGGAAGAGTTAAAGAGAAGAGATGTGGACAACACCACACCGACAGATACCCCACAACGGGAGCCTCCCTATGGGAACAGCTGAACCCAGCCAATAGTAGACGAACTACGCCTCTTGGACGAGCTACGACACACGGATGAGGTTTCAAAGCGCTGACAATAAATAAAGGCCACGAAACTGGCCTTTTCGGCCAGCAATAAACAGCCATGTCTCCCCACAAAGCACAAACAGACAACGCCAACTCTCTCAAATTACCTCTATTCCGAACACAGAATATAGTCCCCTTAGCAAACAAATGAATACAGTTGGACCAACAAGGTAGACAATGCACACATGTAGAAAAGGCTTATCCTAATTGACGTACGAGGTGACATTTGAACCTGCAGTCCATTGATCTGCAGTCAAACACCCTCCCACTGAGTTCCTGCCTCGACACCGTTGACTCATGGAGGGTAAGCGGAGGTGAAGGCCATCCGTGTCGTCGGTGAAGCAAGCAAGAGGTGGATTCAGCCACGATAGCCTCCTAGCAGCTAGCACACTAGGTCACTCTCTTAATCAGACGTAGCCTGAGCCAGTTTGATTAAACAGGAAGTTCAAAGAAGACGATTCTCAGGTTCCTGAGAGCGCGTGTGGCAGAGCATGTGTAAACCGAGCGAGGAAGCCAAGACCAGGGTACAAGGTAGCGAAGCTTGGCAGGTTAGGAGAGCAGATTTGCGCTGTCAGTGCGTATCTCAGCAAACAACGCAACTCATTTTCGCTTTCTTTTTTTTAATCGTATTTGTTCTTTTAGAGAACAAGTATTCGTACTAGATACCAGTATATTAGGCTTTCGGACAAAATGAGATTGAATTCACAGTAAAGGAAGACACTTGATGCTGTGTCAGGCAACATCTCGAAGGTCTTTTTTTACAGCACTATGTGAAAGTTGTTCATCTGATCTGATATGAATATGAAGTACTGCTATTCTTTCAGATGAGCACCAGGGTTACTTACAAGAGGGCGGTCCCGATGCGTGTTAACAGCTTCTACATTCAAGTTAAACATCTCCACTTTGCAGCCTGGAGAAAAAACAGTGTACAAATGGATCTGATATGAAACGGTCACAGGTAGAGTCTTCTGTGTACAGGTCAAGGTTACGTTTAATGTCAAACGTAAAAGAGGTTTTTAAATCCGAAATGCTTGATTTCCAGGCTTCCAACAGTGCACACAAGAACTTGAGAACAAATATAATCTATAGTATGTAAAAATGGCATGGTATTTCTCAAGTATAAAAAAGTCATACATAAAATAAAAACATAGAACAACCATTTAAACGGAGTGTAGAAGCTTACCATAAGCCACAGGAGTGAGTTTGAGCACAGTGTGCAGAGGACATTTCAGATATGGAAGGTCATCTACAAGAGAGAACAATGGACTGGGTCTGTGTGTGACACTCCTAGGGGTCAGCATAGTGGGATTGTACCGTATGTTCTAGAAATGGTGCGTTAGTACAGGTGTTTTCTAGCACAGTATGATCTAGCAGTAGTGTGTTAGTACAGGTGTTTTCTAGTACAGTTTTTAGCAGTGGTCTGTCAGTACAGGTGTTTTCTAGTACAGTACGTTCTAGTAGTGGTGTGTCAGTACAGGTGTTTTCTAGTACAGTACATTCTAGCAGTGGTGCGTTAGTACAGGTGTTTTCTTGTACAGTACGTTCTAGCAGTGGTGAGTTAGTGCAGGTGTATTCTAGTACAGTACGTTCTAGCAGTGGTGTGTTAATATAGGACAGGGAAGATAGTTCTAGAGGAGTTCTAGTGGTTTGGCTCAAGGTATTGTAAGTTACACAATTTAATACTATTTACCGGTAGTATAGTACATGTACGGTAATACTGCCATTTAAACCATTCAGTATGCAATGTGCTGAGCCAAATTCAGTATGTACTGTGTTTACATATATTTATACATATACACTCTATATATATGGTTGGGCTCACCTGCATTCTTGTCCAGGAAGTAGGCGAGCAGACAACGCATGACTGCTTGGTGACAGATGACCAGCACGTTGCCTTGGCGCTCCAGCTCCATGATGACTGGCTCCAGACGCTGCACCAGGTCCTGGTACGACTACAGGGAGAAGATGTGTGTGTGTGTTACAGGTGTGACCGCCCGTGTTGATGTATGACTGAGAGAGGGAGAGAGATACAGATACAGAGAGCGAAAGGCATAGAGAGAGAAAGAGAGACAGACAGAGAGCAAGAGACATAGAGAGACATAGAGAGAGACAGAGAGAGCGCATTGGTAGCTGGCGTACCTCCCCTCCAGGATAGCGGTAGTGGTACTTGTCCTGGTCCCTCAAAGCGAACTCCTCTGGGAAGGAGTTCTGGATCATGTCGTAGCTCATCTCCTCACACACACCCTGCAGAAGAGCAGAAGCCCACTGACTACTTCTGTCCCTCATCTGCAAGGTAAGAAGCTGGCCTGTACAAGAGTGCCCCCTGGTGCGATGACAGCAACCGCACGCAACTACTGACGGTGCAATACAGACTACAGCAACATCGTCACTATTTACCATCGCATCTCCAACCTTTTACAAATCGTCGTGTGTTGACCCCCCCCACTCCACCCCCCATTCCACCCCACCCCCCGCTTGTGCGAACACGCCACGGGAGGCGAGGAGGCGAACGGGCGAATTACGGACAGCGTCGATCTCGTTGAGAATCTTCCACTGCTCGTAGGGCACAGCCAGCTCCTCTGCCGTCTGAATGGTCCTCCTCAGCTGGCTGGTCCACACCTTCAGGTCTGACAGCTGGTGATCCTCGATGAATTTACGCAGCACGTGGGAGAACTGGGAGGATTAGAGAGAGCGAGTGAGAGACACAGAGAGAGCAAGGAGAGAGAGTGGAAAGAGAGAGTGTGCGAGTGAGACCGATGGAGAGATTTGAGGGGAAGCAACCAAGAGGGGGAAAGAGACAGAGGGAGTGTAGGAGAGAGAGAAATAGGAAAAACAGGGAGTGACAATGAGAGACAGAGATAAGGAAAGAAACCAGAGAGGAAATGAGAGGGAGAAAGAATAAGGGGGATGGGAAGAGAGATGAAGAAAGAAAAACAGATTCAGAGAAAAATTGATTGTCCAACAGTCGTCCATAACATGACCGAAAGGGCAAAGATGAACTTAAAGAGAGAAAGGGTCAGGGGGGGGGGTTGTGTGAGGGGTGGACGACCTGACAAACACTCTGGAATTGTCCGGCGGGAGCCCTGTCAGACCTGCTTGCCTCGGGGAGAGAGCTCGGAGTCTCCCCCGATGCGCCCCTCGACGTTGTGGCTGCTCTCTCCGTGGCGACACAGGTAGATGGAGTGCGAGTGGACGTGGATGTTCATGAGGTAGTAGACGATCTTGCTCTGGATGTAGTCCTGGACCTTGTTCACCAGGAACCTGCGGCCCACGTTCATCACCTTGATGAAGGACAGGTCCCTGAGGAGAGACAAAGAGAGTGGAGGGTCTGTCATTCCTCGTCAAATAACAGCATTGTACACCCCACACCCAGGAAGTTGACAACTAGCTCCATCTACTGGCTAAAATCATTATTGCTGAACTGGAAATCCATACATGAACTGAACTGACCTACAAAGGCTACAATGTTAGCTTACCGCTCATCCTCAGGTTACAGATTGCGAAGGCCAGTTATGCCCTGCACCTTCAATATAATTCTAATCCATCATGATGAGGTCTAAATAAAGGTATGAGCTCGACATGGGCGTTCTTACTTGTCATATTCGTCAGGGTCGAGGGGCTGGTATGTGACCTTGTAACACTCTATTCGTTTAAGGAAGTCATCCATCACCCTCTCTCTATGCCTCTCTGGGTAGTCTGGACTCGACACTTTCACCTCCTGCGAACATGACGATCACGAGACGAAAGTTGGCAAACGCAAAGAGGGAATCTTACCTAACACACCCACCGTCACAGGGGAACTGTATAAATAGGTAATAGTTTGGCCCTGAGCTTGAGGGTCACTGAAAAGTATTCTGGTCTTGTGGCGGAACATACCAGAATATTAGCAGCGATAACTTCAGGGTCGTCACAGACTGACTCCACAAAGAACACCTGTTGGAAAAGGGAGGGGGACAGCTTAGGCTGGGAGGTATTCAGTGGTGAGTCACGTCAGGGCTGGAGACTTGTCTGCTATCATAGAAGCAGCCTTAAAGTGACCGGAGAACACCATCAAATATGACGGACACATGCTGATGGAACGGGTTTCTAAGCTTCGTTGCGTACCTTGAAAGCGTTCTCTTTGACAAAGCCATGAATGAGGTCTCTCCTTTCGCGAGTGGTGTTTGTGGCATCAAAGACCTGAATGCAGAAATGGAAATGCCAAAATAAGATCATCTACATTTGTATAAACACTACCAATGTGAAGGCGTTTCAAGATATTGTTGGATTCCTAAAAAATATGGGAATGAATGATTGGGCTGTCGAATGCACAAAAAAAGAAAGAAAAGATTTTTAGAAGGGAGATAGAGGGAGTAGAAAAAAACTAAACAAAAGCCAAAATCAACTAGAATCAACTGTTCCTCTCCTCCATTATTGAGACTTGGGAATTGGGACCTCAGAGGATCAGGCTAATTAGTCCACAGATGTATGTGTCATATATCTATAAATAGAATATGAAATAGAATCAAAACATATTTTGTAACAGCCACGACTGTGCCCACAGTATCCTGCGTGTTCTCCCTGCGTCTGAATGACTGATTGCCCGCATGTGTTTTGTACGTGGTTACTTCCCTGGTAAGCCAATGTCAGTTAACTTGTCGTTTATGGGTTCACCTACATACAATGAGTCCTTCGTTTTCACCGATACTAGGTTGACTAAATACATTTAGGTCACTTTAATTTCTATCTGCTCTATAACTTTGAATTTTATTTTATGGATTATAAAAATCTGATTACATACTCATATTCTGCAATGCTTGACCAATCAAAAAGGTTCAGTTCTTCAAGCCCCACCCAAAAAAGCAGGGACTTCATAGTTCCTTCATTTTACTACCTGGAACTCAATTATCCAAGACATTCAGTGGGAACAAGTTCCCAGGGGAAAATGACTATTTTCTGGGGATAGTTGCTACTGTGGAAATCAGGCATGATATACAGATATCAGAAGTACAGAGAGGAACTAAAAAGGAGATGAAGTCATTTTTATATTCGTATCTTTTATATATAGTTATTTTCAATTTCTTTTCATACTTAAGATTCGTACTTACCTACTTTTATATTTAAGATCCGTTTATGTTATGTATAATATATACATAACCTATATACTACAAACTAACCCTAACCCGAATATCCTGTCACACTAAATTCCGTGTTTGCGCAAATGTACATGGTGAATAAAACCCCTTCTGATTCTGATCTAAGTGAAGGAAGGCGGAGGTGTGTTCTTACAGCGATCTGTCCTCCTTCCTCCGTCAGGTAGGCCTTGACATCCTGCAGGGCCACCAGAGCACACTGTCTAGAGAAGAAGGACACAGAATGACAGCAGGCGGCCTACAGGACATCCTCACACTGGATCCAGCACATTACCCATCTCTCATCCTTCCGCAACTAGACCTGCATTGGACCGCACCCTTCCCTCCTCTCCCTTACACAGGTCGGCCACGTTCTCGTGATGCACCTTATGCGGAAGCCTGTCTCTTGTTCTTCCGCCCTCCAAGCACCAGCAGAGAGGGGAGGGGAAAGTGGTGTGAGAGACGGGTCACAACCCTGCGTTGTTCTGAATGGCTGACCTCATACCAGTAGTGACAGAGTGACAGCGGCAGCCTGGATATGTAGGTCAGCCAAACTGCGGTGCTGTCCAGAGCCACAAAGCCAGACAGGCTTACAAGGAAAACGCCTCCAGCAGAGTACTCTCCAACAGCAATGAGCTCAATGAGACCATTCATATTCTGGAGTGTGTTAGGAGGAGAGTGGGTACTTGTGTCTCATCCTTTGTGTTTATTTGTGTGTGTATGCATGTGTGTGTATCTCTGGGTGTACGTGCTCCCACTATGTGTTTGTGTGCGTTTCTGCCTGAGGAAGAGAGAGAGATTCCTGCTTCCGAAATACTGAGTCACTGATGCAGCAGCTTCATCTGCAGAGCAAACCGCGGCCAAATTCATGCAGGCAGAACACCTGCATGTTCTGTCTACCTATCTGTCTCTGCAGACGAAACACATACTCCAAGTGGATATGCCTCAATAGGTCCTGGCCAGGTCACCATCCAATCAAATGGAAGCAAGTGCATCACAAGCAGTGTTTGGCCTCTTCACTTCCTGTCCCTGTGTGACCTTATCACGGCACACCTCTTTACAAACGCACCAAAAAGGGCAGACTTACTTCCTTATTTTCATGGCTTCCTCGTTGTCGTGGCGGAAGAAGTCGTAGGACTTATAGGCTCGGACGGCCTCTCTCCGGTACACACCCAGGTTGAACACTACAACAGCAGCACAGTGACATCAGCAGCAGAGCAGAGAGGCAAAGTGACCCTGCTGAGTAAAGTGTTGACACAGCACTGGGAGGTGAGGGCTACAGACGTAACGCCAAAACTCTCCGATAAGCTGGATCACATAGGAGATGTGTCCTTCATGCCCACGAGGGACCTCTCTGTAATTAGGATCTTTCAAAGTTTGATTTTGGACCTGTTAAATACCTCATTAATGAACGTCCCTTCCTTAATAGGCCACAATATAATGGTTCTTTAACAGCAAATACAGTGGTGGTTTGTAGTTTGAGGTTTTGTTTTTACAACTTAGTTACGATGTTGTACCGTTATGTCCTGACAGTAACATGTCCAGACAGTTTGATATCCTGGTATGGGGTGACAAACCAGTAAAGGTTTAGTAAAGCATAAATAAACCATGCTTTCAAATAGTGTGTCGCTGTTGCATCGTGATTTTTTAAATGAAATATTCATTATCCAGGCAACGAGCAACAGAAGATAAAATATGTAACACTTGCACATGAATCTGAAAAGGATTGCTGGATTTTTAGTTAACCTACAGACAGATCAAACTTGTTGCAATGCATAATTTTGATTGGGCTTTATATTGCCACGATGTGCTATGTCAGTATAACCACTGGGTGACCTCTCACCTTTGGTTGGCACTCCTATCCAGTTGAGGTAGCGGGTCAACTTCTTGGACATGTAGGTCTTGCCCCTGGCCGGCAGACCGATCATTACAATGACCGTGGGGGAGTTGGTCATGTATGAAGCCCACGCTACACACACACACACGCGCGTGCGCACACACACACACGCACACACACATCATCACAGCCGGACACATCCATTAGTTTCAAGGATTTCCAGTTCAATGGAAAAACAAGTTCCATTTTTTATTTGATGACATCATTGATAATCATCCCTTCTAAGGACATTGTAAATGTAAATAGTGTTTTAGTGTCTTAGGTTTCAGTGCACTGTAAAATGACACAGGCCTGAAACTTAATAGGACACTGTATAGCACAGTAGCCTGACATGGAGACAAGGAAATGACATGAGGCACAATGACTAAGAACTTATAGGATGAGACTGAGAATTATGGTGCCAGTAATACACCTAAAACAGGGTGTGCTCCTCAACAAACATCAAAGAGGAAGTAGATCAAAGTGCATTAGTGAGCATGTTGTGGTCGGCTCCCACTAATGAAAACATTAGAGACTGTAGGGGAAGGGGGGTTGTGTGAGTGTGTACAGGACAGTAATTGTGTGTGTGTGTGTGTGTGTGTGTGTGTTGGTTGAAATGAGCTCCTCGTTAAACATAGCCTGCATCATTTTAAAAGTCTAGAGAGAGGACAGATCCTGCTTAGAGTAGACTAGCTTTAATCGACCTCAGCTTCAGGTGGTCTGTGGTCGCACACAGCGGTCCTGACCAGCCTCGCAGGTACTTACAGCATTTCTTCTCGTTCACTCTGGCCTCTGTTTTCTTGGCGTCAGCAGAGCTGGCCGAGCCAGGCTCCCTCAGAATGCTTGCTGACATGAGGTTGCACTGTGTCCTGCCAAGTCTCCAAAGAACTCCTGTTCATGGGCACATTACTGCAGGGGACGTAACAGACCATGGAGGGATTACGCCGCATAGTAACGATGGTGTATTCAATTGCATAGAAAACATGCGAAGTCCATCGCAACGCTGACAGTTTCAGAATGGAATCAGACTGCTAATGGAAAATGTTATAGTGACACAGTAGTGGTACAGTTCGTCTAGACAGAAGATCGATTTTGTTCAAAACACATATGTTCCGAACAGGCGCGCCGGCCTCTATATTACAATATGTACATGTAAATGACATGTAAAAGCTGCGCGTAAAAAAATATCTCTTGATATTTTACTTCCCCCCTATCTGGATTAGTTAGAGAGCACCGCAAGCCCTAAGGAATCGCGACCTCATCGCCTCGATCTAGCTACCACTGCAGAACAGAAAGCGTACTTCTATTACGCAGTAGGCTAATTCACAAACCAGAGCCGCATTGCTATGACCAAAAACCAAATGAGTACTCAAAAATATGATTCACATTCATATAAACACCAGGCTACGTTCATATTTCCAAGGCAGTCATCGTAGCTGTCTTATACATTAGAAACCTATGTTCGCCATTACACTGCTTCTATCGAGCCACTACAGTCTCACATTTTTCTGAAATGTACCTACAAATTGGATGGAAAATCTGCAAAACGATGATCAGTTATCGATCAGTGCATCTGAGTCCACGCAGCGTACTCTCCTCCTGCAGCTCCCTAACGCGACCGCCTGGTTTGGCGTTTAGTCCTAAATGCACTCAATGAACCGATGTATCTCTGTCGGTCACGCAAACAGTGCTCTTCCAAATCAAATCAAAATCGAAGGTGTGGTTCGACGTCACAAATTTCACCCAGTAGGCTACAAAGTAAAACCGTCTCAATTGCAATTTACAAATTCGAAATATAAAACGAAATGATAGATATGACTCACCTTGCATCTCCAATACCTGCATAAAATCCCGATTGTTTACGTTTCAATATGAAACTCGATTTAATGTAATGTTTTAGGAAGATATTGAACAAACCGATAGAAAAAAACGACCGCAGCAGAGGATAAAAGTTTGTTTGATAAATTAATTCTTGTAGACTACAAAGCAGAGATGTAACAGCACTGTTAGCCTACGGCCGTTTTGTAGTCGACAGATCTCCATCACAAAACACATAGTGAATACATTTTATTTATTGTGTGTTGGGGTTGGGCATTGGAATTTGTTATATGTTCTGAGACTTTTAACAGGCCAAATCACACCATATTAAACTTATTTGGTATTCATGAGTCTATTTAACCTTCGTTATGAGCCAGCAGAATGAAGCAATTATAAGAAATGTCTTTTTATTCTGTGCTATTGCTGTCTATTCAGGGTGATTTCACATGTTAATGCAACTGATTTTGTTCCTTGAATATTACGTTGGAATACTCGAGAGCGGACTGGTTACATTTGTAAACAACCTCTTTCAACCATGGCAACTTCACTACACGATGGACATTGTCACAATGAGCCTTGTGCCATTATGATGTCACGTACAATTTGAGATTGAACTCGGAGTTTCCGAATGACCAGATAGATCCTGAAAAAACAGCGTTGGTTTCTCATTACAGATAGCAGTGGTTCTTTGATTATTTACATCAGAGATTAAAACTATTTAGTGGCTGAATGGGTCAGGCCCAAAGTGACCCTGGGGTCTCTACGAAGAGACCTCATAAAGACAAGGTGAAAAAGAAGACAAGTGGAGAGTCGCTTGCAAGATTTCTCCGCTTATTCTCCCTGCTGACTTGTTGTGTCAGACCTACGAAAAGAGAGTCTGCCTCGACAGCGAAGACCAACGATGACACTGATTCTGGTAAATGTTCGAACAGCCCTTGGAAAGCTACTTTCCAGAAAACAAACACAACTCACGTAAAAACACGAATTCTGTTCTTTTTATGTTGAAACGATCAGAATGTTCCCTCGCAGCTGATGGCTGTAGAAGGGACAAAAAGGGACATCGTACGAAGAAGGGAGAGCAGGTACGTAATCAAAAGCCTCTGAAGCAAATCTTTGGGCAGTGGAGAAGGAGCGCTCAGCCTCCTGCAGGAAAGGATAAAGACTCTACAGTTGAGCAACAAAACCTACTACCCATCACATCCTGTTTCTCCTTGCAGTTTATAGCTGTTTGATTGAAATGATACTCCTATTGGCCTAAACACTTGACTTTTTCAGTCGAGGCAAAGGTCTTCAGACCAGGGCCAAACTCCAGACCGCTCACCAAGATCGAGGTTTAATTCTTCAGAGAATGGCCAAAGCCAAGAAATACTTCTCGACCCAGACCAGACGTGTTTCCCACAGAAGACAAACTCCAGAAGAACCTGCACTGTAAGCTGACACAAAACCTACTAGATTGTATCTCATCATGATATGAATGGATGTTTGTTCATACCTGCATCATTACTGACCCTCACAATGGAATCCAGAAGGACGGTATGGATCAGTTTCCACGTGTGCGTCAGGTTGTCACACAGTAATGTGGACTTTAATCCACTAGAATGCGATGTGGTCAGTGGCTGACCCGTGGATGGAACAGTTTGTTTGTTTCATGTTGGACTGTCATTGAAAACCTCCTCTATTGTCCTCTTCTTCCTCCTCAGGTCCTTGAGGTGGTGCTGTTTCACCCTGTGTTCAGTCCTCTGTCTGGACCATTGGTCCTTTACAGGCCAGTGTGGCTTCCTGTAAGTCTCCTCTGTTTGGGGATAGTGGCTTGAGGGGGAGCATAGATGTCTCACTAAGATCATGGGCAAATGGCACCAGCTAGTTATGTCCTCGTAACACACTGACTGATGACATTATCAGCCCCAAAAAGGATTTTCCATCAACTCCTAAGATTCTCTAACTTTCCTCTCTGCCACGAAGGCTCCTTCACCCACGCCAGTACTCCAACTGACAGATGCTGGGAAGCTCTTACTGAGCATCTTAATATCTCTGGACAGTCTGGTAACTAGTTCACTCCACCTTTCTACATGGTTTGTCCATGATTTACTGTTTGGAGATCCTAAAAAGATGGGATAAGTCTGTCTGTCACCCTCAACCAAACTGATGTACTGGGATTGCCATCATATCTTCCCTGCCACAGACGTTCTTCATGGCCCCTGTTTGGTCCAAGCACTATCCCAAAGTATACCTCACCTTGGCTGGGAAAAGGACTTTGGAGGCCTTGAGCGTTTCCAGAGGACAGGTAACCTTACATCAACAGTAAACGGACTGGAGAAGCCCAATAATTAGCATCTTTCATTGAATGTGTTGGCCACGGCAGCAGAAGGAACAAAAACAGACAGGACTGAAAAGATGGTTTCAAAGGACATTTGGTTATATAGAAAGTTAAAGAGTGAGTGTTTGGCTCCTGTTGGCTCTTGTTGTGCAGCCTGTGTTGCCTGAGCCAGAGAAAGAGGCGTCCCAGAGTGAGGAGAAATCTAAGAGGTTCCACAAAGAGGAACTCTTTGAGGAAGATCTACCCCTCATGGATACCTGGAACGCCTCGGAATTCCATCATACCAGGCGCAATACTGGACGACTGCAGGTAAGTCAGACTACTCTGCCATGTGGACTTGTCTGATTCTGTATCAACCACTACACACACACACACACATACACACATACACACACAACACACCACGTACACATAATACATCTGACACAGCACACGCACGCACGCACGGCACACAACCACACACACACACACACACACACAAGGTAACAAAAGTAGTGCAGGAAAAGTCCTGTAATGTGTCAGCTCTGTCTGTGAGTTACAAACTCTAATCTCAACCTTGGAACAAGAATGTCCTTTTTCCTGTTGGTATATTAATTGGCTTAGCAATGAAGATACTGAAGGTCAGTCCCTGACATGTTGCATTCATATGAAGGGAATCCTCTCCTTTCAGACCCTGGAGGATGTTATGCAGATCATCAGCATAGTCATGGCCAACCGCACCCAGCTGTGGTGGAGGAGACAGCTCCACATTGACATTCTGACCCCTGAGGTGAGAGAATACTGAGGACTAAACAGGCCCACCAAGGAGAGCATCTGGCTGATCCTAGCATTCCTGGAGGAACACTGAATGCATTCCTGTGTGTCTGTTACAGGGATTGGTGACTGTGTCTACCATCAAACAGGAGGTGACAGGGGTGCAGGTCAGTCAAACACACGTAGTGGACGTAAACTCAGCTTCAGAGTTGACGGCTTGACGTAGATTTGATATCAGTTAGTCATAAACTGATGAGTTTTGTTTTGTCCTCTCTAGTTGCTTGATAGACGGATGAGTCATGTAACGTCCCACTGCATCAACATGAGAAAAGAGTTTGCGTACTTTGAGGATGGCCAGGTGCACGACACTTTCCTCGCTGAAACGTCCCATTTGGTTGGAAGTTGTCAGAATTTGCTGGTCCCTGTTTAAATGTGTAAAGATGTTCCGTGTTTTTTAACCACAGGAGGTGGATGTAACGACAAACTTCGAGGGCTTCGCCTCAACAGGAGACGAGACACGGACGATGACTTGGTCTCACTCCAACACAGAGTCCACCTTCCGTGACCCTCCTCCACCTCGCTCTCCTCACGGCTCTCCTCCTCCTCCGGCTCCTTCTGCCCACTTTGACAACAGTCCTCAGGTAAATATCTTGACATTTCCATGTACCTCTACCAATGATTTCACTGGCCGCTGAGTGAAAAGTGCTTTGAGATCGAGACAAAAGAATGCTTTTGTGTTGTAGGATATTGAGGAGGACATTGTAGAGGAGTCAGTTGTGGAGGTGCCCCTGATGCAGTAAGTTCTACAGGAATACCAGATGGAAATGCTTCTGCTACTGTCCAGTGTACAGAATGAAAGCTAAAGTGCTTCCTCAGCACATCTCCTGATTTCAGTGAATCTGTCCTTTTCTTGATACAGAAGCTATTTTGCGTACAAGGGGACCACCGATTTTGAGGGGAAACTGGCTGCCCTCCGCATTGCCTTCAAGGCAAGGAGAAACAGTATTTGTCACGAGTGTCTACATGTGACTTCGTGTAGATACAGTGTACCAACGGTTCTCCTATATTTTTCAGGAGCTGACCAACACCGCCAACACCCTTAACTACATCAGCCATGCTGGGCGAATGGTTCTTGGAGGATTGGTTCAGCTCAACAATCAGGTACCAGCTCAAGAACCACAATTCACCCATGAGAGAGAGGGCAATCAGTTGAGTGCGTCATAGTTAGTAAGAGGTTCGAGGTGTGAGTTTTATGCCGTTTCTGTTTTGAGGATGTGAGGGAATTTCAGCAAGCCTTCGACCGCCTGGTTTCCTTCGTCAACGAGCCAGGAAACCGGCAGGCTATGTTGGAGGAAATTGGCCAGACAGGAGTAGGTGTAGCCAGACTGATCAGATTCCAGTCATTCCATAGCAATGGTTGAGGTTATGATGTAGGTTTTTGGTGTTGTCGTCTTGTGTTGCACTGTTCTTTAAAATATGTGCTTGTTTGATTTCAGATCACCCAGGTCAATTTCCTTGATTTGTTCTTCGAAATGATCCTGCTCGGCCTTTTGGAGGGCAAGACAGCCTTTTTTTTTTCCCCCCCTCGCAGTAAGAGACACTAAACCTAATTCGGGTTGGCTAGCCAACCCACATTTTCAGTAGTTCCATTTGTTATGTTGCGGGGCGGTGGTCTCATGTCATGTTCTCCTCTAGGCTGCTACTGGAGGTTAGCTCCTAGAGGCCCAATGGATTACCCTGCCATCTCATGTTTTGGCGGTCAATCATGTCCAATCTAGGCAGACCAGGACAGAGTGGGCCAGAGTCTGATAAACTTTTTTATACAGAATCCAAAGGTGCGTCACTTTTCCCTTGGTCTCCCCGCTGTCCTCTTTTCTCTCCCTCTCCCCCTTCACTACACTTGACCTGAATACTGTTCATTGTTTGTGCCGTTGTAGGATTACAGTACTAAGTGTCGTTGATGTCTCAATGTGTTCACAGAGCCAGATGCACTCCTGGATGGACGCCATCTTTGATTTGGAGCTCCATCTCTATGGCTGTCCTGAGATTCTGTGTGGAGAGGTCCTGGGGAACCTAGAAATGCAGGTGGAATACCTTTTGTCCTCATTGGATTAGCAAGGCGTCATGTTCCTCAGCTCCAGAGTAGAACAACAGAGGAGTCTAGACCTAATATCATCGTGGTCTGCATGAAAAAAACACACGCCAACACCCAGCCTGCGCCTTTTTGTGGATAGTAATGATCAAAGTAAATGAAAATCACCCCAGAACTCTGATTAGAATCTTCCAATATAGTGTCCTTTATGGACGTCAGCAATGTCAATAAAGGTTTATAACCTGCCACAGCTGTGTATACGTGGGGTGGATTCGCAAATCGGGTCAGTGGAGGGATTGGCAAGTCTAGGCAACTCGTGGTCAACAAGAGTGTTGAGCAGGCGGACAGCTGGGAGTGCTTTGGATATGTGGTCATGCGCGAGGCGATGGCGAACAAAAAACGAAATAACGCCAGAATGCTATTCGGGGGTGGGTTGTGGACTGTGAGGGGTGGGCGAGTTAGGGTGGGGGGTTGGTGGTGTGGAATTTCAGCAAGCCTTCGACCGCCTGGTTTCCTTCGTCAACGAGCCAGGAAACCGGCAGGCTATGTTGGAGGAAATTGGCCAGACAGGAGTAGGTGTAGCCAGACTGATCAGATTCCAGTCATTCCATAGCAATGGTTGAGGTTATGATGTAGGTTTTTGGTGTTGTCGTCTTGTGTTGCACTGTTCTCTAAAATATGCACTTGTTTGATTTCAGATCACCCAGGTCAATTTCCTTGATTTGTTCTTCGAAATGATCCTGCTCGGCCTTTTGGAGGGCAAGACAGCCTTTCCCGCTCCAGTAAGAGACACAAACCTAATCGGGTTGGCTAGTCACCCACAATTCGGGTATCCACTGTTTGTTGACGGTGTCTCTCTCATGTCTCTCTCATGTCACTCCAGAGGCCCAATGGATTCCTCCATCTCATGTTTGCGGTCATCATGTCCATTAGGAGACCAGGACAGAGCTGGAGCCAGAGATCTGATAACTTTTTATACAGAATCAAGGTGCAGTCACTTTCCCTCTGTCTCCCACTGTCTCTTTCTCTCCCCTTCACACACTTGACCTGAATACTGTTCATTGTTTGTGCCGTTGTAGGATTACAGTGCTAAGTGTCGTTGATGTCTCAATGTGTTCACAGAGCCAGATGCGCTCCTGGATGGACGCCATCTTTGATTTGCAGCCCCATCTCTATGGCTGTCCTGAGATTCTGTGTGGAGAGGTCCTGGGGAACCTAGAAATGCAGGTGGAATACCTTTTGTCCTCATTGGATTAGCAAGGCGTCATGTTCCTCAGCTCCAGAGTAGAACAACAGAGGAGTCTATACCTAATATCATCGTGGTCTGCATGAAAAAAACACACGCCAACACCCAGCCTGCGCCTTTTTGTGGATAGTAATGATCAAAGTAAATGAAAATCACCCCAGAACTCTGATTAGAATCTTCCAATATAGTGTCCTTTATGGACGTCAGCAATGTCAATAAAGGTTTATAACCTGCCACAGCTGTGTATACGTGGATTCAATCGATCAATGGAATATGGCAGTCTACACTACGTGGTCAAAAGAGTTTGACACCACAGCATGGAGTGCTTTGATTCATTCTTGGAAAGAGGAAAATTACCAGACATGCAAAAAATAAAAATCAGTTTCCATCCTCATTGTTCTTCGTATCACATTGACAGACAGAATGTTCCGGAAATCCTCAGTCAATGTGTCCCCTGAACTTCAAAAAAGAAAAAGAAATAGTATAGTTGGATACAGTCCTTGAGGAAACCCGCAGAAATGTGCAGGTATCATCATCACATTCTTCAAAGATGGCAAGCTGCCTTTCAATGGTTGATGTACATTTTCCAGAAGTGCAAAAATATTTTTGGTTCATCATGAAACTATTGCATGACATATTATACTACAGAGGGAAGCCCCAGTCGAGGTAATTAATGGGACACTCTGACAGTGAATATGCACTGCACCCAACACCATCCAACATCCCTCTTGTTTACTTACTTGTCCATCTTCACTGTAAGTCACCAAATAACACCTTTTATACGACATCATACAACCTTTTAATGTTTATATTCCATATATTCCTAGAGGCATTTTTGCAGAGCCAAAGAAATCATGAGCTAAACACAGACATGTCCGCTGTTGGAAAAAAAAGGGACAATTTATCAATCTTACCAAAGATAGAGGCAAATATTCCTCTTATGTCTCACATACAAAATCATCCTGTCTCTGCATATTATCTTTGATGTAATTTGGTCTTCAATATAAAAAACAATCGATGTCGCCCCAAGAATGTAGTTCTATACATACTACTCTGCAAGTAGTTGCAACGCTGCAACGGCAAATAAATAAAGCGCTCTGGTTCCCCTTGAATAAAAGGAAGCATCAATGCAGTTAATATCATCTTGTTAATACATGTTGTGTTTCGCTGACATCACATTTTAGCACATAGAGAAAAGTGACCTAGTCTACATCGAGGGAGATCGCCTCCTCCATGATGGAAGTCTGAAAGGTCGAGGAAGGTCACGCTATGAGCGTGACGTTTTACTCTCACAAATAGTCAACAACTGAAAAAAAATTCCACCCCGCACACTCCTCAACAACGCTTTTTATCACTGTCATCAGAAGATGTTCGTGCATATTATCGTGGTCACTAGGGAATTATGCGCTTAAATCAAGAGCAATTTGTATGTGGCTTGCAAAAGAGCGAAAGGAATGTCTGAAAAATACGTCGTTGGAAAAGCCTTGAACGCGTGGTCAATCCACAAATGCAGATGCAATACTTCACGCGTAATTGTAGATTTTCAAGTGACAGGCAAGTGGCAGACCATGAGAAATGCACACACGAAATGTGAAATATTACAAAGGATTTTACGAATATTTAATAACTGCATATTTACGAATAGACATATTTGTACACATCATAGGACATTTATGTAAGTCTTAACTTACAAGTCATTATCACTCATTTTATTTTTGTGTATTGAAAAACACATTTCAAAATCGTGGAATATTTTTCGATTATGGTTGGCTACTTGCATTTACGAATAATTTTGAGACATATCACTTTCCATATATTTACACCAATCATGGAAGTTGTGTAGTTAAGCGCATTCTCCAAAATGGTTGCCAAGGCTGTGCTTTGTTCAAACCTGATGTTGCGATTGGAGGGACCGTTTTCTGAAAGCAAGTTTAAACAGGGGGGCGGGATAAACTCAGTTTCAAATCTTTACTGCAACACAGTCGGGTTTCGGGAGGTGACGTCTGATCAGGCTTATTAGGCAAGTATTACATCTGAATTAAAGATGCGGCGTCAAATTCTTTAATTTATGAGAACGAAATTAACAACAATAATGTAGCAGCAGATTTGCTAAAGCTAGCACTGCAGTACTAGCTCATGCGTACAACCAATACAGCTAGCTCTATGGGATCTTGGAATTGATTGTACGGTGTTAGCAATTGCTAGCTAACCGATGTTGACTGACTCGAATTACTTTTCCGACATTGTTTATGATATGTTGTTTAGGTAGCTAGATTATAAATTATTGCGTTTTCAAATGTCTAGCAGGACTTATTTTCAATCTATCCGAGATCTTTTTAGCTAGAAATTACTACATTTGTTCTACATAAATCAAAACAAAAAAAATAACCAAGGTAACGTTACTAGACTCACTGTAGTAGCTAGCTACAGTAGCATTGCACCTAGACAGTTGAAGCTAACTGCATGCTAGCAAACCCAACTGGTAGGGTAGTTAACTCGGGTGAATGAATGCAACCTTGTTCTAAATTTCTAATTATTTGTGCCTCATCTTGCTTCATTTGGTTCCCTAGACTTCAATTACGGCCCTGTACCTAGCTAGCTATGGCCTCTCAGAATATGGATCCCGCGGCGGCCTCATCAACAAGCTCTCGGAAAGCCAACGAAACCGGTGGCAGCGCGGCCAAGGGCTCTGTCTCCAAGAGGTGGGTGAATAGTTCAACGGGTTTAGATGACCGTAGGGTGTTTTTGATGACAATAGCTAAACTTACAACGTCTTACGCCTCACGTTCGCCTCGACACTAAACTGATCTCTCTCATACAGACTTCAACAAGAACTGATGACACTTATGGTAAGAATGTCCCCGAGTAGCTAACGTTTGCGTGCTTCTTATGTTACATCGCCTGTTCGTCAAAAACGCTGCAAATTCTTATTGTCACATTGCTTTCTAGATGTCGGGAGATAAGGGAATATCGGCCTTTCCAGAATCAGACAATCTTTTCAAGTGGATCGGAACAATACACGGAGCTCCAGCAACGGTAGATTCATTCACTCACTCATTTCCACTTAATCAGTTTACCTTGTTGCACATTCTCTTCAACGTTTGGCATTTTCGCCGATGTACAATTAGCGGTATATACTCATAATATTCGGATTTTATCTTTTGTAATCAGTGTGCGTGTCACATCTCCCAGAATGCTTAGTGTATATCTATATCCTGCAGGTGTATGAAGGCTTGAGGTACAAGCTATCACTAGAGTTTCCCAGTGGCTACCCATACAAAGCCCCTCGGGTGAAGTTCATCACCCCCTGTTTTCATCCTAACGTGGACGAGCAAGGCTTCATCTGTCTGGACATCTTGAAAGACAAGTGGTCGGCCCTGTATGACGTGCGCTCCATCCTCCTCTCCATCCAAAGTTTACTAGGAGGTACGCATCTTTTGCCACTTGTGACGCACGCTTCTCTTGGTGATACTTGCGTTGAACGTGTCTGGAATATCATTTTTAATGTGCTTTTAAAACAAAATACAAAAAGTGTTATTTTCCCTTTCATACCCCCAGAGCCCAATAATGAGAGTCCGTTAAATGCTGGCGCAGCTGAGCTCTGGGACAACCAGGAAGGTAAACAAGCAAATTGCCAGCCGCATCTAAAACAAAGTAATGCGCCTTGACTCAAACTATTCAGTGAGAGGAAAAACAAAATCTAATTGCATTTCTTGTCTTCTCCTTTTAGCCTTTAAAGCCCATTTGCACTCAACCTTCAAGGACTGAGCTGACCCGCAGTCACATATATTTTCCTTCTTCTGTTATCTGTCAAACTCTTTCTCTCTCTCTCTGTGGTGTCAGCTTCTAATTATGTATATTTGAATACTGGGTATGTGTATGTACAGTATTTCCATGTTTGTATGAGATGTGTGAATAAAGATTTTAATGTTGATACAATCATGTGTCTAGCTTTATTGCACTTTAACATCCGTTTTTTGTACACAAGATCATATAACTTTTTGCTAACTGCTTTGGTCAATCTGTTAAGCATTACTCTGCTCTCTAGAATGGTTTTGTGCTAGAAAAATACAACTGAAGTATAGGACAAATTGCTTCATTCCAGAACTAAAGGACCTGTAATTGCTTTTGGTAACCTGCAGTCAGTGTAGGAGACAGAACACACATCTGAGTTTACAATTTGGTGGGTGACAACATGCAGACATCTTTGAGTCTTGAGATTCCACCTCCATCATCTCCTCCAGGGTGCCATCATTGTCATGGCTGTCATCCTGACATCCAGCTTCCACCCAGGCCTTCTGAGTAGACTCCACTGACCAGAAGGGCACGTTGACCTTCTGCAACATCTCTTTGAGCAAAGCATCCACCTGAGCGATGTGTGTTTTCAGATCAGGGCACGGCTCCACGTGCACAGTTAACCAGGGCGTCTGGACAGAGGCTGCAAGCGCCGCCACGCCAGAAACGCTGTCTGACACCCCCGTGTTGACTAGTGCCCGGCGGTCTTTCTTCTGGGACAGGGGAAAGAGGTTCATGAGGTCACTGGCCTTGCCAAGATCCTGCAGGAAGTTCTCCAGGCCTGAGATGAAGATGACCCAAAGCCGGTCCACCTGTTCCCTGTCCTCCTGGCCCGGTTCTGTCTCTATCATTAGGGACACCAGTCTGCGATGTAGACCTAGGACATGCATGGGTGGTAGGATTACAGGTTGGTAAGGTTATGGGTAGTACTGTGGTTTCTACCGCAGTGGTCATGCTAGTTTCCAGTGTGTTGATTTATCCTATAACGGCATTATTTCTGATGCCTGCAAATGTCAAGGACGTGCATAGCATTATTGATACACTGTAATCTGCACCCACCAGCAAACAGGATGGTTTTGAGTTGACCAAGATCATGCTTAGCATAGCAAAATATCTGCAAATGTATTGTTTTTCATCGTTTTCCTATATTGAAAGACAGATGTTTTATGATACCAATTTAGTTTTCCTTCGATTCCAAGGAAGACCAAGACACAGGTATAGTGTGTGAGGGCGTTCAGGTTTGTGATGAAAACAGAAAAGCTCCTGTATGATTAGACTCAAGATCAGCAGATACAATTAGTCAGCGTGCTGATCTGGGGGTTAGACTGCTTCCAGACCTGTTGGCTTTTGGCGCACAATTCAGTAAAGAGTGTTCTGTTCCTGTTCTGTTGTTTATGAGTTCATTAGTCATGTAGGCCTACACGTGAAAAAAAAAATTGTAAAATAAATTGTATAATTTCTTGTCTGTAAACAAATCTTGCGATTGTATATTAGTGCTTGCTTTGAAGGCTTGTTAAAGCTACAATCAATCAACAAATCAACACATGCATTATGTGTTTTTTTTCATGAAACTTTTCATAGTTATAATGACAGCAATCATTGATAGCCTTTGACAATTGTGCCAAACCAACAGTAAAATAATAGTAGCCTAAAGCTTCCTGTACATTAATAAAACAATTTAAGTAGACATTTAATCAAAAGTTAAATCTAATAAGTAATGTAACATCGTTTTTAGTAACCAGTGAAATAGTAACATTGTTTGAAGGTCAATGATCATTTAAGCAAATGTAGCGTTTAAAAATACAGCTTCTGCACTGCAACTTTGACCAAAATCGTTGTGTTGTTTTGAATAGGAAAAGGGATTTACCTGCACAAATCCTATACACAAGTCCTCTCGTTTCATCCATCTCCTCCCTCAGGAAGCTGCCATCAGAGTTGCTCCCCACTGAGCTGGCTAGCTGTTGGAAGCAGGCAGTCACCTTGCTCAGAGCCTCCTGGGCCCGCTCGACCTCGGCCACCTGACGCCTCCGGGCTTGGATCTCATCCACTGACTTCTGCCACCGATTCATCTGAAGCTAGAGGTCAGACATGACTGATAAAACTGTACCTGTGGAGGGACCGAACTCAGTAGTTAAGGGAAGCTGAAGAGAAACATCCACAATATTAAAGTACTATAGAACGTAATATAGAAACTGCTCTCAGAATGGCAGCTGTTGAGGGAATTCTAAGACTTTTAATCACAATCAGAAACAATCAAACCAACCCTATTGTCTGTTCACTACCTTTCTTTTGATGAATTATTATCACTATTATTTAAAAATCTGAATAACTTCCCAAAAGTTAAATATACCCTTTTGTAGGACTGCAGTTGACTTCAACATCCACTGGAAAAGAAAACCTAGTAGTGTAGGGCATTCAGGAAATGCCCAGGAAATAAAGCAATTGTTTGTTTGCAGACACATTAAGAGAAATGACTGTTTGATAAACAAATGAAAAAGAATCCTACCTCCAAGATGAGATCTGCCTCAGGGTATCATGGTCTGTCTTGTACCGAACAGGCAAGTGCTCGGCCTGTGGGCAACTGAATGTTGAAGTGAGCAACTTCAGGGTAACCTCAACCCTCTGCCAGCATTAGGCACCTCCTCTGCTCCTATGAGCAGTGTTTCTGGGCCGGAGCCTTGGGATAGAGTTGCTCATCAGGGAGACACTTTTCAATTAGCCCAAACCACAGCAGCTGCGCCTCACGGAGCCATCCATGCAGGCTCCTCGCCCTCCTCAGTGGTCTAACAGTCTGCTCTCACACAGAGCTGATAGGGAAGACCTCTACACCTCCTTCGGGAAAAAGAATCCAACAATCTTGTAATAACGCACACTGAAAGAGGTTGTTCGGTGCAACTCTAATGGGAACCTTCACTGGTAATCAATGGCTTTTGTGATTGAATGCATAACTAATTTGTGCATTCATAAGTGCATGTGCAGTTTGATCTGACATCGCTGGCTCCACGACCAGACCGGTGCTTCTTGTTTTACTTCCAGGTGATAATTACAGTTTACCTACTTGTAAAGCTTTGTGAAGCTGTTCAGATCCTATAATGCCATGCGTTTGCTCCCATGTGCCAGGTCACCGGAGCAACCGCACTAAAATTAGCTCAACGTGGCAGCCAAACGTCAGCACTACAGCAGAGCAGGCATGTGGCTATGGAACCTGCTCAAGTGACTCACACTTCACCAAATGGTCCACTTTTTTCACCAGGGATCAGATGGAACATTGATGTGCTTGCAGGGAATAATATTTTGGGACCGATAATCTTGTGGGACTATTTTAATTGAACTGGCCTACTTTGATATGCTTGTTAGGATGATGCAAGATGTCGTGTTTACCGGTTGTTTGATTCGATACGATAGACTTGGATTGGAACAGCCGTTGCCTTGAGTACTCACTCACTGATCGTTTTGGATTCAGTTGCCTGAGAAATTCGATGTGACAGTGGGTTCATCAAATAAGAATTTTCCCCAAATGGTTTTGAATCTTTATTTTAAATATCTAGTAACAGTTTAGGCGGTTTGTCCATTCCAATTGCATTGCCACAGACAAATTCATTATACAATGTTTAGTTACTGCAGGACAGACATGCCTTACGAAGGCAACTAGGAACTTTAACAGTATACATGGAAACTATGCTGTATGACTGAATACATCCTTTACTTATGGAGTATCAAAATCATTTACCCAAGAGTAGCAGATGGGGGGTTCCATTACAGTAGATTAAACACTGTGGTAAGGGATCATAATAGTACAAGATCGAGAAACGCGTTCTCCAATAGAGGGACAGTGATCTTAACAGCTTAATAAGACGTCAGGCCCATTCGGGTACAGGAATGACCACAAACATCGAACAGCAGTCTGATGCAGGTTGAGCTGTGTTGTAGAAAAACATTGACGATGGCTGGGCCTTGTCACACACAGGCTTGCCTCCTTACTTCCCTGCCTCAACGGAAAAGCCCCACGGACAGATCCATGAGCAGGCATATCAGTTAAGTGCTGGTATTTTCGGAGGTGGAGACGGGGAGGTATCTTACAAAGGAAAGGGTAGCAGGTGATTGATTTGGCTTGGTGTTTTACAGGGCTCGCTAAGTCCAGAGATTTGTAAGTGCTCTCAGACACCAGGGTATCAATAGGATATGTATTCTTTTAGATGGATGTGCCAGATTTCGTTTTCCCAGATGGATCTGAGCTCAAGGTCTGCATTTGAAGATGTTTCTGTTTCAGGGCAAACTAAATCCACAGCACATGATCTTTTTCATGCATGTGAAAACATATACTATTTCTATCCAGGTCCATGGTTATGGGATTAAGGGATCCTCATCACCTAGGGTTAGGGTCAACACTAATCATTATTAACTGTGAATACATTCAGAATTCAATTCAATTTGTTTTGAGAGTCTGCTTTTAAATGAGATTTTTGAGAGATTCATCCTTCCAATTAAAAAAGTTATTTTCCCTAGTTCCTCTCATCAGCTAAATTTGATTTCATTTCGAATTGATCCCCAACCCTCAGTGTAAGAAATGGTGCTATGTTGCTATGGACTCCATGATCTCATGGCACAGGCATTGGCAGAAGCCATAAAAGACACAGAGGACCAGGGTGGTGGGAACCAGGCTGACCAGCACCACGCCCAGGGTGAGCTGCTGGATCATCAGCAGGTAGATGCCCAGCGGCAGGGAGCTGAAGTAGATGAGACACAGCACCCCCAGCAGGAAGCGGGGGAAGCTCCTCGAGGTCCAGGCGCGACACTTCTGCGCCGGCAGGTGGCAGGGCAGCGAGTCCAGGCTGGGTGGCCGATACAGCCGGACCATGTTGAGCATGCTCATGGAGTCGGAGGACTGCGATTCCCCTGGGACCTCCATGATGGTGATGACCAGGCAGTCCGAGGAGCTGTGAGACTGGTCTCCGCTGCCCGTCACGCAGCCACCCCCTCCTCCACCTCCTCCCCCCGTCTCACCGCTCAGGCTGTTGGGTGTGAGAAGCACCTCCCCGACCGGGGCGGAGCCGCCCTTCCTGACTCGGTCCTGGTAGGTCAGGATGGCCAGGATGTTGCTGTCGTCCTGCATGAGCCAGATCTCCTCGTCTGGGACGTGGGTCTCGTGGCGGCAGAACGGGCAGCTGATTAGGCTGGGGGACGAGTCTCCCATCTCCACCATCTTCTTCAGGCATTTGGCACAGACGCGGTGCAGGCAGCCCAGCACCTTGGGCTTGCGTGTGCGCGTGTCATAGCGGTTGTAGCAAATCTTACACTCCAGTTCCTCCACAGTGTAGACCAGGGATTGGCAGGCCTCCCCTGCCTCCACCTCCAGCTTCTGGCTCATAGTGAGAGGGGAAGTGATGCACAGTAGCGAGCCAGGAAGGAATGTAGGTGAGGGTAGGAATTATTGGGCAGCTAGGGGAACGTGGCTGCAATGGTTCCAAACTGATCCTAGAGCAGGTTCAACAGCGGTTTATGGTCTCTCTGGGTTTTGTCCCTGATTCAAGATTCTCTCAAGAGTGACGATATGTAGCATACTTTTTAGAGAGTGCTTTTGGAAAATTACAAGATTTGGAGTTGTCTTAATTCAAGTCACAGGTAATAATGTAGTTTACAGCTTTGCACAGAAATATTTGATACATTCACATTAAATTACAAATATATTTTATCAACAAAACATTGAATGAAATGACCTGATTTCTTTTTGGCAAGCCCTGGAAAATCCTGAATACCCTGAATTCACTATGTTCACAGTTCATGCATACATTTAAAAAGTAGTTTTGTTGCAGAATATACTGCTAGCGCAAGCTTATCTTAGGAGAGCTGAGGAATGGGAAGACAAACTTGGAATTTAACAGGTTACACTGGCCCCAAACCTATGCCAACCTCTGCCAAGCAGCCTATAACTGACTAGTCTCATTGTTTCTCTGCAAACCTAACAGCCGCAGGTCTGGAGCTACCTTTGTGACGGCACGCATCTCAACCCTTCGTGGAGACAACAGCCCTTGATTCAAAGTCCTCGTGGAAGGCAAAGTCCCGAGAAAAGACAGAAACAACGTGAAGGGACGAGAACATTTTCAATGTTAGACTTTGAAACTCTTTCTCACAGTCTCAAAAGGACAAAGACGTCGCATCCTTTGTATATCCATGGGGTGTCGAGGAGACGTTGGAGGCGGGTGCGGGCGCTACCGGAGTGTAGAGGCGCTCTTATCGGAGGGTTAGATCCAGCATTGTGTTCTCACCTGGGGAGAAAACACACAGGGCTGATGAACTGGTGAACAATTCAATAGACACAACTGTATTTTACTGTACTGCCATCTGGCAGACATGAGCTGCAGTTTGATGTTCATATTGTTAGAACCAGCTTGTCTAGCTTGGGAAATGCAGAAAGATACAAAAATAATAAGTCTTTATTAGCGCATGCCACTAGAATAATAGATATACAGATACACAGATAGATACATACTTAATTAAATTCATTGATAGATTAATAAAAACTCCATAGAACCCTGAGGGAAAATTGCACTGTTATCGCATTTCCATCGTTTTCTACTGTTTTCTCATCTGCATCATAACAAAACCTGAATGATGCTTTAGCAGTCACACAATTGTTCCATGTGATCATGAAGGTTCATCCTACAAAGAAGCATGGTTGTCTTGTGCTGGAGGTCATCCAATGTCATCCATGCTGCAGCAGTAATCCTCTTAGTGTGGTTCATTCCCCCACAACCACCACAGGGGGGACCTCCGCGTCTACGGCCGTAACCGTGCCTTCCAATAACATGGCCCTCAAGCTGACAGTGCTACAAAGCCACAATACTTTACAGTTCAACCCTTCGATTCACGCCCTCTCCATCCATCTCTCCCTCTCTGTCAGGGTCTTAATGCACACGTGGTGACGTCACAGAGACGAGGGCTTGGCAGCCCAGTGTGAAGGGAGGGAAGGAGAGATGGAAGGGGGGGAGGAAGGATGGCTGATGGGATTGATGGACGCCTGTGGAACCACGCGAGGCGGGAGACGGAAAGAAAACACGATCTGCGCGCTTCTTTGCGAGTCAGTATTAGGCTAGGTATCAAAACAGCAGGTTGTGTAGCTAGCCAACAAGCATCCACTGTAACCAGGGCAGGAAGGCGTCTTTCTCTCTCTCCCTCTCTATCTCCTCTCTTCCCATCTCTCATCTTTATTTCACGGAGACGATGACTCACACATCAGAATGTCATTCAGGAAGGGACCGCCTTCACAAGTGGGTAGCGGGGAGCGACGGCAGCGCTCGGCAGCGCGCTAACAAAACGTAGATTACACTTCTCTCGTTATTTAACCCTTTCATCCTCCTTCCCTCGTTCTGGGTCTCTTTTTCCCGAGGACAGGTTGTTAGAATCTGAGCCGGGCCTATAAATAGCTAGCCTCTACAGCTTGGGGATACACTGGCTGCTTTATTTAACACCCCCCCACCCCCCATTTTCATCCGAGACAGCAAGGGGAAAGGAGGGAGAAAGCAAAAGAGGGGAGGAGAAGGAGGAGAGAGGAAGAGAGGGGAGCAGAGAGGAAGAGAGAGGGTAAGAGTGGAAGAGAGAGGAAGAGGGGAAGAGAGAAGGAGAGAGGAACAGAGGGAGCACAGGTAGATGAAAGGTACTAGGCAAGTACGGATCATGATAAAGACAGTGGGTGGCAGGTTGGTCTCTAAGGCTTTGAATAGAGAAAAACGAAAGGTTACCTAAATAAATGCAGACAAGTCTTTGAATGAAAGCCAGTGGGTCAATATGAGCTGGAGGTGGTTGAAGACAGGCAGTGCTGTAATGTAATAAATGACATATCCTGAAGGGACATGTTTCACAGGCCGGACCATATTCATCCTCTTCCTGGAGTTAAGTGCTAATGCGTGCTAATGAGTGTGTATCTGTGTGTGCATTTCTCTGGCTGACCGTTGTGCACAAGCAGAAGTGGCCCTGGTTCCAAACAGCTTCAGTTGCGGAAATGAGCTAATTATAGCCCATTCTCTGTGAGCCAATATTTGGACCATGTCTATCTTCAGCCTCGATAAATATAGACATGAAAATGAGAAGAGGGAACAGGAAATAGGAACCTCGAGAACCTGCTCTCTTCAGATCTGAAAAAACCTGATTGTGGCTTTGCCGTTTGCATGCGGTTTCCACCCTGAGAGAAAACCCAACCGCAAAACAGTGGACTGTCTCTTACTACAGAGGGACGCGGGGCAGGCAGACTGCAGAGTGAAGGATGCGGCCATCATTGAGGGCCTGTCGCGTTCGAACGCTCAGACGCTGACTTGAGTACTGTGGACAAGCAGGGCTACTGGAGAAGCACTCGTAGTAACGTCTGCTAGTAGTAATCCTTATGATGACGCTCACGCCATCCATTTGACATTGGGGTGCTTGTTGGCAGAGCACCTGCTGACACAAAGCAAATGTGAGTTCTTATCTGATCAACTGACCTGCTGGCGGTGTGTGTTTACGCATTAGGGTTTGTGTGTATACGGGGTGTTCCGTGGGGGGGGAGAGAGAGAGAGAATTATGAGGAGGTAAACAGGCAATAATTGCATTTAATAGCTCTCGTCAACAAACCCTAAATATACTATCATATCACAAAACCAATAAAGCTGGACGCTGGACAAAACCGACATTTGTTTAATTAAATGTCAAGCAGCAATAAATTCCTTCATGTGAACCTTTCCCACTGCATTAAGATACCTGTCCACTTCTAGGGCATTTATATTCCATCGCTCATCGCATATTTCACTATGCCACCAACACATCCTGTGGCTCCTTTAGCCGTGTTCTAGCTCCGTATTCAAGGTGGTACTGAGCCTGCTCTGAAGCCTGCTGTTATAGAAGGGACTTGCCAGGAACCCACAGTAGTGGTGGATCAACAACACAAAGCCAACTTTGGCCCCTTGGACTCTCCTTGGCAGCCAGTGCTCAATGCCTGGCTCTTGCCCAGTCACTCCCTGCCAACTGCCAGTGTGCTGTCCGTGCTCCACCTCCAGGTACAGAGACGGCATGTTTGTTAAAAGGGAACAGAAGAAAGTCACAATCGCAACGATCCCTCCTAAATAGCTCCGAAATGCAGCGACAGTCAGTTCGTTGTCATCTTGAGTGGGATGCAGAACGAAACACAAGACGCTGTCACGCGGTCTCACAGGTGGCTGGTACGTAACCCTCTGGGCCGATGGAAGCCTGTGCTGTGATGAAGCCCTCTCCATCTCCCTCTACACTGACAACGCCTGCGCATGCTGTGCGTGATGAGCGACGAGCTGAGGGAATAAAAGATGGACGATCAAAGCGGAGCGCCGAGAAAAAAAAGAAAGAATGCCAGACAGGGAGCCCTTGTGTATGAATCTTTCATGATGATGTTTAATTCTCATCTGTTGCGCAATAGCACGTCCCTACAGCCTCGTTAAGGGAGAAGCCCTATGATCGGGGTCTCACGCACGACAGTGAGAGTGACGGTGCTGTGGGACGATAAGGGGAACTGAACACAGCGATTAATGCTCTGGATTGTCAATCCGCAAAAGATAGGGAGGCGTTTCGGTTCTAGCAACGCTTAAATCCGTGCTAAACTGCAACGATACGAAGTGGAGTTTTCATCGCTTTGGAAACGCACGTCTCTTTCCAAACAAGGAAAACCAGCTATTCTTTTAGTCTGTTCTGCGGGTCTGCTAAAAGAGGAACAGAAAGCCGTTGGAGTCTTTGGGTTAACCTGTTCGTACAGTGCGCCACGTGACACTCTCTTGTTTTGCCTCAAGAGTACCACCCTCATGCCTGTGTTGATGTGATGGGACAGGTTGATAGGATCTGCACCTGGGAGGACTGGTCCACCTCTCTGCTCCAATTCTGCATCGCAACCTTCCTCCATCTCTATCTCAGTTATATATAGATGCAAGGGAATAAAATGGGCCCCATAAGTGATCTAACTTGGAAAAAAGGACAGCAATGCAAGTTACAAGCATAAAGCAGACATGGCCTTTAATTTTTTTTTTATTGACACTTGCATTTATCTATATGTTGACTGGTCTGTCTTATGGACTGACAACTAAATACAAATATTTAATTTAAAAGGATTGTTTTAGAATTTGTGACTTGATTATCATCCCGTAAGAAATACTTGATTTTAGACCTGTTGGATTGAATCAGCAACAAACAAACCAACTTAAGGAGGCCACAGAAGATGAACAAAAAAAATCTAGTAGCAGACAAGTGAAATGTAACAGGCTGTGAAAATAATCCAATTTCCTGTTCTGTATTTTTCATCCACAAATCCCTGGAACGAACAAACACGCATATGTTGGCTGATTGTACAGGCTGGCTGCTAATCTTGAAATGTGGCACTGCATTCAAGAGAGTATAGCTCCCGAGATAAGTTGTCATGGTTTGATGTTGCAAAACATCGATATCATTTTTCTCACCAACAAATGTCAGGCGGCCTGTTGCCTACTTCGGCACCTTAGTAAATACACGCAACAGACTCAAAGCATTTAAGCAACTGCATAAGACACATGAATTGGTTTCTCTGCACTACGAGATCATGTTTTTGCTCAATTAGAACTAGCCTACAGGCTACTTTAAGAGAAATGACCATCAACACCATAGAACAAGTCGCAGTCCTCATTAACATTCAGCAGGCTATTTGGTTCACTAATCCAATGAGAAAATCACCGCAGTTTTTGCACTCACCTATGATCTGTAGAACAACCTGATAAACGTGTGATTGTGTCTTCCGTCAAGGTCTAAGATAAATGAGTCTTGTCGCCGCCACGCTCCTTCCTCCCTGTGGCACTCTGTCGGTGAGTCACTGTCGATCTCGAGGTCCCATCTGTCCGAGTTACATCCCCCTCAATGCGGTAGCGCGCGGTAGCATCAGGACCGGCACAGATTTCTCCTCAGTGGTTGCTGTGGCAACAGTTCCAAGTGCAAGCTGCGACGGACTTGAACAGTCCTTAACCTATAGCACAACCTATGGTTTGTTGGTTACCGATAAATGTCTACTAATTACTTCGCCCCTACATCACAGACAGGCATTTGTGCTGTTAATTTAACATTTCATCTTTCACTCTTTCCACTCATTTTTGTGCACGTTTCTAGACCTTCCGCCTCTGTTTTTTTTGTGCATGCTGGTAAATACGACGTAGGCTGTGCAACAGTAGCCTATCAATATAGATTTTAGGGTCAATCATCTAAACAAAGGACTGCCCACGCTTCGCTCTAGCAAACAGACGGTTACCCTATTAACCACGCTTAATACATGACGGTCTTTCCAAGGTTCCGATTGTAAATAGACAACATATTCATACTCAAGCCTCGTCCCGCTACCCTAGTTTTACAGATGAGCAAAGTGGTTTTGACCATAAAAGGCCATTTAAGTAGGTCCGTTTCCCTGTAGTTTAGTTCGCATATTTCTGACAAACTCTCCCTCGAAAATGAACCTAAAATGAACGCATGCCAACTACTTACCACAGCCAATTGTGGTTACAAAGACTTTCTCCACTATCCAGTTCAGCAGGTAAAATACATTAAAAGCAATATATATAGTGACAAAGAAAGAGCGAACAAGCCCGGAACAAAACTGCCCACCATGTGAGCAGGGAATAGGCTAAATGTTTAACCTGCGTTATATTTGAGGAAATCTTTTCCATAAACTATTATTTACTAAAAAGTGTCAAATCTTTTTTAAATGCGTACCTTCTTAACTTTCTATCTAATGGATCCTCTTTTGTCCACATGAGGGCAGTGTGGAGAAACTCAGTATATATCCCGACTACCATTGAAAGAGACCAACTGCCGCCATAAAAATCAAAGAAGAAGAAGAAGAGACAAACTATACTGATTCTGTCGCACTGCTGTCGTCATTTCCTTCTATTTCACGATAAAGACGGACCTGGCAGCCCCAAACAGGGAGCTTCGCGGGTCAATTTTTTGATTTTGTGTGGCGTGATCCGATCCATATCGGAGCCATCCGAACCGCAACCATGGTAAGGTGTCATTTGTGAAATAATTCAGATATGGATTGGATTGTTCAAGTTGTTATTTGTTTTTTACAAATGTTTGAAAATGCCAGGAAATTCAGTAGGATTGAGAACGTCTGAGCAACGTAGGGCCATTGTTGCAGCCATTCATTCCCATTACTCTAAGTAGCTAGTCCTTGCTGTAAAGCTAAACCTAAGATTAAGAGTTGTCCATGAACTCTGGCCATGTACATAATGGTGATCGTGTGTAGAAGTGGAACGTTTAATGACCAACTAGTTAATCAAACTAGAAGTTTAACACCAGTAGTTAGTACCAGATGTTAGCTCCCATTAGCTTGCTTGCTCATAAATATAACGTCACTAGTACGTATCAAATTGGTCTCGGCAATGATGATTTCATTTGAGCTAAACAATGATGTTGATGCCAATGAAGCAGGATTACACTGAGCCCTGAACCATGTATTACAGTTACCAAGCAAAGTAACCACCCAGCTCGTCCCAGAAAATATGCACGGATACATTTGGACTTAAGGAAATGACCATCGACTACCGTCGACTGTTAATGATTTGTGTTCGTTCTACTTTCAGACGGTTGGAAAGAGTAGCAAGATGTTGCAGCACATCGACTACAGAATGCGATGCATTCTGCAGGATGGGCGCATCTTTATCGGGACGTTCAAGGCCTTCGACAAACACATGAACCTCATTCTGTGCGACTGCGATGAGTTCAGAAAGATCAAGTAAGTGGGTTAGAAATCTAGTCGTTCAATGGTTAAAATGTATTTGGGGAAACATACAAATGAGTTTGTACAGTTCCTCTTTGTACTGAAATGTGCCAATAATGTAATCCCTCTTGTGATAACTAGGCCTAAAAACTCCAAGCAGCCTGAGCGTGAGGAGAAGAGGGTGCTGGGATTGGTACTTCTTAGAGGGGAGAACCTGGTCTCCATGACTGTAGAGGGACCACCACCTAAAGATGTAAGTCTACAGTCCCCTTCAGACATGGTCACCTTATGAAAAACAGCTGCTATATATTCACAACTCCGTAGCTTAGCTGGCATTCATATGCACAATTTGAATATGAGGGCCAAAACTGGATATTGAGTTACAAGCCTAACTGAAAATCTGTTCTCTCTAGACTGGTATTGCCCGCGTGCCCCTTGCCGGAGTGGCAGGAGGTCCAGGTGTGGGCAGGGCAGCTGGCAGAGGTGTCCCTGCTGGTGCACCCATGCCCCAGGCTCCTGCAGGCCTGGCTGGTCCCGTCAGAGGAGTGGGAGGGCCTTCACAGCAGGTACAGTTGGCATGACTAGCCTAACCAGTCTGAGATTTTGGCGTGATGTAGTCAGAACTGCGGATCGCAAGTTTTGTTTTTCACTGGCGTGGTGGTGATTGTGTTCAGATCATGGCGCTTTTATTTGTCACACCTTCCTTGGCAGGGATGATTTTCATTTTTAGCTGAACTATGATGTTGAAGCTTATTGAAGCAGGATTACACTGAGCCAAGATGGACCACCTGGCCTGTTGCCTGTGGTAGTCTATAGCGTTCTGTAATTACATTGCTGCCCCTGTGAATTCCCTCCCTTCAAAGGTGATGACGCCCCAGGGCAGGGGAACAGTGGCAGCGGCAGCAGCTGGTGCCAGCATTGCTGGGGCTCCCACACAGTACCCTCCGGGCAGGGGAGGGCCTCCCCCAATGGGCCGTGGCGCACCTCCTCCTGGTAAGACACGCACCTCCTAGGTGACTGGTTAGACCTTCTGGAAAAGGTTCTTCATGATTTTGAGTCTGGGTTGATTTGGCTGTGATGATTTTCATTTCAGCTGAACTAAGATGTTGAAGCAATTTGAAAGCAGGATTACTCTGAGCCCCTCAACCAATACTCATCACCCTAAGTTCTCAGGCTCCACATAAGGACTTGGATTGTAAAGTAATCTTGAATTGTTTTGTTTTTAGGTATGATGGGCCCACCCCCAGGCATGAGACCACCAATGGGTCCACCAATGGGAATGCCCCCTGGCAGAGGTGCACCAATGGGCATGCCTCCTCCAGGAATGAGACCACCACCCCCTGGCATGAGAGGTGAGTTGTCTTCTGGTGTTGCTTGCAGCTCCAAACATGAACCCCCAGTGCATTTTAAAAATGACTCCCCTGTTCTTCTGTCCTAGGTCCCCCACCGCCAGGTATGCGCCCTCCTAGACCCTGAACCCCTCCACCGGACTGAAGGGCTGTTATCTCTGATGCCCTTCCTTCTGGAACTTTCTCACAGAGCTATTGTATAGTTCCTACTTTTGTATTTGTGACTTCCTTTTTTTAAATAAAATGTTTGGACAATTTGTTTTAAAAAGGATTTTTATTTCCAGTCTATTTCACTGATCAAATAAGCCTAATTCAAACGTGGCCAGTACAGATTAATGGTTTAATAAATCTGCAAAGAAACATGTATCCTGTGTAACATTCAGTTTCTTAAAGGCATGCTACTATGAACCACACCACACATCAGTAAGCCTTAGGACTCACACTCTTCTCTACAATTGTGTCTAATTTCATACAAGTCAGACTGAGATGTAGGATTGTTTTATTTTCTGAATATTATACCGGTATTTTGTCCGTAAGCAATCAAAGGGGTATTGGCAACCTCGGTAGTAGCCGGTAGTGCGTCACCGACACTGCGAACAAACCGGAAGTCGTAGTGCTGTAGCGACCTCCCATTCGTCAACACACGTGTGGACAATACGGCAGTGGCTTCATCAAGTTTGATAATTGCTAATGAAGTTATGAGAAACTTGTTCTAAACAGGCAAACCGTAAGTGGACTGTTTCGCCGAATAGTTCAAAGCAAGGGAGTTCGTTGCTTTTGCAGGGACTGCCAAGATACTCTAGCTATAGTAACGTTAGCTTGCAAGCTACCCTCGTTCCCAAGCTCCACAGTGGCAGCATGCTGTCTCATTTAGACCTAATCGGAACCATCCAGGATGACGATGATGTACCAGAAGATCCCGATTCAGAATCAGACAACGAAGATGTAAGTGTGAGATTTAGATTTTTGAAAAGAGTCGGCTAGTAGCTAGCCTATTTAATAATGTCATGGGGTGTCCGTGTTATAGCTAAGTAGAAGATTGTCCACGCTTACCACAGTGGTAACGAATTGTAATTTTCCAACCACGGTATTCGCATTGCCATTTAAACATATATCGAACAACTGATCCAGGATCCAGAGAATGTTGATGAATGCAGCTCCTATCGTGACTCTTCCTCTCCATGTTGCAGGAGCAACCCATTGTCCTGAACAAGAAGCGAAAGGCTGCGCAGAAGGGCAGAGGTGCTGGAGACTTCAGTAGCGAGTTTGAGTTTGGAGAGAGAGATGGACTCTACAGTGAGGACTGGGCAATGGCTGATGTTATGGCTCAGCTGAAAAAGAGGGTATGCTGCTAGCCGTTCTAAGCAAATCTAACTAATCATGTTGTATACTCAGATGTTCTCAAGCTAATTGTCAGACAAGTGCTTAAAGAGTTTGCCTCCGGAGTTGTCCCCCCCCTTAGTTTCTCTCATCCCCAACCGAGTTTGTGACTTAGTCGGTAGAAGCATAACGAGATGCATGTAAGCAAGGACATATGCCAATCATCTGATTAACGTTGCCAAGGTGACATTGTGATGCTCTCTTGTGTCGCGCTGTAGAAAGCCCCCACCACGTTGGACGAGAAGATTGAGAAGGTTCGGAAGAAACGCAAAACCGAGGTAGGGGACATTGTCACTTGGGCGGATGTATCTGCTGTACTCACAGTCCTATGATTGACTGGGTTTATGTTGTGTTTTGCCTGAAACGCAAAGTGTCATCACTTTACCTTCCTGTAAACAGGAAAAGGCTTTGACAGTCACTCAGACCACAGACGATAAGGTTCCTGATGAAGAGGAGGTGGAGGATGATGAAGAGGAGGAAGGGCAGGAAGGTGATGACGTGAAACCAGCCGTTGGAGATGCGAGCGAGGAGTCCGGCAATGACGATGATAATGATGACGACGAGGAGGAGGAGTTCACCTCCGGAGACGAGGAAGTTCTTACCAAAGCAGGTGTGTTTCACGCTGCACACAAGGCTGCCGATTCCTCCAGGGATGATTCATAGGGACAAGAGCGGCAGGATACTTCTCCTGGCTGATGTGATTCCATGTTCAACAGATACCCTGAGGGAGAAAACTAAACGAGGCAAGAAGAAGACTGGAGAGGAAGTGAGTGTGAAACAAGACGTTGGAGCGCTTTGCTCGGCCTGCTCGCAGTATGTTTTTTAAGCTGTTCTCCCCTACGATACCTTTTCTCCCCTTCAGCCTCCTCAAGAGTTCTTCGAAGACGCCTCCAGCTATGACGACAAGCTGATGTTTCAAGACATGAACCTCTCCAGGCCCATTCTAAAGGTAGCTTCCTATTTCACACACACCTTTTATCTTTTAAGAGTTTTCTTTAGTACCAAATTTGACTCATCATGAATGTTGCGTGTGTAAGGAATTAAATTGTGTTTGTGTGTGTGTGTGTGTCGTAGAAGGTCATTGAACGTAAGCTATACAGTGTCATGGAAATATGTACTGCTTGTGGTCAGCAGTGTAGCTATGTCTAATGGCCTATTTCCTGATTGTCTTTCTGCTTAATGTTAATGTCTGTCAACCCATATTCCCAGGCCATCACAGCCATGGGGTTCAAGCAGCCCACACCCATCCAGAAAGCCTGTGTACCTGTGGGCCTAATGGGCAAGGACATCTGTGCCTGCGCTGCCACTGGAACCGGTAAGGAAGACGCATGTATTTTCCTCCAAGTCGACCTTCTCGTCACGTGAACTCCCATTTCTCCCACCAGTTTTCTTTGTTCCTCCATGTTCTTCCTTCTCCTTTCAGGAAAGACGGCTGCGTTCATGCTGCCTGTGCTGGAAAGACTGATCTACAAACCCAGGCAGAACCAGGTGACCAGGGTGCTGGTCCTGGTGCCCACCAGGGAGCTGGGCATCCAGGTTCACGCGGTGGCCCGCCAGCTGGCCCAGTTCACCAGCGTCACCACCTGCTTGGCCGTAGGTCAGTAGACCACCACAAGCTATGCCTCACGCTGTCCCTCAATGTGTGACATACATGTTGACGTAAGAGTCATGGACACAAAGTTATTTGAACCTGCCTCACGATGACAGTCATCCTGGGCATTGAGTGAACCGCGGATGGTTGCTTGTCTTTCCCATAGGCGGCCTGGATCTCAAATCTCAGGAAGCAGCCTTGAGAGCCGGGCCTGACGTCCTCATCGCCACGCCTGGCCGACTGATCGACACCTGCACAATACACCTTCCTTCGAACTCAGCCAAATAGAGATCCTCTATTCCTTGGATGAGGCCGATCAGCGATACTTCCTGGTAGCCCTATATTAATTTCCCACTTAACATGTCAGTGGATGTCTAAATGACTGGTAGTAGATTACTGGAATTGATCGAAGGAATTTTGATCACCCGCCTATTGCAGCGACTTTTAGAACTCGCTTATACTAGGGTTTGATACCCTGGCGACTAGGTCCGACGTCTCAACCCATGAGGATCTAGCAGAACTTTGGTTGAAAAAGGTTGGAAAAATGTAGTTTTTAAATCTAATTACCGTGGCTCTGAATGAACCATTGGGATGTTGACAGGTAAACATCGCTCTGGCCGTGCTGTGACTTAAACCATGCGGAATTTTTGTTGATGGTGTTGTTTGCGGAATGCTGGATGTAGTTTATTTTGAGGGTTAGGCAAATATATAAGAATTCATCCGTAGTGTGTGTGCCTACCAGAGACAGACCATGCTGTTCTCTGCCACCATGAGCGAAGAGGTAAGAATATGGCTCAGCTCGAGTTCCCTCTCCCCCCCCCGGCCCCCACCCCAACCTGTATACCGCAGGTTATTTTGTGTCTTTCCTGGACTTCGGGTTCTAGGTTGGGGCTGTGTTGTTGTCAGACTTAAGGCTGTCCTGGCTTCTCTGAAGGCCCCCCCATCTGTCTGAAGGCCCCTCCCCACCTGTCTGATAGGCCCTCACCCACCTGGTCGGAGAGGTTCCCCCCATCCTTGTCTGGAAGGCCCCCCCGACCCCTATCCACCTGTGTCTGAAGGTTCCTCCCCACCTGTGCTGTAGTCTCCCCCCACCTGTCTTGAAGGCCCCCCTCCCACGCCTCCACCGGTGCGGATAGGTCCTCGCTCTATCCTGTCTGAAGGTCCCCCTCACCTGTCTGAAGGTCCCCCCCCTCCCCTACCTCTCTGAGTGTGTCGTCTTGTCTGGTCTCGACTTCTAGGTGAAGGACCTGGCGTCCGTGTCGCTGAAGCAGCCCGTCAGGATCTTCGTGAACAGCAACACAGACGTGGCTCCGTACCTGCGGCAGGAGTTTGTTCGCATTCGTCCGGCTCGAGAGGGGGACAGGGAAGCCATTGTTGCAGGTGAGTTTGAGAGCAAGGCCACGTCTCCACGTCGACATGACAACATTAATCTCCTACGTGCTCCAGCATGACGGATTGCGATCCGGAACTGGGACCTCTTCATTTTGCGATGGCATGCCAGATGTGTGTTTACAAATCCCTGTTTGCCATTCTTAGTCAACATGCAGTCGTGCACACATGCCTCAAGTCTCTTAAGGAGTGTTGAGGAGTACCTCTTGGCAATCGTTTATGTGACACGTCGTTTAAACATTGAAGATTATGCTGTTGAAAAATATCTTTCTTACTTTATTAGTTTGTTTTTGTTTGTACAAAATTAGATCTTGTCAGACAGTAGACAAACTAAGGTTGTCTCTCTCTGTGTGTGTGCCTGTCTGTGTGTGTGCCTGTCTGTGTGTGTGCCTGTCTGTGTGTGTGCCTGTCTGTGTGTGTGCCTGTCTGTGTGTGTGCCTGTCTATGTGTGTGCCTGTCTATGTGTGTGCCTGTCTGTGTGTGTGCCTGTCTGTGTGTGTGCCTGTATGTGTGTGTGCCTGTATGTGTGTGTGCCTGTATGTGCGCCCGCGCGCCAGCCCTCCTTACGCGGACATTCCAGGATCATGTGATGGTGTTCACCCAGACTAAGAAGCAGGCTCACCGGATGCACATCCTGCTGGGCCTGATGGGACTGAAGGTGGGAGAGCTGCATGGGAACCTGTCCCAGACCCAACGACTGGAGAGCCTCAGGTAAAGTACACAAACACATATACACATACACAGAGACATACACACATGCATACAAATAAAATATATACATTTAGTCATTTACATACTGTTTTTCTCCCTCTCTCCGTCCCTTCCAGGCGGTTTAAGGATGAGCAGATTGATATCCTGGTAGCCACCGATGTGGCAGCCAGAGGACTGGATATTGATGGAGTCAAGACGGTAAGGAGCTTATCCAAGTTCTGCTATGTGTTAATAACCTGTGTCTCTTATCTCTCTGTGTGCTGTGGTCTGTGGGGACGTCAATGAAGAACAAATGGATAATTACATCACAGTATCTGGCCAGAGCAGCGGAGTGACAAATTTTAAACAGACCAGCTAGGCTGGAGCTAGGGTTTGGTTAGTGTGTGTCACTCTTGTCAGAACGTCAGGTTCATTTCCAAATAAAAAGAGTGCCTTTTGTTTCCCTTTCCCTTTTTGTTTGTCCGGATTGTACCTGCAACGTAGAAATAGGTCAGTGCCTTTTGATGGCAGACCAGGAGGTTGCAGTTTCAAATCACCTCCCGTACGTCGCTCCAGACGCCAAAGGCAAAACGATCACATCAGACATAACATTCCCTCTCCTCCCCAGGTCATCAACTTCACCATGCCCAACACCGTGAAGCACTACGTCCACAGGGTGGGGCGCACGGCCCGCGCCGGCAAGGTCGGCCGTTCCGTCTCCCTGGTGGGGGAGACGGAGAGAAGAATGCTGAAAGACATCGTCAAGAAGGCCAAGACCCCCGTCAAGGCCCGCGTCCTGCCTCAAGGTGACCCCCACCCCCCTCCAGTACCCCCCCCTAGCCAGAGAGCTGTGACAGACACAGGATGCTTGAGGACCACACGGTGTCGTCGCCTCTCCTTCCATGTTTTCTGTTTTAATATGATGTGTGTCTGTCTGCGTATGTCGTGTCTCTCTCCCACCCCCGTAGATGTCATCCTGAAGTTTAGAGACTTGATTGAGAAGCTGGAGAAGGATGTGTATGCGGTGATGCGGCTGGAGAGGGAAGAGAGAGAGATGTCTGCCTCCGAGGCCCAGGTAAGGACACCCTCTCCATACCATCTGTGTGTATGTGTGTAGATACTTCCATGGGTTTCAGCATACATAGAAAAGTCCATGGTTTGCTCTCATTTGTCTCTGTGCACGCGCTCGACAGATCAGCGTTGCCCAGAAGCGACTCGCCCAGAACGCTGACGAGAGGGAACCCCAAAGGACCTGGTTCCAAACCCACGAGGAGCGCAAGAAAGAGCGCAGTGAGCTTTGGACCTGCATACACGCACGGCCTTAGACCCTACTTAGACAAGCTGTCTAACCTCTGTGTGCGTGTGCCTGTGTTTTTGTTTCTGTGTGTGACAGTGACCAAGGCTCTCCAGGACTTTGACCTAGCTCTGAGGGGAAAGAAGAAGAGAGAAAAGTTCATCAAGGAGGGCAAAAAGAAAGAGCTATCCGTAAGAACTCCACATGCTTGGTTGTTTACGTAACTTGGATGGAACTGTCACTTTCACTTCCTTTTCTTGTTGCAAACTGGGGCACAAGTACCACATATCCTGTTATGAATACAGGTGTGGTCTCCTGTGGGTTTGAAGCACAAGCACAAACACACCCAGACACAGTTTGGGGATCATTCACCTGTAACAGGTGTCATTCCCTAGGCAGAGGACCGGGCCCAGTTTGAGATGCTGAAGTCTCAGATGTACGCTGAACGAGCGGCCAAGAGAGACCGAAAGCCCAAACGTGCTCGAGCCATGCCCGAAGACGAACCCGTCCAGAAAGGTGACCATGAGATCTCCGGTGCATGTCACCACCGCACCTCAGACGTTCCTCTCAGAACGCATCTTAACCCCCTCTCTTCTGTTTTTTTTCCCGTGGCGCTCAGCGACGAAACAGAAAGGCAATAAACCGTCCAAGAAGTCCGTGTTTGACAAGGAGCTCACCAACACCAGCAAGAAGGCCCTGAAGCAGTACAGAGCAGGGTGAGCAAGACTGCCGTGGGACGTCACATGACCTTGTCCTCTGGTTGGACGCAAAGATGCCAGTCTAGAGAAGGACCACCTGCATGTTGCTGCTGTCTCACTTGAGTTTTGTCCCTCTTTAGACCGTCCTTTGAGGACAAGAAGAGGCTGGGGATTCCCACTAACAAAAAGGGAGGCCGCTTCAAGTCTCAAGCCAAGTAAATCAAATCAAAATGCATTAAGTGAAAAGAGACTCAATGATGTA
Organism: Plecoglossus altivelis; assembly: GCA_036571765.1. Lineage (NCBI taxonomy): Eukaryota > Metazoa > Chordata > Actinopteri > Osmeriformes > Plecoglossidae > Plecoglossus > Plecoglossus altivelis. Next base: position 4,609,432 of record BROE01000020.1, read on the forward strand.
GTCTTGCTTAGTTTTATCGACGGATGGCATTTTTCCTATGATAATAAATTCATATCAATTTGACCATCATTATATTATTTAATTCATACCGTTGCCATATGTCTGGCTATAATTCATTTACTTAACACTACATTGAAGTAGAATAAGGAGTATACGATCTATGAATAGGAGTATGCTTACCGGGTTAGATGGCTGAAAGGCAGCAGAGCTAATCGCTAATTTGTTGGTTCTTTACCTTTGGATCCATGAGACAAATGTCGTTGATATTCTGAAAGAGAACTGGAGCCTTGAACAATCTAATAGTGTTTCTTTGTTTCAGATTCAGGAGAAAGTAAGCGCTGTGGCTGTTGACCCAGGATCTGCGGGTTCATCATCAGAACACAGGATAAATTATTCACGCAATTATTTTTATGAGATTGTCTCTAGACATGACATGGTGATGTTGTTGACACACCAAGCCCAAACCTGTATCACTATGTATCTAGCTCCGGTAACTACCTTGTGGTTTAATGCCTCATTTGGTGTTATCTGATACTACACACATTCAATGCTTGTGTAGCCCTGCTACACTTGTAAAGTTATCTTTTTAAAGAAGATTGAATTCGTATTCAGTGGCCTGGATTAGCTGAGCACATTATTGTATAACTGATCTATTCAGAGGTAAACGGTGTAATAATGTACTCAATAAAGATCCAGAAACTAAATCGTTGCTTTAATCTAGAGCTTTAAAGGTTTCTTGATCACTGACGCTTATTTGAAACCTTACGAGATATTTCGCAATTGACATTCGGTTTACGGTAGTTTCCCTGTCACTCTGGCACAGTTGAAGTTTTGTTTGTCTCATCGTTAACAACGAAAACGAAACTGCGTTTTGCCAAGCGGGCAGGGCCTATAAAAAGCACATCGCGAGTCAGTCGTTCAAATCAGATGACCGAGGACAGACAACAAACAAGAAACTCGTTTCAGCATTGGGACTTTAAAACACATTCAGCAAGAGACATTATTTTGTCTGAAACGTATGCTACGATCACTCGAAAAACATTACTGTTGAGAAACAGGTATAGTATATAAACTTCATTCTTACTGTTCATAATACATTTTAATATTGATTATAATTTGGCAGGGAATTTCATGTTTTCAGAAAGTTTGAATGAAACGTGTAAAAGATTGAAATGTTTCGTAGCATTTCTCTTGGTAGACTACCATTTAATCCACTTTATTCTACGATTATACGTTTGATCTAAGATATAGGAAACACCTTTCCAAAATCGCTTGCTTATTAAACCGCACCTTTTTATCCAATAAATCCTGTTGTTGAGATAAGAACTGCATGCTGTTTCCTCCCATGTGTAAAATGTATTGCGCGTTTTAGTTTACCGTAGAATACTTTAATTATTAATAGGGATAGGCTATTGCATTTATACAAAAGAGTTATGACTGTAGCCTAATTATGAATAACGTAAATGGAAGTTCGACGGTGTCTCACACAACGTAATCCAATTTCTCGATAAATGAAACTGACGCAAGCACCAGCGCGCTGTGACATGTAGGGGCGCACTTGAACCAACTTCCAAACCGCAATCTTCCTCGGTACTATGGCAGTGCGTGTCTCTAAACTTGAAATGAATGTTCCCTATCAATAAAGGGTTATATATTTCATTTGAAAGGTTTATACAGTACTTTTGGAATCCTGAAAGTGAGGAGACCATGGACATCCCAGAAAAACAAAGGAGGAGAAGATCGAGGTCTAGGGGACAAAAGAGAGAAGACACTGGCCAGAGTGTGGACAGGGGAGGCCTTCATCCTGGAGGAAGAGGAAGGGGTGGTGGAAGAGTTTTGAGAGGACCGGGTCCACGGGCAGGGATTGGTGGAGACACTGGAGAGAGAGGGGCAGCAGGTGGAAGAGGGAGAGGACAGAGAGGTGAAGGGAGAGGGGAAAGAGGAGGGAGCAGAGGCGGGGAAAGAGGAGGGAGAGGAGGCGGTGAGAGAGGAGGATTAGGGAGAGGTGAAACGGCAGGCTGGAAAGGTGGCCGAGGGGAAGCAAGTGGAAGAGGGAGAGGACAGAGAGGTGAATGGAGTGGGGAAAGAGGAGGGAAAAGAGGCGGTGAGAGAGGAGGATTAGGGAGAGGTGAAACGGCAGGCTGGGAAGGTGGCCGAGGGGGAGGAGGAGGAGAGAGGGGGAGAGGTAGAGGAAGAGGGAGGTCTACAGAAAATGGTTCCCCTAACACTTTTAGGCTGGGTTTTAAATCTTTAGAGCAGCTGTTGGGGAAAACGCCATCAGAGGTAGCCATCACCCTATCAACTGGCACTGCTCTGCAAGACCTACTGAACGAAAAAGACATGCGCCAGGACCTGGTGGAGCTTCTCTGTCAGGTCCTGTGCAAGGCCTTCCAGGCCAGAACTGACCGTAAGACTGTGCAACACCTGGCTGGAATAATCAAGAACTCCGGCTTCACCCGGACCATCCTGCCCCACTATGTGGTAGGGATGGTGTCCGAGCCTAACCCTGCCAGGCGGCAGCAGTACCCCGATCAACTGGACCACATCCTAGCCCTTCTCTCCGAAGTTCTCAGCATCTTCCCCGCCAGCTCCGTTAAGGCCGTCTCCATGGTGGTGGCCCTGCTCGGAGCAACCATTAACGGGTTGCGGGCATCTGGCGTGAATGTTCACCCGCAGACAGAGGAGAACCTGGAGGGGCTGCAGGGCTTGGTGAAACACCTCCAGGAGAAGACCAGGGATGGCACCCTCCGCTCAGACAAAGACAGCTACTCCCTCCTGCCCGCCACGGAGGACACCCAAGCTGGGGAGCAGGACTTCAGGACCCTCTCTATATACCCCACTCCAGAGGAGTTCCACCTGGACCAGAGGCCCCTACTCCCTCCCAACCTGATCTCCCAGCGCTACGCTAGCGGGATGGCCTACCTGGGCACGCACTTCCGGCTGCTCAGGGAGGACTTTGTCCGGCCTCTTCGTGAAGGCATACAGAAGCTGCTGCAGGAGCAGCAGGAGCAGGGTAGAGGAAACATCTCTTCGAAGAAGCACTTTGATGACATCAGAGTGTACTTTGACACGCGATTGGTGGTTCCTATGTGCACACATTCTGGAATAGCGTACAAAGTCCAGTTTGACTCACAGCCCCTCAAGGTATGTAAATGGAAAAAGATGAATCTTTCTTCCCTTTCCATTTCATGTAGAAAACGTTGAGGCTAATCTTGAATATATGGAGTGTGAAAGGTCAATCATTATAACATTTCTTTGCTACTGTCAACAGTTTGTTCGCTGGCAGAATTCCAAGCGTCTTCTGTTTGGCTCCCTGGTATGCCTGTCAAGTGACAACTTTGACACCTTCCTGTTTGCCACCGTGTCGGACCGTGACCCTGCAGAGCTGGAGAAGGGCTTTGTTCAGCTCATCTTCTGTGAGCAGAGCAGAGCTGCACTGGCAGTAATAGAGGTGACGTTCTCTTTATTTAGGATGATTATTGTGTTCTTTTGCATTCTATGCGACTAAATATGATTTCCAGTCCAGCCAGTCCATGAGTGGGGTACGACACTGAACCACTTTACGAACTGCCCGAAATGGATTTGGCCACGGAGCACATTTTTGCTGTCAGCTCAGTCTGGTCCTAGCTCTTCATTATTCTGTTCAGATGAACAACACCCCCTACTGTTCCACAGACAGATCAGGTGTTCCGCATGGTGGAGACCACAGCCTACTTTGAGGCCTACAAACATGTCCTGAAGGGTCTGCAGGAGGTGGAGGAAGAAGATCTGCCCTTTCAGAGGTGTGTGGCCATTTTGTGTTATCAACAGTAGTACTATTGTAAGCCAGTCAGTCAGTCCTGTAGATCGAACAATCCTTCAAGTGCCGGTATTCACAGGTTATAAACAATATATATATAACTGGTTGTTTATCACCTATGAGTACATAAATATACAGTATACAGTATACAGTATATATATATATAAACTGTATATATATATATATATATATTTATATATACTGTATATATATGCACATATACATGTATTTGAATACTGTCATGTTTGAATTGTAAACACAAGCTTCTCTGTGCTGCAGGTACTTAGTGGAGTGTAAGTTAGATGTGCACCCCCCGACCTACCTGCACGGGAATGATACCTACAACCTGGCAGAAATAGCAGCTCCCGAGTTCAAGAGCGACATCAAGCCCTTCCACACCTTGGACCCTGAGGCTTGGCCTCCTATGGAGCAGCTGGGACTGGATGAGAGCCAGATGGAGGCCCTGCAGATGTCCCTCACCCAGGAGCTGGTCATCATACAGGGCCCCCCTGGAACAGGTCAGTAGGCTGCAGCATCCAGGTTAAAACGAGGGTACCGCTCAGTGTCATTTTCAGAACAAAAGCGGGTGTGCTCAAGACTGCTCGTCAGAACGTTCGTTTTCTTTCCGTGCTGACCTTCTCAGGAAAGACCTACGTCGGTCTGAAGATTGCACAGGCCCTCTTGACCAATAGAAACGTGTGGAACAATGTCGGTGACCCATCCCCGATGCTCGTGGTGTGCTACACCAACCATGCTCTCGACCAGTTCTTAGAGGGTAAGGATTCTTTACGGTCACCGACAACATGACAACTTGGGAGTATGGTATTGGATGATGCATTTCATAATCAGCACATTAAAGACTTGCTCAAGAAAAATCCCGAATTGGCCATGCAATGTGTTTCTTCCTTTGGACTAATATGAAATTAGCCTGCTTGTCATCAATCTGCTACATCCATTTGACTCCACAGGGATCCAGAAGTTTCTACCACAGGGCATCGTGAGGGTCGGAGGCCGTAGCAACAGTGAGGTTCTGAAGCCCTTTTCGCTGAGGGAGCTGTCGAGGGGATTCCAGCTCCGACGCAGCTTTCCGTCGCACCTGCGCCGCGCCTGCGGCCAGGTAAGAGACTCTTCCATGCTGCGCGGTCCACCTGTCGACCCACAAGCGGCCACAATGCACGCGAACACCGCGTCAAAGGAACGTTGCTGCTGAACTTCCTGCCTGAGGGTGTAGTGGTCACGGTTGGGGGTGTTGTGTTCCTGTCAGATCTATGATGAACTGCGCATGGCGGAGACGCAGATCATGGAGCAGAGCGCCAAGCTGGAGTGCAGCCTGAAGGGGGTGCTTAGAGAGCACTTTCTACAGAGGCTCATCTCAGACGACCACTGGGACAGCCTGGTCGATCAGCCGGTGAGTCCGAATCTTCGGGCATCTCCACTGTGACACGGTGCAAACCTTTGGGATGGTTTCTATCAACGTTGTCGCCAGAATGGGACACAGTTCAAAACGATTGTCAGATATGTAGGGTCACCTAAATAGGTGCTTTACAGTTATGAGGAGGTCAAGGTCACTGGCTCCTTGTTTACTGTCATGCAGTGGGTCACTGTGCCTTCACCACCACAGGATGTAGAGACAAAACTAATGGTGAAAAAAACAAGCACGGGTAATAGATTTATGTACAGGGCTTGGTACTGTATCTTGATACTTTAAATCTGTCCAGCAGGGGACTGGTGGCTTTGGGGTGTACGGTAGTAAGAGGCCGTCGCTGATTGTCGAGTGGCTGGGTTTGGGCTCCAGATTCCAGCAGAGGGCAGCAGAACCTCAGTATGGAAGTGCAGGTGAGAGGATCCTATCAGAGCAAAGAGACTTGGAAACCTAGAACTCAGCATCAGTGCCTGAGAGACAGGGGGGATTGCGTCTTACCTGGTCAAAGGAAAAACTAAATTGTTCACCACATTCCTCTGAAATCCCAAAGGAGAGTAAACACACAAATACTCCCAAAGTCCGCCAGCAACGTGTCACATCTTCATGCATTCATACCGCTCCTTCTGACAGACATGGAGGAGGAGGAGGAGGAAGAAGAGATGGAGGTGGATGATCTGATTGAAATTGCCGAAGAGGCTGACCTGCTCCAGGCTGAGCGCTACGTTGACGATGGGTTGGACCACCAGGAGAGACAGGGGAACAAGCAGAAGCAGCATGAGAACGTCACGTTGGTGGCAGACCTGATGCTGGCCATGAACCTGGACAACACTGTGGTCGTACAACAGGACCAGGAGGGCTGGGAGGTAGCCAATCACGTTCCACGTTATTACCCTGTGCCCATCTATAAGGGGGAGGGGGGGAGGTGGTGGTATTATAATGTGAGATATTGAAGGTATAATAGAACTTAATAAACCGAATTAGCTTTTTAATGAATAACTATGCTTGATGCATACATTTTCTTTCTGTTTCTGTTGCCTTCGCAGGCTCCTTATTCATTCATTGTTATTTCCGTTATTGATAATTCTGGTGAACCTGCAAGCTTGTTGTTATTAGGAGTGTGTCAATACGATAAATGGAAATGTTCACGCTTTCCTGTGTGGCTGTTCAGATTCAGTCTAAGCAGAGGAAGAAGATGAAGAATCGAACCAGGAGGGAGCTGGGAAAGAGCTCTGCCATGAGCGTGGAAGAGGAGGCAGCCATCAAGGATGTCTGGACTCTCAGTCTGCCAGACAGATGGAGACTGTATCGGTAGAGATCCCTCCTCCTTCTTTTCCGCCTCCTCCTCTCTTTCATCCCCTAGGCAACCCCCTGTCTGGCTAGAGTCTAGTCCCAGCGTGCATAATTACACTAGCTAATCACTGGAAAAATAGATCTCAGAAGATCCTCATACTGATTCACTCTGCTAAGAGGCCAGGTTTGGAGGTGTAATGTTCAGACACCCTAGTAACACGACTGCATTGTTGTTGGGCTTTGTTGCACACAAAACAACTCTGCTTAATCAACATCCCACTGCATACTACCCACGTAGAGTTAGCAGTCAGTGCACCGCAACATCATGTAGTAAATGAACGGGGGCTGCATATACACCCTTGGTGCAGGACCTGACCAGACGGCGCTGCCCCCTGCGTCTCCGCAGGTTGTGGGTGAGCCGCTACCGCCTGGAGCTTCGTCAGGAGGTCCTGGAAGCGGAGCAGGACTATCAGGATGCGACTGAGCGCTTGGCTGAGATCCGCCTCCAAGAGACCATATGTATCCTGAAGGAAGCCAAGGTCATCGGCATGACAACCACGGGGGCCGCCAGGCTCCGGAAGGTGCTGCAGGAAGTGCACCCACGCCTGGTGATTGTGGAGGAGGCGGCGGAGGTCCTGGAAGCCCACACCATCACCACGCTGAGCCAGGCCTGCCAGCATCTCATCCTGATAGGAGACCACCAGCAGGTACTGGTCCACACATCTTCAAGGCCTTCAGTGTGACATAGTTGGCACCTGTGGCCCAAGTTCCTTGGATAGTTTAACATTACATACAGTAAAGTAATCAAGTTTCATAACTTAGGATGTGTGTCCTTCATATGCAATGACTGACTGAAGTCTTTGAACTTTAACACATATTCAGGTCCTGGTTGTGGGTATAGTAACAGCAGTCCCTTTTTTGCTGATACTAAACTATACTATACTTGATTGTTCAAACTTTCCAAATGATAGCTCAGGGTCTGCATTTGTGCTGTCTGCACTTATGCAGACACGGGATACAATATGATTGCAACCTTTACAAATTCCTATTATATAGAACCAAAAAAAGCTAACTTGTCACTGTCCAAGAGCTTTAGGTACCTACCAATAGTCCAGACTGGTCAATGGGACAGACTAGTGGTGACACCCATGAGATTTGAATCAATTATTTATAGTTAATACATCATGGAAATTAACATGCATTGGACTATCCTAGCACCTCCCTCCACTGCAAGACCCATGTAATTGCCAATCCACTCAGCACAATCATTTATCTGGAAAAGAGATTCCCTTGAAAATTGCTCGTAATGTGAGTTGGGCATTTGTCAATTGGAATTCAATGGTTATTCTCATACTTTTTTCAATCAACTTGAATTAAAAGAAAATGGACCTGAAGCTATGCTTTAGGCTTAAGCGGACAGTCTATCCTCGGTATTGATAGTTGGGGAATTTGGTTTTATTTCTCTATATCTTACATCTTGATATCACTCAGTTCACTTTAGGCTTCTCTTTGTGTGCCAGGATGTGTGCTTGTTGTCATATCAGACACATACCCTGAATCTGGGCATGTAATGTAGGTGGATGGATCACACATTTTCAGAGTGTAACAAGCTTTGGCTTGAAAGCGCTGTTCATTAATCACAAGTTTGGTGTTGAATCAGGCGAAACACAATACCTCATGTTGTACGGGAGTTTGTCTTTCCTCCCTCGCATCCCTCCTACGCACACACACACACGAACACACACACACACGCAAACAAACACACTCTGTCCTCTAGCAAAATAAAGCACACACTTGGAAACAAATAGCGTAGAGCAACAAAACTAAAGAGGACAGCAAAACAAGTTGGAGCCTTTTTTGCATCTACTCTGTATTCAGTTGTGGTTGAGGCAGAAGCAGACACAGCAGTGTATTGTTCATCAGAGTCACAGGTAGATGGTCTAGTGATCCATCCTAAATGTGAGAAAGTGCCTATGTGCTCACGGACCGGTACAGTATGTGGAGAACAAGATCTGCACGGATGAGATAGCCCAAGCAAATGCAAATGAGAACATCTACTCGTTTCATGATTACACAGTATAGGGAGTGGACGCCATAGAGCGAACGTCACTCCAGAACAAAATAAGGAACTCTCACACTGTCCGAGTGAGACACAAATCCTACCACTGTGTGTGTTTGCGTGTGTATCTCCAGATCCTGGTGAAACGTATGAGACAAGATGTAATGACAAGATTTATGTTTCCATGCAAGCGTAGAGTGAGGTAGTAGACCCATGGGGCAGAATCACCATGGGTCCAGGAATTGTTCCACTATCACCTGGTCCAAGCCTCTCACTGAGCCAGAAATAATGAAATTGCGTAACTTGTGTTCATGGCATGAAAACCTTTATCCATGTGATGTCAAGGTACACTTGCTCCTTACTCATCTTTGTTTTGTCTGTCTGCTTTGTAGCTCCGTCCCAGTGCCAATGTTTATGAACTGGCGAAAAACTACAGTCTGGAGGTGTCGATGTTTGAGAGGCTGGTTAAGATTAAATTTCCCTACGTCAGACTGAACTACCAGGTATGGGGCAGGGAGAGTTCAGAGTGGGATCTTGAGTGGTTACAGGCTAGTTGCTAAAGACAGTCCAGCCCAATCAAGCTATAGAGGGCTGGTCAAGAAAGTAAAAAATGGGCTGAAGCAGATATTTCACTCCCTTCTCACGTCCTTTGTGTGTGCGCGCAGCACCGTATGAGACCCGACATAGCCCGTCTCCTGACCCCTCACATCTACAAAGAGCTTGAGAACCACCCATCTGTGATGGAATATGAGAACATCAAGGTTTGTGTTTGTTCTTCTTCTGTCCTTCATGTCTACATAAGTAATAGCACATTTACTATGTGACCAGGTGACCTCCTGGAACTCTACGTTATTTTGAAAAAATTTAGATGAAACTGAATCGTAGAATACATCTTCCGTCTTCCCCCCAGGGCCTCCTCACCAACATGTTCTTTGTGGAGCACAAGTACCATGAGGATGAGATAAAGGATGGGAAGAGTCACCAGAATCTCCACGAGGCTCGGTTTGTAGTAGCTCTGTGTCGCTACCTCCTACTGCAGGACTACAAGCCCCATCAGATCACCATCCTCACCACCTACACAGGCCAGCTCCACTGCCTGCGAAAACACATGCCGGCCAAAGAGTTTACCGGGGTCAAAGTTCATGTGGTAGACAAGTACCAGGGGGAGGAGAACGACATCGTGCTGTTGTCTTTGGTCCGGAGCAACCTAACAGGACGCGTTGGGTTCCTGAACATCCCCAACCGCGTCTGCGTGGCCCTGTCGCGTGCCAAGAAAGGCCTCTACTGCATCGGCAACATGGCCATGCTGAGCAAGGTCCCACTGTGGAGCAACATTCTCCACACGCTGAAGGAGAGAGAACAAGTGGGTCCAGCCTTGACCCTGTGCTGTCAGAACCACCCTAAGACACGCATCCGGGCCTCAGGCCCTGACGACTTCCTGCAAGCCCCCGAGGGAGGCTGCAATATTCCCTGTGAGCACCGCCTGGACTGTGGCCACGTGTGTGCCAGCGTCTGCCACCCCTACGACCAGGAGCACAAGAAGTACAATTGCGCTAAGCCATGCCAGAAGGTTCTCTGCGAGCTAGGTCACAGATGCCCGCTCAGTTGCAACCAAAAGTGTCCTAAGGAGTGCAAGGTTAAGGTGGAGAAGATCATCCCAAAGTGCCAGCACAAGCAGATGGTGCCCTGCCACCAAGACCCCGATACGTTTGCGTGCCAAGTACCCTGCATGAAAATGCTGCTGTGCGGGCACCAGTGTGTGTCCGTGTGCGGGAACCCCTGTACCATTAACTGCCTGGTCAAAGTCACCCTGGAGCTCAAGTGTGGACACCGACAAGAGAATGCCTGCCACTACAGGGGGTCTGCCCAACAGCCGAACTGCAGGGCACCGTGTCAGAACACCCTGAAATGTGGTCACGCATGTGCAGGTACTTGTCATAAATGCCACCAGGGCCGCTACCACGTGTCCTGCTCCCACCGGTGCGAGCGCCTCCTGGTGTGCTCCCACAAGTGTCGCGAGCCGTGCACCCGTGACTGCCCCTCCTGCCGCATGCCCTGCCAGAACCGCTGTTTCCACAGCGTGTGTAACAAGCCCTGCGGCCAGCCTTGTGCCCTGTGTATTGAACCTTGCGCCCGGCAATGCCCTCACCAGCGCTGCAGCAAGCTCTGCTACGAGCCCTGCGACCGGCCGCCATGCAACGAGCCCTGCACTTTGACTCTGGCCTGCGGACACCCCTGCATCGGCCTGTGCGGAAGCAACTGTCCGGACAAGTGTCGCATTTGCCACCGCGAGGAGGTGACAGAGATCTTCTTCGGCACAGAGGATGAGCCAGACGCTCGCTTCCTCCAGCTGGAGGACTGCGGTCACATTGTGGAGTACACAGCTATGGACCATCTGATGCAGGACGATGGGCAGGACATCAAACTGAGGGAGTGCCCCAGGTGTCGCACCCCCGTCCGTAGAAACTTCCGCTACGGGGCGAAGATCAACCAATGTCTGGCAGAGATAGAGAAGGTGAAGGAGAAGATCAACGGTCAACAGTCAGACATCCAGGAGCAGAAGAAACTCTTGATCACACAGTGGAGACAAAATGACACAATACCAATCAATCTGCCTAAGGAATATTCCGAAATTAGAGATCAGCTGAAAGATTCCCATCTCACTGCGAATGATTTATGGATTTTGGAGACTAAAATGGCTTTCCTTGAAAAGGTAGACGAGTTGCTTAAGATATGCAACAGACAGATGTCCAGCACAGAGAGCGTCCTTTTTGAAGCCAGAGTGGAGGAGTTCCTTCAGTGGCTCATGGACCATCGCCAGAAGTTCACCGATCAGCAAGCCTCCGACCTGCAGAGCGAACTGCAGAGGCTCTCGCTATTGGCTGACCTCAACGCCAGGTGCGAGGGGTCAATGAGTTCAGCCTATACCCAGCTGAACCTTAAGAAGGCGCAGGCTGAAGTCACAGCCATACGGAAGGTTCTAGATGCCCAGGGGCCGTTCAGTCAACAAGACGAGCAGTGGGTCACACAGGCGCTAAAAGACCTGGACAAGATGCTGCCTCAAACAGGGCTGGGGCTCTCAGATCAGGAGAGGAAGATGGTTGTGTCAGCCATGAAGCTGGCCAAAGGGCATTGGTACAAGTGTCCTAATGGTCACGTCTATGCTATTGGTGACTGTGGTGGGGCAATGGTCAGTCGGGCATGCCCAGAGTGTGGCGCTACCATTGGTGGACAGAATCACACCCTGTCTGCTGGCAACAGTGTAGCAACAGAAATGGATGGTGCGCAACATGCTGCCTGGTCTAATGAAAATAACATGTTTAACCCTGGGTTGTTAAATAACTTTGGTTAAATAGAGAAATGTGTGAGATGAACAAACATCGTAATACATAAACTATTGCATGCATGCAGACATTTCAGCCCCATCTTGGCAAATTACTGCATTTTCAGTCAGCTGTCAAATGATACTCCCTTTAGATTATTGATGGATTGATTGCTTGTATTATCTATTATCAAACATATTACAGATGATAATAAGATAAGGCTTTGTTGGCATTCACTTGCTGTCATAATTTGGGTTTATAATAATAATAAAAATCTTTATGAAAGAAATGAAATGCATTAAAGCTTTTTGCTTTTTTACTCTGTATTAGCTAGGTATTTACTGGTGAAATGGCAAGTAAGTGTCTTTTGTCATCATTTTCAATGGTGTATACTGTAATTATGAATAAAGGATTGAAACTAGGAGATCCTGCATGTGTGTGTTTAACCAGAGGGTGGCAGTAGTATAATGCTGTTGGCCTGGCCAAAGACACACTAGCTTGATACACTTTCTTTCATCTTGCACAAATAGAATAAATCTGAACGATTTCTCTTATGATCTAAAGTTTTCAGAGTGTTTATCCCCTTTAGACATACATGCACACGCACGCACATGCACTCACACGCACAGACTCGCATGGCACATGCACAGTCTCAGTTTGACATGCTCTCACAGGATGAGATTTGAAAGAAGAACTAAGCGAATACGTAGTTATACATTCTTCATGAGTAAACAATCTTCTCAGCAGCGTAATGTGGTGTAGACAGCACCCCAAAACATGTGTTGAGAATACAAAACGACTTGGCTGGAGGACCGTCGCTGGAGAGCTTGCAGGGGGAGAGAGAGAACAAGACCAAGAAGAAAGCAGGAAAAAGAGAGCGAGGGAGGACGCAGACTGCATGAAGAGAATAGCCATCTATCTGTACCTGTGGAAAACACGGTGAGTCCTTTGCGGGTACGTAGACCAGACGAGACCAGAGGACCAGAATTGCTGTGCACACCTCTTAAGGAAGAGGGTCTGCATTGTGATGGAGAGAATCCTGCAACATCTGTTCCGCATCGTTTACTCACGGTGTTGCAGAGTTATAAACTGCATGGCAGGATCAGCAACTTTCCCCCCCCGCTCTCTTACTCATCGCCACCTGGGCAATAACAGGATGTCACCGAAATATACAAGATAACATACTTGGCAGTGAGGCAGAGCCTGACTGAGCCTAAACAGTTACGATTCTCCCCCCTATCCCTCCGCTTCTCCGGACCACTTTCATTTAGGGTGTTTTGCAGAAGCTTGCATCACTTTAGTACATGATGAATGTGTCCTTGTCACAAACCCAACTCTAATGCAAACTGTGCTCTCGGCAGAAAAAAAAGAGGACTATAGTGTCAAAATACCGTGCAGACAAAACAACACAGGCAAACTAGAAACGGATGCCGCCCTGTCAGTTTGTATGGCGTTAGGGTTCCAGAAAACAGACTTGAACCAAAGGAGGCACTGCGGATGACTGGGGGTATTCGAAAGGGTACACAGAGTCATCTATCATTTCAGCTGCTCTTAAAAAATGTTTGCTTCTGAGCTGTGCCTTTGAGTTAACTCTTACAGGACAAACATCAAAGAACAGGCCACTGTGTAAATACAAAGCCAGACGACCAATTTCTTCAGCTGTGGATTGGCCAAGATTTGATTTCTCAGTATCATCAACCCTCCCACATCGGTCTGGTTTGGCGTGTGCGTATGTGTGTGTGTGTTATGTATGCACGTGTGCGTGTTTGTAAGAGTGAGCTGGTGTATGAGTAAGTGTGTGTGTGTGAGGAGGAGATAGACTTGGAGAGGAAGGGAGGGGAGGAGTGTCACTTGTTAAATCAACAGCCATTCTCCGCTCCCCATTTGAGCTCTCCTGATGGGATCTTCACACCCACCGCTACGACTGAATTACAGCCCCTCTGTTCACTGGCCTGTGGCTGAATTTTGCCGTTCTCTTCCCTTCTGGAACCCGACCCGCAGTCTCAGTCTCTGCAAGTATTTCTTTTTATCCTGATTCAGTTCATGACACGCAAATACGAACCTGAACAACGTCTCATTTCTTGTGGGAAAATAAGGACGTGAGTAAATTGCAAAAAACGTACGATTCTAAGCTTTTATCTTCCAAAAGAATTATGTGAGAATACACTTTCCTGTTACAGAGCACATGAAGAAACCAGCTCAAGATGCTGAACCAGTTAGAAAATCACACCAGGGACATTTTCCCAGGTTTCTCCACTGTCTGTTTTTAGTGTCTCATATAGACCCTGTGTCCACTCTGTCTGTTTGCTGTGTAAAAACGTAGATACTAGGTTCTTCCTGCAAAAACGCAGTTATATGTCCCCTCTTCGCTGTGTTCCTGTACACCCACTCATGCAGAAACACCAAGAACAGCCCTTTAAACACTTACACAGCCAAGCTCGATAGTGGCTATCCGATGGGCGGAGGATTTAAGATATCGCTGTTGCATGAAGTCAGAATCTAATGGAATCTAATAGCTGCCTAATTACAGTGAGGATCGTCTATTAAGCACTAATTAGCTTGTCCCTCTCCTGTGGAGCTTGCAAGACTGTACCCAGTGGAGCACGTGTCACCACGGATCCAAGCTTTGATTAAGTCTTGGGCAGAAGCAGGCTCTGATCAGGTTCAGCTTCTCATTCTGGTTTCAGCACTACTTTAAATGTTAATTTATTATTATTTCAACCTCTTCCATGTGAGTCTCCTGACAGTGGTGAAAAAAAGGCGTGTTCTGCCCAGGTAAGCATATTTTGTCTGGTGTGGGTGTACATGATTCTAAACTAATTTGAATAAATCTCCAAAACCCAATTTAGTTTAATTGAGCTTCATTTTCTGAACACCTGCAACTGGATTAGCGACTGACATTAACTTGTTTTGCTACTCTGGGCCTCCAAGTGCTTCACAACATTGGATTTAATTCAGCATTTTTAATACAACACCATATGTGCTTCACAGAATATGTGGTGGCTTGAAGTTTGCGGCAGCTTAAAATCCAGTGAAACAAGACCACCCGAAACTGGAAATAATGCTTACCTAATGCATTTTCTCCCCCGGCTGGCTACAGTGTCAGAGGTGGTATATTACTGCATGATTAACATTGGAATAACGACGTTGAGATTATGAATGCATATCATGACAGTGTTGTAAAGTATTGTCCAACAGACGGCCGACAACCTTTAAACAGATGATGTGCCGCCTTTACCTGGAGGAAACATTTAGAACTTGGATGCATCACCTCAGCCCTGGCTGCCAGGGATGTTGAATGAGTGTTTGTGTGGCAGATGCCCCCCTCCTCCCCTCCCCTCCCCCCGCCATCCCCACGCAGGCGGTCGTCAGCTTTTTGTACGCCTGTGTGGCAGCGTGATTTGCACGCTGCCAAAGCTATCGATCCGATCCAAATTAGAACAATTACCGCCGCCCCGGCTTTTCTTTTTGCGCTGCCTTTCATTAAAAAATGGCTCTGTCGATAGGCCTGTTTGTGTCAAGATTAATGCGATCTGCCACTGACAGGATGTCATTAGGTGATTATTTTATTCAGGGAAAGGTACCCAAAAAGAAGAGGGGGATGCAAAAAAAAACACACACACACAGGGGGATGGATGAAAGATGGAGCACGGGGGAATGAGATGAGTGGGAGGGAAGTGGCCTGGGCAGGGGGAGGGGAGGGCAAGAAGGGGGGGGGCGGGAGCGGGGTTGTGCGGGAAGACGAGTAACATGGGTGAGCACCCATTTCTGACAGTGGCTACGGGAAAAAAAAAACCTCACTTTGTTTTAGAGCTCTCAAGCACATGAAACAATTTAGTCGACCGGTGGGTGGACTTCTGCGGACCCTCTAAGCCTGTCTAGACTGTGTTGTTGTAGCCCGGGTCACGGGCGCCAAGGCAGCTAAAGCTCTCAGGGAGAGAGGAGATGATTACTACTGTCAGCAGCAGGAGCTCCAGCAGGGCCGGCTGACCGGGTCTGTCCCACCACCCTCTTCAGGCTGGACCGGGTGCAGACAGCCACAGTGGTGCTGACAGACAGCTAACCTTGGACACGTCAAGTCAGACACATTGACTGGCTAAGAACCACGGAGGACTGGGAGGTTCCGTGTGGTAAGTGGTTGTAATTAGCCATTATAAATGATGAGGTAACCTCTTTAGGTTCAAAGAAAACACAACGTTTCATACATGCACTCTCACTAGGATGCAGACAGACTCACTAGTAGCTACCCTCTCTTGGTGTGAAAATATAACAAACAAGAACACCACCACCACCAACACATCATGGCTCCTTGCTCACAGGCCTCCACAAGAGGTAGTATTTCCTTCCTCCATGAGGAAAAAAATACAAACGTTCAACACCCTGGGCTTTGAGTAAGCGGAGAGAATGAATTGGGACAGCAGCTGCACAGCTACAGATAGTCGCATTGTGCGGCAACAGCTGAGAAAGCCTCAGGAGCTGGGATCCAGAATTGGGCCCCAGAAACCCTTGTGTCAGACCTTTCACTGACGCCCCAACACTGCCCCCAACACCTCCATAAGAGCTGACTGGGCTCTTCTACCTCCCTGACAGGCAGGTGAAAGGGGGGGGGGGATCCCTGTGGCAACAAGGTTGGCATGCGAGCGACACCGTCTGCTAAGACCTAGGTGACAATTAGCGACTGTGGCACATTCAAACGGTCGGGTGACAGCGCCTCTCTCACCTGTTTGTTTACAAGGCTGTGAGGGGCCAAGGGTAGAGAGAGAGAGAGAGAGAGAGAGAGTGGAAGGATGGATGGATGGAAGGACGGAAAGAAACAACACAAGCCAACAGAGGCCAGTGTGCTGGTCAGAATTTGTGCATCTGGCTCAGCAGTTTTGACCTCTGTCTTTCACAGAGGTTGTAAATAGCATTCTCCTTTTTATGTTATTTACGAAAAAGTACGATGGCACAATATGGAAGAATTAACGGAACTTCTTTGAAAATGAACAAGTACTAAAACTCGACGTCTTCTTCCTGACAAACGTGGAGGACGTCCAAGCTTGGGTATCAAGTACGGACGCGTTCAAGGTTACACACGATAAACAACCCGCGACATCTCTGCGACACTAACCTTGATTTAAGCTCCCACTGTACAAAACACCAATGGAGTAATTCGTTTTGTCCTTAAGTTTCCCCACTAAATTGCATTTCTTCGCCTTAGGTTATATACATGCATTAATCCAACATTGACTGGATTGAGGCCAGGCACGGAGGGCAGGATCTAAGTCTTGCGATGAGAACGACGTAGCCGTCAGAGTTACTGCAATGACTTTTTGACTCTGGTATGTTTTCCGCTTTTGTCTGACCCACAGGGGCAAGAGGTTAATTGCAATGTGTTTAGGAAAAGGGACAGGTTTGTTGGGGTGTCAGGGTTGGCGATGAGAGTGAAGTGCTTTGTGTTCCTCGTTGCCCGCTGCAATTCTCTTTCCTGCTAATCTCCCACTCAAAGAGACAGGCCTCTTGTAGCCTCTCGCTTCACCAATGGGCTAGCAAAGGACTGTATTTTAATTGCCTGACATAATTATTTATTTATCAGACTAATTTCATCTCTTCACGTAGGTACTTCACGCAGTCATTCATTATTTCAGTAGCTGGTAGATAAACATGTCGATGGACTCGCGTTTTGTCGATGACACACTTTTCCTGTCGGCTGGGCGTGTTCCAGTACGCCTTTCTGAGAATCAACCGTTGAAATGCATCTTATTGTTTATTGTTCTTTTTCAACAGACAACACATTTCCTGGTAAATGTACAATTTAATCATGACAGTCTCCTCTAATGTCCATCTAAGGATGTAACCTGTCCATTTCCAAATCAGCGAGGAGTTCCCAGCGCTGTGAATCATTTCATGAACCACCTGCGAACAGTTAGTCCTAAGTGTGTAAATGTGTAGTAGCACACATACTTACTGTATGAAAGAGGCTGTGTGAGAGGTTAGAATCCTAAATGACCTGCCCAGTGGTGAGTACAAGATGTTTGAAGTATAGTCGACCATCAAAGCTGCAGTGCTGTACCGAGCATCAAAGCTGCATGACGTCAAAGCCTTGTTAGTACACATAGTGTTTTGTGTGGGTGTTGGTGTGAACATCCTTTGTTTTTCGATTTTCACAAGCCATAACTCCCCACAAAGGTGTCATTTGTTTGGTTTTGAGTGTGACAAACCAGGATTATGTCCACAATGTCCATTTCTGATTGAGTTGAGTGCGCTTGAAGACCAGTGCATTTAGTGTTTCTTGCTGGCTGCTGTCAGTTGGTCATGCTTTCCAGACATGTTGGAGCTGCTGCACTGGCCGTGATCTCTGATTGAACACGGCATCAATAGCTGAACAGTGAGCTGAAGTGAATGTGAGAATAGACGCTTCTGAAGTCTGCGTTAAGCTCAACTTGCAGGGATCACAGACTTGCAAGGTGTGTGTTTGGCGATACAATATTACAATATTATATAATCGTTTGGCACTTTTTAATTTGAGCGTTCTTTTTATACCAGAGCCGTTATGAATTTTCCCCGTTATGAATAATCCCAGCCTGTTCTTGTAAAGTAAACACTAGCACAATCATGATGCATTGTAAAGTTAGACATTCTGCACAAGGAGATGGGGAGATCAAATTTGCTTGTATAATACGGGTCTTGAGTCTGACACTCAAACTCCCAACTCTGACTGTCCACACAAGATGAATCCCTAACCGTATCCCTATACCCGATTGTAGACACTTGTTCAAACATTTTACAGCTTCGGTTATCACAGGACATGTCATTTAAGGTGGTGAATCATGCAGTCAGCTCAGGAACAATTCGCTATTGGCCATGATGGAAGTAGGTGTCTGGGTACGATATTTAAACCCCTCCTGTGTCCCAGATGGCTGTTTAAACCCTCCAGGAGCTGGAAGCCTCACACACCTGAAGATGTCTCAACTGACTCAGCAGTCATTTACCAGGGAGGAAAAGAGTTCAAGCATGCAACAGATTAAAAACTGGAGCCAAGGAAGTTTTCCATTTTATTTTTCATTTTCATTATCTACCAGTGAAAGTATAAATGCCAGGAGGATTAGAGAAATGACATGGGCTCTCGCCTTGCCTGGCCCCAGTGCTTATCCCCCTATACCTCTCTCATCCTCCCCTTCCTCTCTCTCTCTCTCTCTCTCTCTCTCTCTCTCTCTCTCCTTCTCTCTCCAGCAGTGCCTCTGCAAACTCCTCCCCACCGTCGGCCATTCCCCATTCGGCTCACGGTGGAGCGGCCGGCCGGCGGCACAGTGGGTCGACCCTGGAGCACGGCGCAGTGTCTTAAGACTAGCTCCTAATCCCACAGATCTATTACAGATAGCAGGCCTGACACATGCGACAGAGATTAGAAGGGGCAGATACTGACTCTATTGATTGGCCTCTCATCCCAGGGCCAGTCCAACTGCTTGGCCGTGTAATGGAATGCAGTAATGAATTTCAGCAGCTAGTCAGAGCCAGCGGCTTTAAGTGCATAAGGACTGAAGTGAGCTAAACTGCAGAGAGGGGAGAGGCAGTGGGAGAGCACAGGGCCGTGCCACTTTAAATGAGGGTTAAAAGCTGCTGCCTCCTGCGAAATATGTGTTTTTTTGAAGTCCATTGAGTTGGGTTGGGAAACTGTTTTGTATCGGCCATCAGCGTACTTTTTTTCCCCTGCTGTTGTTTGTGAGAACTGTTTGTTTTTT
Organism: Plecoglossus altivelis; assembly: GCA_036571765.1. Taxonomy (NCBI): domain Eukaryota; kingdom Metazoa; phylum Chordata; class Actinopteri; order Osmeriformes; family Plecoglossidae; genus Plecoglossus; species Plecoglossus altivelis. The sequence continues at coordinate 4,629,047 of BROE01000020.1, forward strand.
GGCTGTCACGTTTAGCTAGGACGCCAACATCCCTGGAACGAGGAAGTCATTGTACAGTCTGTTCCCAGAGATGATGTGGCCAAGTAACTCATTTTGTCATCTGGGCGACAAATACACATATTTTACAAAGTAGCAGAATTCATGCTTTGATTTAAACTCCAATGACACTTCGAAATTTATGGTCCAAAGATATATTTACATATTTAAACCTCATTAGCCCACAATGTTCAGGCAGATAACCATTGCACACACCTCTGTTTGTCTAGTTGATGTTTACATTAAGTGCACACTTTTTGTCTCTACGGCACCCAAGAGACCAATGTTCCACAAACCTGTCTGCGGTGGTTGTCAATAAAGGAGAGGCATCTGAATGACAATAGGCTTGGGACTTGGTTCATGATAATGTGGACATTACCTCATTTACAGTCACCTAAAAAAACACAATGTTAGAGTTAAGGTTAAGGGTGAGATTTGTGGATGTCAGTATGGGTGTTTGGACTTACGCACACAGAAACGCCACTACAAGTCACAATCCTTATAATTATGGACAACTCGTAATAGCTTTATTTTGACAACTTTGCAGATGAGCAGCAGCCGTGAATTGTTTGAGTCCGAGTAATCGTCGCATACAAAGTCAAGGTTATATCATTCCATAGGACACACGCTATTATAGCATGCAATGTGTTTACTGGCGCTACATATCACATTCCAACCACATGCCGATGTCTCCTTAAACAGCTCTCTCTCCCCCAGTCCCTTATCTCCCTCTCTGTGGCCCTTAACGTACAGCTGTGTCCCCAGGGCTTGGCACTGATGTGATGGATTGCCAACAACACACAATAGCTACAAGGCCTCTGCTAATCACACTATTGATCCTGTAATTCTACCCATTTGAAACTCTTTAGCTTGGTGGGCGGCATCTATGGATAAAGTCCAGCCTTAGCCTGGGCGTTGCATCTCTGGGGACGTGATTGAGACCTGCACGCTGGTTCACATCTGAGGCTTTACTTCTCCTTAGTATTCAGGCACCGGGCTTCACAGAAGGCTCACATAGCGAGGAACAAACAGCAGATCGACCCCACTCTTTGTCTCTCAGCCTGGCTCAGCTGGGATGCGGCGCGCGGGCCTGCTGCGTGCTGGCTGCTGAACCAAGCCTGAGACCGCGGAGCCTGTCGCATCCGGATCACAGAGCTGGGGGATCACACTAGCAACATCTTTAGATGGGGCTTTCAAAGACTATTAACGATCGTTAGCGAGAGGCTGTGTGGGGGTTCGTGGGATCCTGTTAAAGCAGCCCAAAAGAAGCTATGTCGGGGGAGCTGTTCACCACATGAAGAACTAACAATGGGCAGTTTCGTTTTGTGACAGGGTAGGACAGGTGTCAGAACAAGGGAGTCTAGCTGCTGTATGTGCTACTGCTGCAACACTGCTGGATCAGTCATACAGAATCAACATCATTCATCAACCCACATAAAACTAAGCTGATAAATCAGTCGATGTTCTCAAGGTCCAACACCTGGACACCCATTCATAGTCTACGGACACATTTCCGAGTTGGTGTGCCACTGTGTGAGATTCAGAGGGACACTTTTTGGCCAGCAACTCATCATAATGACAGGAGCGAACACAACAGCACTGTAGTCCATGAAAGAGATATCAGGTTAGGATGCGTGGCACTGGGCCATATATGTGCACTCTGGACAAAGGCAGATGGGGCCAGGTAGCTAATTGGTCCTAGGATCTCATTTGAGATCTGCATGAAAGGGAGCGTAGCATCTCCATACTGTCACCAGATAACACAATAGAGTTTGCAGTCTTCCCTTTTATTGCACTGTGGCATTACTCGCCGGATATGAGGAAAAACAACTAGGAGAGGAGCTTCAGTGTGTTATTGTGTTATTCAAACTCACTTATGTACCTTTGAATAGGGTGGATTGGGAATCTCTGCAACACGAGAGGACTGAGTAAATGAGAGAGAGAGAGACATGAAGATAGAGAAAAAAGACCCAGGATTTAAAAAGGCTTGTCTGTCTAGACTGGGATCTAGAGATACATAGAGATGGAGAAATAGACCAGGAAAAAAACACTAGGACTAGGATGTCCGTTGGACATTGAATTACAGTCAAAATGTGTGTATCGAATGATTGTTTCGAACAGTAGCAGTCATGTGCATGTGAGCCAAGTCACCCTCTCTAATGCTGTCAGAAGGATAATATATGACTTTATGAAGGAAGAACCTATAACAGTAAACAAAGGCTTCCATGTCTTTTCGCTCACATCTTGCCACTCGTTATGTTTCCAAAAGATAATGCCACTAGCCTCACAACCTTAACCTTAATTTCCTCTCATCGGTAACTACAGTGGCGAAAGTGTTGCAGGACCACGGCGCAGCGCTCTCTAATATGAATGACTCACTTGACGGTCGGCCACAGGCCATTAAAGTTGTCCCAAAGCAATAAGTCTTTTGTCTGCTAACAGTCGATGCTTGATAAGCTTAATCCTGGCTTGCGTTGTGTTTGCATGGCTTTGTGGGCTGCAGCCTTTTCTACAAAGATGTGTGCTGTGAATTAGTCACTTGTCAGCCTTTGTCTCTGGATTTGTGGGCCCAATTTGAGTTTATTTCCGGAAGCAAAAAACTCTGTGCACTGTTAATGCTGAATGAATCTAAAAATCTCTGTTGTTTTGTCAAAAACAGAAACAAGGTAGTCAGAGGGCATTCTGGTGTTTGGAGGGTGTTGGCCGACGTGTGCGATAATACAAAGAATTGTGTCTGAATTGTAGAAACCTGTTTCTTCACCTTCAGTATTTTTTCAGTACTCTTTCGGAGGTACGATCGCATGCACGAAAGGAACAAATCATTTCCAGAAGAATTGTGTACATTTTATATGACATCCCTTCGGTTATTTACTTTCTCATTCATCAATAATCAGTCAGAAATCAATCTTAATACCCAAATGGTTTATTGTTAAGCTATTTCCCCACAATTCACAGAAACATTTGGGAAAAGCTAAAGGAATGTGGCCTAGAAAAGATGAGGATGTGTAAATAAATAGGAAACCTTAACAATGTACATTCGTGTTGAAGACACAAACTGTAAATCTCATAAAACTGGAATTGGTACTCACACCTCAAGTGCGTTTCTGCTATGAGGTCCAAGGCTGAATCTAAATAACTGGGAGACAGCCATGCTTGGATGATGACGAGCACTTTTGGTGCCACACAGACATTTTGCAGAGTTTGGCCGGAATTCTTCACAAACATGCTTTACACTTCAACTAGGCAGCATAGTCTGTAATTTTTGGCTCTTTTGCCATTGCTTAACGGGATTTTCTTACCACCGTTTTTTGGCCAAAGTGTCCAACCAAGTATCATTGTGCATGTTTCATGTTTCTATAGCAACCGCTAAGAGGGCCAAGCACAAACGACCCCCACCCTAAATCCTTGAATGTGCACTTAGATTTCTGTTCATGTATTCCACTTGCTCAGAATGAAAGTGTCACATGGGCTTACCTGTCGAAATTTTCCGTATGAGGTGAGAGAAATGGAGCAAAATTCTGACAATGCCTGAAACCCTGTCTTTAGGAGAAATTATGAGGAGTTCAATGTTCAAATAGTGGGAGGACAGGGGTAAGGGGGGGACAGGTGTCACTGAGTCACCCTTCTGCTTCTTCCTAATGTTGCCGACACAGCGGTTTGGCCTCTGGTCCTCTGATTTACCACCCATCTAAGACTAACTCTGTAATCACACTTTTAACCAGCTGAAACACCAAAAAGCTTTTTCGATGGCTGGGGTCCAAGGTATTTACACCGAGAACTAAGTTGAACCAATTCAATTCAGTTACGTGGGCACCATGTCAAGTCTCAGTGAACCCACTCTCCGCAGGAATATCAGCATGTAAAAGGCTTGCAAATTTCTGCAGCAAAATGGCGGTGCCCTCTATGCACCTCTCTGTTTTAAGATCATCTTCAAAGCAACTTAACATCTCTCTTTTTCTACCTCGTCGGGGCTGGGTTTGAAGTACAAAGATAAGGCGGTCTCGGACTGAGGCAGCGTAGGCCATGTGTACATGGTCACCCACACTCCCCTTCAGCGTTACCCACAATCCCATTAATCGCATTAGCGGGGCATCTCAGAGGACCATAGCCAAGTTGGATTAATTGGCCTCCACTATGCAAAGCAGGCACAGTATAACAGGAATTCAATAGTGAGGGGTGTAATGAATGATTACTGAAACATTTCACTGCTGCCCAAAGGTTAGGGAGAAAATATGTTAGTGGAATCCTATCCCTTGCTTACACGAAACCCTTTTTGGAAATCATCTGTTCAGCAGAGAAAGGATGGTGCCTAATGACTGGAAGGTGTGTGACGGAAATTTGACAACAGCTGACAACGGTGCAGTTTTCCGTTAGGGCGTTGAAAGGACAGGACATTTTCTGCTCTGAATTGAAACAGTTCCCCTTACCTATTCCGAGGGATATGGATAGAACCCAGCCGCACCCACTATATGTCCCCTCTGGGCCACTATAGATCAGCTTTCTTCTGGCCCACGGGAGAGGTTGAGAGGGGAGGGTCATTCATTATTGAAATGTCCAAAGGGGGTAATTCTCACGAGGCATATTTTCTATGTGTGCAGTGAATCTGAGCCAAGACACTGAGGTTAATAGGCCTGTCAAGAAGATACCACACATGCATCTACAGAGCACCAACTGTCACACTTAGCCCAGACAGTGGAGAAATACGTTAGTCAGTATTTTAGAGCTGCACGACTCTCTACAGGACGAGGATTGCACGAGTACATCTATTTGTACTTTGTCTATGTGCAAGCACAACAGAAGATGCCTTTTACACACTAAAACAGGTGTGTTGTGTGTAGCCAACACGCAACACAGTATGTATAACAATCTGTTAATTTTGTGTACGAGCATGTTGAAAACATGCATCTCTACAGGTGAGGCGGCTCATCTGTTTGAATCAGCTGTGGCCTCAGATAGGACACGGTTGTGAATGGTCAAATATCATGCTTATCATGGGGTCCTACATTTTAAAAACCCACCAAGCAAGCCTTTCCTTTCCCATCAATCTCCAGCTAATAGGATACACACAGCCTCAACTATAGACAAACTTCCCTTGATATAATTTGGGGGAATTGAAGTCTGTGGGCTGCCAGAGACCCGATGTCTCTAGGAGCCAGGTCTTTAGAGAAAGAACTCCGAGGCATGCCGAGGTGAATCGGAATTGGAAAAAAAGGAAACTGCAGCAGACGTGCAGAAGTGCCTGTGTGTTCAACCCCCCCAGGACCCTGAACCCCCCCTGTTTCCCAAACTCCTTTTCACTTTAATTGACTGAGCCAACTCCTCAAAAAAAATTAAAAAAACAAACAGACAACGGACTTGAAAGAAACTTACTCAGAAGGAAGAATGATTCAAATATTGTATCTTTCATTGTTGGCACAGTTCGACTGTTGAACAATCAAGCCATGGGAAACTGCCACAGGAACTTCCTTGGGTAGGCGCCTCACCTAGCTACATAACATCCACACCTATCTCTCCCATCTTTCTGCTCAAACCGCAAGTAACGATGCTTTTCATGGTGATGAAAAGAGGCACTTGTTTTTCATATTTCATGATTATTTGTTTTGGCAGTTACTGACTTTCCCCACTTAATGCTGTTAAAAACCGACTGCCTGTAAATGGAGGTCATGCCTATGACAAATTCCTCTCTATTCCCATGCATCACATTTCATTACGTCTCCGGTGCTAGCGCCTAGCACCTGCTGGTTTCTGTTTAGAGCATATTGATTGGTTGTCTACTTATGGCAGTGTAAGAAATACAGCAAATTAAATACTCCCAACGGTAAGAACCAAAAAGTAAGTAAAACCGCAAAATAAACATACTGAAGAGATGAAAATGCACTACTCGTGTACGTCATGCACGCACGCACGCACACACACACACACACACACACACGCAACGCACACAAATGTATACACGCAATTATCTACATTTAGTGTTGTAGAAAAACATTTTACCCCCTTTGAATGGATGCTTGACCCCAACTCGATTCGGCACCAACAAACTCAACCCGCTCTGTTCAGAGTGCTTTACTTAAGGGAGCCAGATAAAAGGAAGCCAACCTCTTACCCATCTCTCTCCTTCCTTTCTGTTCGACAATTCTCTCAAGTTAGAGAGGTCGGGTTGCCAGCAGATGGAGAGAGAGAGAGAGCGCACCATGGCTGCCCTAGGATCTCTGAGCTCCAGCCAACTCCACTTCTTATTCTCCCGAGGTTTACCCAGGAATAACTGTAACAATTTCATTTCTGATATGAGGCAAGTGGTGTGGACCGAAGGGCAAAATCAACTCTCAACGTTTGATCTCCCCACCAGCTGATTTACATTTGCAGAGCGTAGCCCTAATCTGCCCCATTTATCCGAACAAATGAAGGAGAGAGAAAAGAGAGAGCGAGAGTGAAAGAGAAACAAGAAAAGGAATGAGAAGGAGGAAAGGAAGAGAGGGGCCTTGACTGTGAAAGTTTTTCTTTCAGGGATTTTTTTTCTTCTTCGCAGAGGATGAGGAGGAAGACAGAACAGCCTTTGTGCTGGTCTATGTGGACTGAGGGATTGAAATGATGCCAAATTTCCACTCCTCCTCCCTGAAAGAGCATGGTGTGCTTCTCAGATGAGGAGCTGTATAACCCTAGCTTTCCAAACCCATCTGTGTTCACTTCCTGTTGTGTGTGCTCATTTGCGCGAATAGTTGCAGTTTAATTGAAACATTAACTGCGTATTGATTCTGTGCTGGTTTATATCTCTATTCCGCTACTCATTTGGAACGGATTAGACCACATAACAAACTAATTGAAATCAAGTTCACATCCATAAAGATGTATAAAAAAACTGTTTATGTGGACGTCTTACCAGAATGTTGCATTACTTATGACACTTCGAAACAGCTCAAAATCGCATGTGTGTATATTATAAGTATATATATTAAGCCCATTTAGCACATTACTCACTGTTTCAGTTTGAGGCTTTGGGTTACATTCCCCATCCGTTGCGCCGAGCGTCTCAACATGCGCATCACTGTGGATCCCCTGGCCACGCCCGCACAGGTGGTCCCATCCCCTTGGTGGCTGGCTCGCCAAGTTCCCTTGAGCGTCATTGCTCACACACACACACACACACACACACACACACGCACACACGCGCGCGTTTTAGTTCCCTGCCTGATCTGTTCACTGGGGGCACAGTCACCATCTGGAGGGCACACCAGCCAGTGTTCCAGCACTGTACATATGTAGCCAAATCTGGTAGTTTCCAGAGATTTCCTCTATGCATGCATGCGCATATATCCCTGTGTGATTCTCCTCTGGCCTAGTAGAGGCCCTACAACCAGCTGCCTCAGTGTGTGATTTATAGGTGACTGAGACTGTGGTGCTGAATCTGCAGAATCTGCAACTGTACTGCAGTGTGGGGCTGATCTACATAACATGCTGCTTTCAAAGATGGGAAAAAGTATCATTTTTGGGGGTCAGGAATGAAAACGTGCTTTAGAATCCTTTATCATCAAACCAGTCCCAGAAAGTGGACTCAAAATGTAAGTTCAGTAGGATAGCTTCAGAGGAGAATAGACACACCTTAGATTATGGTAGTGCATCAAATTGCAATTCTGTCTAGATACCGTCCTTACGGTGGTTGGGGCTTGAAGTATAAATATCCACCAATAGGTCCATACGATCTGTTAAAAAAGGGCTCATTCACATGTGGTTGAGTTTGTTTCTATGGTGATCAATAACCTGCTAGCACAGGATGGATGAGAAGACGTTATGGCAATATAACAAAGAGTGGGTTGCATTGACAATGCCATCCATACTGCTCTGTGGTCTCAGTTGGACAGAGCAAATATCAAGTAAATTCCAATGCAATCCATTCCCTTTCTGTCGGCAAGTCCCAGTTTACGTATGTACATGTTATCAACCTTTCGGGTTACTTTCCCCATCGGTGTCCAGCTTTTCTTCGGAGATGGATGGATGAAAAGGATGGATGCAGGGATAGAGGAAAGAAAGTTTGGATGGATGAAGTTGCCTAAAATTCTTGGATCTTTGGCTTTACTTTTGTTGTTGTTTAGTCAGTTCTAGAACTGCACATTTTGATTGACTAGTAGTCTGAAAATCAGCACCTGGCCTGGAATGAATGAATAGATAGTTTGATGGTTGTATAATACTGTAGTAAGACAATGAAATGCACTCCATAGCACACTGACTACGCCACAATATACAATATTAAGAACACTATAAATGATTGAATGACTGACAAGCTGTTTGTCAGTGTGGTTGGCTAAGATGTTTTTTCTTGAGAAGTGGTCAACTACGGAGAGAAAATATTGACAGCGTTTCTTCAGGTTGTGGGGTATGATCTTGTTTCAAGATTAAAAAACAACAGACCGTGGTGTGTCTAGTTGTTGAGCACACATAGCCACAGCCTCCATCCCAGCTGCATAACCCATGCTGCTCTTCCCCATACATCACAGACATCTACTGCCTAGGGTTGCTTTGGGAGATGTGACGTGAGATAATGCACACTGCTATGGAAGGGAATAATATCGATTTTCTAAACGGAGCTCAGCAGCTTTTACGATATTGCTTTTCATAATTGGAAAATTAGCGTTGGGCTCATCAGCATCCTACGTGGGGCCCCGCAGCCAGAGAGAACAGCGAGCCCAGAACCACCGCTGTCAATAGCACCTGCTCGTGTTTGCTTTCTTAAAGTCACCCTTGTCAATTGGCTGTGATCTGTGGGTTTAGATAGCTTCTGTATAGCCAAGACCAGACCTCTCTGAACATACAGGATCAAACGTCAGATTTTATTAAACGGTAATAAAACACTCAGTATAGAGCACAACTGCCTATGAAAGGACAAGTTTTGTTTTCTGAGTCGTTGGAAAAAGGAATGACTCCCTCGTAGTTTGCCATCCCAAATACCGTCAGTCATCCGATTGGTTTGATTTGTTGAACCCTTTCACGTGTGTTTTTTTAACGGCTGCAAGCACATTTTGCTTCTGGTTTTCATTGTTGGAGACTCAAAACAGTTCGAAATACCGACCTCGTGTTTACATTCTGCGGAAAGGATTCGAATGGAGGAGCGGTTCCCTCACAATCGTGCGATTTGTGAATCTCGGAGGCCTGGTAACACGGTGGAGCTGCAGGACGAGTCTCCATTTGTTGCACTCAGCCTCCCCGTGGCTCGTCTAACCGATTGGATCTGGCAGACCAGCAGCTGGTTGATGTGTGCAGTGTGCCTCTTAGCCAACACGTGTGGTATCAAGCCACAATCCCAGCAGGAAATACTTCAGAGGCTTTAAAGAACCAATATTGGTAATCTTTTTATAATAACTACACAGTGTTACCCCAATATTGCTTTGGTTTATTTCTGTTTTATTGAACAGCTTGCAAAGATACCATTGGGCTGTAAGTTCACTAACTCGTCTTGATGTGATATCTCCAAGCTGTTATGATTTGGGGTTATTATTGGCTCACAAAGTGCTGCACAACAATAACTCCCAATTCAAAACAACCAAATAACAGCTTTTGTCATAACATGACTGACTGTCATGTTGTGAATAGGTTATGTATTCCAAGTAGAAAAAGCTGCCCCAAATAACTGTGAAGATCTGAGGACAGAGGAAAATACAACTGTTCCTTGAGGAGGAATCTGGTATTTCGTCAAGTTTTGTCTCTCAGAGGCTAAGCAAATGGGACTTGGAGTTCTAATCATCCATGCAATGCTGGAGGATGTTTCAAAGCCTTCCCATGCTTGTCTCCCTCTGGCCAGGAGAAGGGCGGAGAGCAGAGATAAGCCCCCAAATCTGGCCTCCCTCCCCAGGTAGGCCCCCCTGTCTCTCTGTAACTCCTCTCTGGAGAGCTACTCATGGCTACAGGACTTAACCCCCACCCCGCTCCCTCCCCCTTTCCCCCCTGCAATGGCAGCACAGGGAGGGATGCACAGCTCAGAAATGGTCCCGGGGATGAATTGCTTAATCAGAGGTAAATTGCTTGGAAGACAAGGGGGTCTCTAACTGGATTGGCTGCTTACTGGGGCACACTCTGCTGTTTCTTCCTCCTGGATTACTGGCTGAGTTGTGACCTTGGAAGGGGGTGGGGGAGGGGTGGGACGCCACAGTGGAGAGCCGGGCGAATGGAGAAGAGCTGGGAAGTGTGTTGACATTTCATGTCAATGAGATGACAAACACTGCAGGAATCACTTAGGCCCCAGAGAATCTTGGAGTAATAAAGGTTTGCCACTATGGAGTGGGTGGGGCCTGCGGTGCATGTTGTTGCCGCGATTGCACCGGGTCCCATCCTCGTCTTCATGCAATATCCACATATTGCTTCCCTAATGCAAGTGCCCTGTATTGAGGGTGAGGGCTCATATCACAGAATCTGTTATGATGTAAGAAAGCAAATGAAAATATGTTGCTGATCTCAGCCGATTGCCAAAACGCGATCTTGATGTGCTTTACACGCGATACAGCCTGTCAAGTGGTCTATGGACATCTGAAAACAATATCAATGAAATCCATACAATAAGTATACTTTCATGCATTCGATACGCTACGCATCAGAAACGTTCATTTTAAACATGATCTCCCTCCCCCTACAGTAACATAACAAAAATGGCCTGTTCCCATGGAGATAATGTTATTTTGGCCATATCCTGACATAAAAGCTGGTTTATTCCATTAATTAACGACTCTTTTGTACGGCTCATAGTGAGAGAGGGGGAATATCTGGCACGTTCACCCAAGCAGAGCCTCTAAAAAGCCTCTTGAAGATTAATACAAATAGAAAGAAGAGGGACTTTCTCCTGTGGGTCTGTTAATGAGGCTGCATTTTAAAGCAAGCGTTCAATTGGAAATAATGGAGTATTAATCTCTCCACCACGACAGCTGCAGAATACAATGGAGGCCAGACCTGGATGGATCCTGCTGGGTCATCAAGGTCATCTGTCTACAGTGTGCGAGCCTTCACTGGGATCGGACCTTCCACCAGACATCCACACAAGATAGACAGACCCGCTGGATGACGCAGCAGGCATGCCCGGTCACGCCACTGCACTTGCTCGTATAAGGTAGCCATCTTGCTAGCGTTGTTCACCCAATTTTGCCTTGCAAGGAAGCGTTATTCCATCTGCAACAACGGATGGTATCTTTATTTTTTTTTTGTAGCTGGTTTGATGTCAGAAAGAGAGAAAGACACTTCCCCCGAGAGCTAGCAGTCAACAGCACTTCAGCCAGCTGTTGCTTCACAGTATTTGACAGAAACAAACAGCTATTGTAAACATGTCAAGTCTGTTTGCGAAACCGTGGCTTCATGGGTTTCTTTGTTTACAGGTTGAATTCGAATCTACCTGGGATCTGTGTAAAAACGAGTGCATGGCCTGACACCAGTATGTTCAATTTGTTTTTTTGATTTGTTTGGTCTGCCACCGCGATGTATTCCAGTAAAGGTTCTGACACCATGTATTTAGACCCTAAATTGGTTTATATCGCCTGCCTGCTCAAGGATCCAAACATGGATTTAATGTGTTAAAGGAAACTAGCGTTTGCAAACACAATACTGATCCCCTTATCTGGAGGCTATACACACGAACACTTTCAATCCTGTATCAAATCAAAGGGTGCTTTTTTTTCTAGATCAACGATAAAATCAGAACATGCTTATCCTGTGTGAGAAGCTTATTCTATCAGGAGCAGTTTGCGGTTTAGGCTGCTTGATACAGAGGAAGCTGAAGCTTTTGTGTCCATCCACATGTTCTCTGTTCAGCCATCCCTACACAAATTGCACATGCAATCTCATAGACTGTCCGCTCCGCTTCCTTGGAAGCTATGAACCGTTCACCTTTCCGAACGGCAACTTGGTTTGCATGAATCCGCTTAGTGTTGTGATGTCTATCGACTGTAAATATTCTTCTCTGTTGTTTTGCTGCTACTGCTGTGTGGATGCATTTGTATTTTTGTTATTCGGGAAAATACAAAAAAAAGGTTTGAAACTTGGTTCGGTCCATCGTAAATTCTATTTGAATATTTCATTTCAGAAGCCAATTCGACAAGTACGTGTTCTTCCATAGTCATTAATATGCAAATCAGAAATAATTACACTCTCGAAGGACAGACACGACTTCCAATTCAACCAAGAAGGACAGGGGGTACTATTTACACCTAGATTCATATTATTATCCAATCAAATGCGGATTCTCAATTCTTAGAACTGTGCATACATGGTGACATGGTCAGAATGGGCCCGGTCTTTTTGATGAATCCCTGATTGAACATCATACCAATGAATGAAACACTAAAGTCCCTTAATTAGCGAGCATGTAGCATGGAGAAGTTCAGGGTTGTAGATTAAAACACACACTTTTACCACAGACCATACAAGGAAGAGCAAACCTCAGGAAGATGAAGGCAACTTTGATGTGACACTCTGCCCTTCTTTGAAGCCGCTCCCTTGTCCAGATGGAGTGACGGATCAAGAGGCTCTGCCTAACGTAGCTCACATCCATGGACGTTTCCCACAGAACTTCTTTGTTCGAGTACTTCCTTTCAGTTAATTTGTTGACGATCCAAAATGCCACAAAATATCCATTAGAAACTATGAACCAACGGTCAATCGCTGTCAGCTAATTCATCACTAATTTGTTTTTGAGCACCAGCAGAGGAGTAGTTGACATTCTGTTCACACTGGGTGATGACCTGAGCATCTATAGCTGCTCAGCTCTGCTCTCTAAAAGAAAGTGTTGCCGAAGGCATAAAAACATCTCTGCAGGGTAGAAGTATAGCCTTGCTGTCTCTCCATTATCCATTACATTTTGTTACATTTGTATGTAATCGCACGTTGTAAACATTTTTATCCTCACCAGATCAGAATACACCATACAAACTGTACAAAGATAGCCTCTGACAGTCCTTTGGGTATTGCTACCAAATGTCTGGGTGGGACTGCAGAGCAGAAGCAGCTATAGACAAGGACACACTAAAAGCAAAGCAGATACCCAATCATTTTTAGGTGAAGTATGCAAGACTAAATGAAAACACCACGATTTTCACGTCATTGTCTCTTTGCCAATTGGCTCTTCAATGAATAAGTTCCCCCCCTGCTTACTTTGTCTGGCCCCTCAGGATCTTCCAGCTTCTGTTCGAAGTCCCTTAAAAATAGACTTGATAGATGTCTTTGACAGCAACCAGGGAATCCCTTAGCCCCACTGTCCTGGAGGCAGTTGGCGCTCATGTGCTCAGGAAAGCAGGGCCAGAGATTTGCGCATTTGTTTGTTTGTGTTTTTCCTTTTCGGTGGGGTTTTTATTTTTTTGCTTCTCCTCACCAAGGCTAGTCAGATGCTTTTTGGGCTGCTTAGAGCAGATGCTAGTTTGTCTGCAGGGCACAGAGAGATAAAGATTAAGATCTGGGAGGAGGGAGTTGGTGTCTGCTCTGTGTCATCCAAGGAGATCTGTGATTTCTGGAGTTACTCACAGCAGGCCAGGTTGGGAGATGGAGAGGCAGGCAGAGTTGACAGTCGTGTCATATGTGAAAAAAATCCGAATGCTGCTTTGACAGCTAACACTAGTCATCCTTCCATGTGGCCAATTCTTACTCTATGTGTGAGTGGTAGTGTGCATGGCATGAATCAAACCCCATCTTGTTAACCACTGGGGTAGAGTTTTTTGTGGGGAATGTTGTAGATGATAGATGCCCTGGGATACTTCACTTAAGCGTTGCTTTCTGGAGAGTGTGGAGGAGAAGCTGATCGCTCATGGGGCTTCCTCTCACTAAAAGCACATATTCATGATTCCAATTCATAACATGAACATCTTTCATACTATTGAATAAATTATGTTGCGGGAAGATGAAATGTTGTGTGTCTGTGTGTATTTGTGTCCATATACTATTTACTGTACAAATACAGTATACATTTACAGTGTGTGCATGTTCATACTCTTCAGAGGTGCGCGGTGGAGAGACTAAGTCTGGGCACTGGCTTTGCCCTGAAAGGTAAAGATAAATCACAAGACGCGCGAGAGCATGATTGTAATTTATATTGCGCCGTTTCCCTTTCACTTCTGTACGGCGCGTCCAATTAATCCTCGGAACAGCGAAACAAGGCAAAGTTGCTCAGAGACAAAGATGCTGGCAGATTTCCCCGCAATCATTCTAAACTGAGACATTTGTCTGAGTTCTGTCTCGGCGCACCGCGTACCTCTGCAGGTCTGATTAAACTGCAGGTGACATAGCCGTGTCCAGGGCCGGATGGAGGCTTTAAACCCCGGCCTGAGAAATGACTCACCGCCAAATTGTTTGTTGCTTGTTTTGGTTTCCCATTACTCACTGTAAGACATTTTATTTCGTTCCCTACAAGTCACTATAAAATATTGGTAATGCAGCGCAGGGGTGTCGACTGAAGGGGGATAATCCGAATCTCATCCGTTTGAAAAGCAGAAAAGAGTGATAACGACACACGATGTCCATGAGGATAAGTGTGTGTTTATGTGTGTGTGTTGTTTTGTCTGTTATTGGTGTTTCACCTCACTTGAACTGTGACCGGCCTTCTTGAGTGACTGAAAGCCGCACAACTCATTTGTCGCATTATTTTACAAGTCAGTATTATTCTTCAGTGGCATTAAAGACTTCCGTAGCTGTTCTTTGCTGTTATACAGCAGCATTTCCACTTTAACTGGCCAGACTGCATAGTCCAGACGCACAGTCATTTTAAACTGACATTCTTCCTGTTTAATCGTCAAGTGTTTGGAATATCCAGCCTCAATCTAAATGAAAGCTGAATAGCAGGTCTGTACAGTTATTAAATGTTGTCAAGTGACAGAATGTAGTTGGAGGTGAAAGCAGGAACATTTCATAATACAACATGTCCTAATGAATCGGTGATTTCCTGGCTGCTAAATGTAAGTCTTAACCACATTCAGAACTATACCCCAACTGAACAGCACATTGTTTTTTCTCCAGACTTCCAAACGATCACAAGCCACCAGTAGACAAACACAAACAAGAGTTCACAATCGGGAGGGGCTTCATGATACCTTCTAATCACTTTCTGTTGGTAGAGAGAGAGACGAAGAGAGAGCGAGAGAGAGACGGACAGACAGAGACAAAGACAGAGAGAGAGAGAGAGAGACAGAGAGAGACAGAGAGAGAGAGAGAGAGAGAGACAGAGAGAGACAGAGAGAGAGAGAGAGACAGAGAGGAAGAGGCGGCCAGTTTACATTTAGCTGAATCTCTGGAAACCAACATCCATCTTAGGAGTCCTGGTATGCTTGGGAGCTCTCAACAGACGGCGTGGATATTAAAAGCGCTTCCTTCATCATACCTCATCCCCACTTTAACCCCCCCCCCTGCTTCCTGCACCCTCCTCCGGCTGTCTGGCTACGCAATTGAGGACTAACTGATCATCTCTCTACCCGCTCTCCTTGAGTAGATGCTGATGATGAAAAGCAAGGTGCTTTGCTGCCTTGAAAAGTCAAAATGCATATCGTTCTTATTGATTCGTCTAAAACATCCTGGTGAATGGGCCATATGGATTGGAGTGAAATGGCAGGGGGTCGAGCTAATAATAGGATCAATGATATAATTCTCCACCCTTGTTGAACTCACTCAGTGTTGGCTTCTGTCGTGATGCATGTTTTGCTCCAAAACCTTCTTGGAGTCAATATTTTCTGTTGTCTATGCGTCTACGGTATGTCTAGGTGTCTATATATATGTGTCTCACTTAAGCAGAATGAGTTGTCACCAGAGGAGACCTCAGAAACTTTACCTTGTCAATACAAGAAACCCTGTCACTCACTCACAGTTACCATCTTGAGGGATGTTCTTATCAGATGAATAAGGATTCTGTTTGACGATGATCTCCTGGAAGATGACAGAATTTGCAACTCACATTTCCCTCAGCTGTGCGTCCCAGGCCGCACAACACAAGTCAAGCAGTCTCAGTAGCTTTGCTTCAGCCTGGAATGAACCGCTGCTTTGCCGGCCGAAACGTGCAGTAAAGATATGGGGCAGTACACAGGGTTTCCCAATCCTCCCCGGAAACTGCCTTTGAAGGCTTGCTGCTGCGTGACTTTTGGCACCACTACACACATCAGGCTGCAGCAGTTTAGGCTGCACACACTCGCAGCGTTCAAAATCACTTTGTGGGGACTGCGCATTCTCCCTCGGGGATATGTGTCCGCACGTGCCTGCGTGCGTTGCGTCTGGACGTACGCATGCGTGCGTGCGGGCCTCCGAATTGGCGGGCCAGATGCTGGACACCTCTGCGTGCTCCACTGGAACCCCAACGTGTTCAAAGATAGGGAGCGACTTTTGATATGTTCCTGGCATGGGTTCCTGGCAGGGGTTCTGTCACTGAACTATTCAGATCACGTGAGAACAAGCTCTTCTTTCCTTGGAACTCACCCGGTGCAGAACACAGGTACCCTCCCAAATAGAGGACCCAATCCCCTCACATGGTTAAGAGTGGATCAACAGTTCCGATCTTCCCACGTCAACGTACCCGCTGGCCAGTGGCTACCGTGTATCCAGCTGCAGTCAGATAAGAGATGGTAAGGAATATCTCATCTCAAAAAGTAACTACATTTTCTCTGCAGAGGGTTGCTATTCACCACCTTATTTTGAAACTAAAAAAAGCACCCGGCACTTTCTAATTTGTTTGCAATATGCTTCAGCACACCGAGTGCAGCGCCTCTTCGCCCTCCGTCTGTGACCTATAAACTTTCGATGAAAGAGTTTTGAAGAGGAAGTGAGGGGGGGGAAAAAACGTTTTAACACTTTTTACTCAGAATGACTTCTGAGTTGTTCTTTTTCCTCTGGGGAACAACATGGGGCCATGACTGTAAGAGCTTCGTAACCATGGCATCACCTTGCCCTCCTCGTCCACCGGGTTACTTTAGAGAACAAACCCATTCATCAGACCCACAATCAACATTTAAAAACAGAGTAGACAGCAGACAGATTCCGCAGGAGGTTATTGTTTTACGTGACATTACACACTTGGACACTTTCCTCTCGATTCCCCTTAAACGAGGTGAAGTATAAAGATGGGCCTGAGAAGAATTACAAGTTACAATGCTTTATCGTGTGAGGTCGACGAGGCTATCACGTTTACGAGGCAGTGGCATGACTAAATGGAACGAAGGTGCTTTTGGAGGCAGAGTTCTGGGTTTAGATGCCCCCACCGAAGCCTCACTGAAGCCTCACCGAAGCCTCACTGAAGGCTCGCGAAGCCTTACCGACCTCCTTGGGGCTCGGCATGGAAAGAACTGTGGTAATGGACAAGCTGCTATTGACAGAGAGTGACATTTCGAGTCCCTCCAGTGGATCCGGGGATGGACACCGTCAGGCGCTGACCTCAGGCCTCGGAAGGCACTGATAAGGGCTGGCTGGCTTCAGCGGGCGGTCGGATCCCCTGCGGTGGAGATAAAGAGACCCCTTGTGCTGGCGAGGCGTCTGAGGATTTCACACACAGGAGCCCCACTCATTCGGCGCAGATTACAGCTTCGTCTCCTCAGTCCTCCTGAATGGGGCTCCTGGGAGCGGGAGGATTATGCATATGGATAAATCGTATGGAATTGCAGCTCAGGATCAGTGGGTTGGGAGCCCAGTGTGGAGAGGAGGGAGGAGCAAGGGCGGAGAGGGAGAAGGAGGAAGGAAGGGGAGGACGGAGAGAGAGGGGGGAGGGAGAGGGGGGAGAGGGAGGGAGGGAAAGAGAGGGAAGGAAGGAAGGAAGGAAGGGAGAGGGGAGCAATGGGAGTAAGAGAGAGGGAGAGGGAGATAGAGGGAGGGACAGAGGGAGGGGGGACACGGAGGGATGGCGCATGGTAGAGTTCCATCTGCAACGCCCCCGTCAAAGAGCTGAACCTGTGCAGTCAGTGCACAGATGGGTACAGAAGGAAGAGGAGTTACACTTAACAGAGATCCAGACAGACTCACAGGGTTTGCACTTGAAGTGCTGGATAACATACGAGGGATTCTGACAGCTTTAATAAGACAGAATGAGACAGGAGAAAAGGATTGCCGACAGCACCCAACAGAGAGTAATGTGAATGTACTGACATTGAAATTTGAGTGCATTCTCATTATTCTCATGTAGACCCGTGACTATCTTGTTGTTGGGAGGAAAAAAACCCCCTCCTAATCTCATCTAATCAAGATGCATCTTTCGGAGTTAATAAAGTAATAGGGAGTGACTGTGTGCCTCTGAAGATGTTTGACCGGCTACTCAGTTTGGTTCTGTCGGTGTGTCTAGACTGTCAGCGCTCATCAGGCTGTGCGACTGGGAATCTGAAGGTGCAGGAGTAGAAGGAGCAGAACTTTGATCTTAGTCAACCAGCCTTAAAAGGAATGTCAGGACCCAAACGCGGCGCTCTGGCGTGAGGAACGAGTCACTCGTCAAAGACTGTGTTTTCCTTTGCTTTTCCGAGTCAAATTGTTGACTCAATCTGTGTAACTGTGCCCTAATCGCCCCTCCTCCTTGCATTTTTCATTTTTCATGTCCCAAAGGGCATTTCATTCATTTATGCGTGACCAAGTCTGTCTGTTATTGATGCTACCATACTGTTGGATTCCCCCTTCTCAGCACCATGGACAACCTTCAATGTCACCACAATATCCACACGAACAGCATCGACAGAAAGAAGCAATTAAATGCAAATTCAGGGTCTGCCAAGGAACAAGCTTGTCAAATGAAATGTCAATTAAACAGGCTGAGATATATGAAAAAAAACAATTTACTCTGTACTTAAAGCACATATATATGTAACCGTATATATATTCATTATACCTGGGAGCACAATTTTCTTCAAAGCCACTAATTATAAAATCCTTGAAAAGTGTCGGGATGGCTACCATGGCAACTTGCAATTGAATAATAATTTTGCCTTGCATAGTCATGGCGCTGACTTCTGTTTGCTCTCTCCAGACTTACCCTTGGATGAGGAGAGCAATGGAGAGCAAAAAGCTTTCCTGGCTTCAGTGTAAGTATTGTCAGATTGTCTGGGCATCTGGAGTGTTCATCTCAAGAGATGGAGGGGACAAACACCCCTCACAGGACAGAGAAATTATCAAACTGAATGCGGGATTTCAAAGAAATCCTTTTTTTTATGACGGAATCTGCTTTCCAGGGTCTGACAGAGGTAATCACACCCCATTGAGATACACCCTCCCCCGCTTCCCCTCTATCAGAAATGACTAAGATGCTAAAAATCCATAAAAGGTTTTAATGTCGGAGGCCCACCGTGATTGCTGGGGCTTTTATCTTCATTTGGCCAATCAGTACGTCACACTCCCCCTGTGCAGTTTGACAGGACAGGAACAGGCAGAGAGCATCAAGAACTGAGGATAATAGAGACTCTGAGCTGCAGGTGGATCTTTCTTATCAATACTAATTGTATCTGCTTGGTGGAGATAATTCCAGTGCATCCTAATTTGCCCTCTTTGGCAGAATGGGGGAGGTGTTCAGAGGCTATCAGAAATGGAGAGGTAGAATGAAAAATATGAGGCAAGATAGAGAGAAGAGAGGATTAGGGAGACAGAGAGTCTGAGAGAGAGAGAGATTCTGAGAGAAAGAGTTGATTATTTCTAAGAGACATCTGAGCAAATGTCTTTCCATTGGACATTTTGAGATGAAAGGAACACTTGAGGTACGCATATTTTAGTTCAGGTTAAATGTTTGAAGGAGTCCTCCTTAATAATTTATGTCCAAGGCAGAAGATAGGCCTGGATATTTTGTGTGTAATTCAACATGTTTCCGGAAAATAATTTTACCTCATTTATTGCTGGTATTTACGCATGGTCCCACTTACAATGATCAAAGACACAGCACTGCCTGCTCCCAGACATTAAAGGCTAGAAATGATTTAGCTGTTCAAATGGAATACCTCCCAGTGCATGCCTGTGCCTGTGCATTTTAATGAGCTAGTTGGGACTCATCTGATCTTAGTTGAAGAAAACACAGCAGACTGGAAGAAAACCACGCAAAACCTGGGCAGCTCCCATGGAGCCTAGATCTACGGAAGGGGGCGGGGCGGCTGGGGGGGGGGGGTGCCCTTTTTCCACTGGACGTGTGCAGTCAAAGTCGACTGGAGGACAGCATCATCGTCGCGGCGCGCAGCGAAATAGTTGGGGGAATTCACGCCGAAACGACCCGGAAGGTTCGCATAGGACGAAGACGACTGCTTGGGCTGCCCCCCTTGACGGGAGGGTCCGACGGAAGGCTTTTTGGTGCAGCGGTCCAATGATTTTAACCCACATTATCACTGCGATGTGTGAAACTCCGGAGCTCAGCGCTGGTTGTGTGTGTGCGTTTGTTTTCCTCAGGGCCCTGCTGGGCAGATAATCTGCCATGCTCAGATTGGGA
This sequence comes from Plecoglossus altivelis, assembly GCA_036571765.1. Classification (NCBI taxonomy): domain Eukaryota; kingdom Metazoa; phylum Chordata; class Actinopteri; order Osmeriformes; family Plecoglossidae; genus Plecoglossus; species Plecoglossus altivelis. The sequence continues at coordinate 4,649,457 of BROE01000020.1, forward strand.
CTGGTGCCACAACGTTGAGGAGAGAGAGAGAGACAGAGGGACAAAGAGGGAGAGAGACAGAGAGAGACAGAGACAGAGACAGAGAAACAGAGAGAGAGAGAGAGAGAGAGAGAGAGAGAGAGAGAGAGTGGGACAAAGAGGGAGAGTGAGAGAGACAGAGAGAGAGACAGAGAAACAGAGAGAGAGAGAGAGAGAGAGAGAGAGAGAGAGAAACCGAGAGAGACAGAGAGAGAAACAGAGAGAGAGAGAGAGAGTGAGAGTGGAAAGTAACCTCTGGTACGGGTGGCTGGACAGGAAATGCCAGCCTGTTTGATTTCCTCCTGCAGTCTCTGTGGAGCCTGAGTCATTTCCCTGCTGAGCCCCACCACTGCTCTTTGAAGTGTGCAGCCGCTACTGACATACACACCACAGACCCACACACACACCACAGACACACAAGCAGGCACACACTTACAGTATACACGTGTACTCTGGACTGAGAGCAACTGTGCTATCCATCTCCTAACTTCAGATTTTGTAGCCTGGCAGGGCCACTTTGGAGTGAATACGTGAAACGGAAGTTCACGTCATCACAGCTGTCATCGCAGTTTACGTCCTGCTCTACAATTTTTGAGCGTTGAACAATGACTCGAATAATGACTAAAATAATTCAGCGGATACAAAAGTGGTCTTTTCTATGCTGAATGAAACAGTGTGAAACGATCGGTACAGTCCTACACTGACGCAGGCCGATGCTACGGGCTGTAGAATAAATGTTTCAATATGATTTCTTGTATCCCCTAGACATCCTCCATACAATCTCCTTCCTGAATGCTGATAAATGGTTACGGACAGGTTGCGTGTGACTTACATGCCTGATAATATCTTTATCCATTTAGTGGCGTTCATCTGGGCCATGTGTTACATTTCTAACCTCCTGTTCTTACAGAGCGTCTGGGGAGAATGAAATGAGCCTGCCGCTTCTCTGCATGCCGTAAACAGCTTTTCCCCAACGTATAGTCAGCACGCCCGTTTAACCAATCAGTTCCAGCCAGGGCGATAAGGGAGTAGAAATAAGTGTACTGAATGAGGTACATCCTCAGATGAATTTGGTATTCATTGCTAAACCCCCAGGCTTGGTGCCTTCACATTCCACTTCGCAATATGAAAATATAAATTAGTTCTGCACCAGAGAAGTCTCTGCACATCACTCAGTCCTACTGTAATGCACTGTAGCTGGCCGGTGTAGAGAAAGATGGGGAGATTATCCAAATCTGCCAACTGGCTCCGATGTCTCGGACGAGAGCCAGCAGTGTGTGTTGCGCGTTCGACTTGACGCGGGGCCCGCCCTCGTCTGAAGAGCAGAGGTCATCCAAGGTGACGGCCGTCAACAACATGCAAATGACTCTGCGGTGCCTCGGCGGAGCCGTACACACGCGCGCGCAGAGCTGTCTTGATGAGAACTGCCTGTAGGAGGAACGTCTTGTCTAGCTCACCATCTGCTGTCAATTCAGATATGACTCCATGGTATCGTGAGTCAGGGGCTTTGAAGGTTGATTCAGAGACACAAATGTGTGTTGCCTGTTGCCCCGGTAGCTCATAGGATCAGTGCAGGTACTGTGTAGGCGGACTTACAGTGGCTGCCTGGGTTCAAATCCGTGTCTCTTTCGTTTTCTCTTACATTTCCAACCATCCGAGACAGCGCTAACAATGCGCCCCAAAAATATGTATATTGAAAAACAAATTTCCGTTATGTAGATGGAAACACTGGATTACAGACTGGATGATTTAATTGACATGAAGGTCAAGTCTCGTGTGTCATCTGGTTGGGTCCTAGCCTAGCTGAATCAGATGAATATACTTGGTTCATGATGTGTCATGGAAAGGAAGTGGATTAAAGTGGTTCAGACCTATCTAACTCTAACCCTGTCTTTATAGTAAATGTACCTGACTGATGTCAGAGGCAAAAAGGAAACAATAACAAATATGTGCTTTTAGCTGGGAAAAATGCACTATTCACCAAAGCTGCTTTTCATCCGGAGGTTTATGGCCTTATGAATTATAGAGCCCCCGAACGGCTGCTATAGGTTCGCAGCAACACAGAAAGCAAACAGCCGACACGGATACATTCTGAATCATAATCATCTATCAGGTGGCCCGAAATGGATGGTGTCATTAAGGGGCCCGACGCCGCGACACATTTTTAACCAGCTCCAACACAGATGTTTAGGTGCACAGCGGCCATCTCCCAGCTGAAAGGTAATGTAAAGCTCGATGTGTGCTCTCCTCTCAGAGGGCTGGCTGGCTGCTGAATAATTGAGACCCAGATATAAGACCAACAGCAGCCATTAAACTACTCCACGGCTGGATCGACTCCTTCGCGTGAAATACCTTCATAAATAATTAGGTGTTGGCCGCTGCCACTTCTAATGATTCTCTAAATGTAGCCTGTGTTTGAGGTTTGTTAGAATGACTCTAGTTAAGATGCTTTTGTGTCACCGCTGGGAATGTCCAGGTTAAGCCTGCCTCTAGTGCCCAGACAGTGGCGTGACACCAAGCAAGTCCCGGATCTTGGCAACCGTCTGGCCATGAATCAAACATCGTATCGACACGGTAATTACCGTACATATATAGCGCATGTAAGACTGAAAGTTATGTTATTGCTGGAGAAAAATTGGAATCATCCCAATCCACTTTTGGTTGCCCATTGTTTAGCTGATGATGACTGTTTTGCTCGACATTCATAAAAACTACCGGAAAGTTGGCACTTTTGCAATATTTCGCCTGGAAGAAGCGACATAAAAGGATCCATCTGGACTCCTCCAGACATTCAACCAGCTCCTGGAAAATAGAACAGGATTTAAAAGCTCTCTTGGCTAATAAGTTCAGGCAGTCCTATATGCCACCAGCGCGAGTTATTAGACCCATCTGGAGTCTTATGGGGTAGAGGCAATGGCAGAAGAGAAGGGCGCTGCCTCAGCAAAGCAAGGTCAGAGAGAAAGGTACCGTTGACCGAGTGCTGGGGCTGGAACACCAAAGACCCACGCTGCAGTTCATTAAAACAGCAAGCATTCTAAGAAGCAATCGAGGCAGGCGGTCTCTCCGCCTCTCCTGAATAACCTGCCAGGGAGCCGCTCGCTGCCTCCCTTCAATTACGGCATTAAAATAATTGTAAATAATGACGATCATAATAATTCCGGTGATTCTTTTAGCAAGAAGGTCCTTTTTGGAATTGAATTGTTCGGGGAAAGGCTGGAGCGATGGGGGTCATCCCTTTTTCACGAGAGGCAATTATGAAGTTCTGAACTTTGATGAGTGTTCGGGCACGCGTGCCCAGCTGTCCCACAGGTCCCTCGCTGGACAGGAAAGTTGGGCCCATCTTCAGTCATTCACATCCGGGTTACCGAGAGACCATTCAGATTGATAAATGCACTGGATCAAATGTCTTTTTTTAAAACTAGCTGGCGATGACCCTAGGGAGATTTACCCTACAGGAACACTGTACTCGTTGAATTTTGGTAAAAGAAGAAACTATTGTAATATTAATGCACATTTGAACTTCTAGGGCTGCGACCTTTATGATTGATATCAAGTTAAAATTATACTTTGATAATTTTGTAACAGAAATAAAAAACCTGCTTTGTCACATACTCCTAAAATCACCAACAAAGCTTAACAACAAAGTATAATATGTGCCAATTATTATTTCTCTCAATTGAAAGTATATTTAATATTAAAGTCTGCTTTTAAATGAGACTATGCCAAAGACTTGGTAATGCTGACACATTTTAAATTCCATGCCTTATTAGAAGTTTAGTTTACTATCACAGTTGTTCATAGTACAGTTGAATCAAAACGATTAAGATATCACCACATGGTACATATCTGAGCTGCCTGGCCATGCAAAATAATTCATGATTCATTTCCTGCGATTGCCTCAAGACAAATAAGCAAAATATACAGAAGGTTGACTGAATTCTGCCGTTTCCAAGCTACTGGAGCCAAAATAAAGCCAACGTAACCACTAGCATTTTCATTAATTTAGACATAATGCACGGGTGTATCTAGGGGTAAACATGTTCATTCACCGGCCACTGTTGGCTGACTGGGCCAGTCGCCTGTGGCTCTTCACTGTTGCTGTGAATAATTCAACAGAGGCTGTTGTTTGATAGGCTGCATGATGGGGGAGGAGGAGGGCTTCATTATAACAGACGAATGAGGCTCATTCAAGCTGGCTTGTTTGCTGCACTGCAGTAACAGGACCTTCTCAGCCATACCGTTGGTGCTCTGGTGAATTCAGACAGTTAGAGGACTAGCCTCTGTAGCTCAATAGGCAGAGGTATCTGTTGTAGCGCTGGCGAGCACCACCTCCCAGTCAGGGTGGAGGAGCCTCTCTCTATCTGACAGCCCACAGAGCCCCGCCTAGCCTTTGATCTACTGGCTGCTGCTTGTTGACAGGTGGGGACTGATAGACACAGGGTGGCAGGGACAGCTTTCACACAGTGCCTGTTGGCTGGGCTCTGTAATGGAATCTGGCCAGAGATTATTGCAGCGGTGTGACACACTGGGTAGAATGTGTATTTTCTAGGTGTCACTAGATGAGTTTACAGAAATGCAACGGCATGGCCGTGAACCGTTCGACAAAAACACTGGACTTGGAGATATCGAAATGCGTTTTCATTTCAGCAGGTTCCAGACGGAACAGACACTGTCATAGTCTATTGTGTTGTTCTATCAGCACTTTTTTGTGTTCGTGGAAAGACTGTTTCCACGAATAAACCCAAACGTTACATTTGTATTTTTCTCAACAGTTTCCTCAAACCCCAAGCAGGTTTTGCTATTCTTCTCCAAACTACAGTATCTTTTCAGTCTTTCTGGAGACAGAAGACCGGATCTATCACCACCTGTTCATACAGATGGGAAATATTTCAAAATATCTGCCCACATAAAAACGTTGACTACTTTGATAACGTTTCTGATATGGCACACAGCATGTCCTCACAGGAGGGGGCGGTTGAGAAGAGGGGGAATGTGTGAAGCTTCAACACCAGACTGACTGCAGTGTTCTGAAAACATTGCGGAGGTCTGAGTTTGGAGGCAAATCGGGGGAGAGATTCAAGGAACTTGGATTCCAGACGCCCCGGGGAAAGCAGTGGTCAGAGATCCTCCTTTGGACAGGTTTCCTCTGCATATGACCTGGTCACAGAGAGGTCAAGTAGAATGCAGACCACGGGAGTCTGTTTAATTCTTCTCTGGGCCTCAGGTTCTCAAGTTTCCAGGTTCTCGGGTCCTCCGGTCCGGCCCAGAAAAAGAGAAAACTACACGCTTCCAATCGCCCACGTGTGCATCTTCTTCGCCCACGATGCCTCAACTCCAAATCCTTTCATCAATCACTTTTCCACTTCGTGCAGAGGAGCACAAGGATCCCACACTATTCCGACATCAACCTTTCCTGCATGCTCTCCACTGGAGATGTTGTGTGATGCGGTTCAAGGAGGGGGCCGAGCACGAAGCCAGAACAAATGCACCCTTGTCTGTAGAGGTGGATTGTAAAGGACAGGCTACAGAGGGGGAACGCGCCCGTATCACTATGGCAGCTGCGTTGGGTTTGACCCAAGGTCACAGGCAACGCTGATTGACGTGCGTGATTACTGACTCTCACCACACTGGCTGCGTCTGGGCAGTACCTTTCCTCTCACGGCGCCACCGACGACCATCGCTCATCCAAAACACGGCCGTTGTGCGACAGGCCGGCGCGAACTGGCAACCTCACAGATGGATGTGCAGACAGATGGAGACGTTTGAAGAAAGTACAGTATCGGGTACCTTGCGCGGAATAAACAGGCGACAATCTCCATGATTAAACATGTGATGTTAAAAAGAAACATCGTGAATAGGGAGGAGGTGTGTCTGAGGGTTTGTCATGGAACTGTGATATTGTCAGACATTTCTTTCAAATGGCAGGTGATTCCAGGTGTGTTGTGACCCAGATAGACCAAGTGGCTGAGATGAATACCAATATCTTTCTACATATATTCATACATCCATCCTAACATATTGTCAACAAACATACCTTTAGATGCTTTGAGGTATAAATATGTGTCATTTTGTTGTGTCGACCTGGGATCCTATTAATATGTGTTTATGATCAGATGATAGATCAGATAGAATGATTTGTTTAATGATATACATATAGATTCATGCAGTGAAGTTCAATGTTTTAAAACACAGACTTCTGAGAATGTTTTATCATGTCTTTGTAAGTCGGTGGGAACTCCAGATTAACAACAGACTACAGTATAGTATATCGCAGTCACATGAAAATTGAAAATAAGAATGAAGTGAATATGTTCCAGGGTAAAATAAGGACATTACCATTTTCACATTTCACTTCATACTTCAGCATTATGTGACTGTTATAGTTATAGTTCAACCCTGTGGACAAAAAAGTCTTCAGTTCACATTTAGAGGGAAGCTTCATTCTTCCGTAGGCCTATTCATGACTATTCAGTACAATTTATGTTTGGTGATGAGTTTGTGTTTGAGCGTCAAAGAAAGGCTCTTTATGTGACAGCAATACAAAGGCTGATGCACAACCAAGGTTTCTCCAACACATAGCTACGACACCTGCTTCAGCATTGTGGCTATGTTGAAACATTTTCACCACAGGACAGGTGGAACAGGCTTCTAAACTACCTCAGGTCTAGAGAATGTTCAGAATTAAACAATTCAGCATTCGATAATACCGCACAAGTGCCTATTGATGGCAAATATTTCCTCGAATCAAATCCAACAAACTTGCTCGGCTCAGTATGGGTGCTTGTAAAGTGTTTAATGATTTAAAGATCTTCCACATAAAAGTAGTTCTAATCCCATTCATTAAAATTGTTCTGGTAAATGAAATACTGTACATCTGCATGCTTGGTTGTAATTGATGAGCATTTAGAATTAAGCTGAATTAAATTATATTTAGTCATTTCTGATATAGCTGATCCACTGTTAAGCTAAAGTGCTCACATTTAATCATCTGATGTCATTTTGCTATGTGTTAAAACCAGGCTGGCCCAAGGGTGGAAATATTTCACAGGCTTGTAACTTAAAACCAACCAATGTATCTGTATTTTATTTTAGCTGTTGTAAATAGCTGAAAAAAAGGGTTTGGACATTTTGGAATGAAAGTGATCAAAACCTAAGAATACAGCCCAAGACAGTTTCACTATGATTACAATTAGAACTTGAGGTCTTTGTGATATTTCAATTTTTATTTCTCATCAAAGACGCTTTCACAAATTGAAAAATGAAACAAAATTAAATCTCTCCATTATACCGGTCGCAGTGCAGACTTCTGAATCGATATATTCTTCTCTATCAGTTCCAGTTGAATGAGCAGGCTAGTGGCATACTATTAGGTTATTACAAAAACAAATCAGTCAGCAGAATTAATTTTTTTGTGTGAAAATCTGGCTAAGGAGAATTAATAGCCCTTGAGGAGAAATGTGCAGCTGAATTTCCATCACCTTGTTCAGCCTATTTGACTGTCATCGTTGTTTATAACACGAACGCCATTTTCAATGTTTATGACGAAACTCGACGAAAAATTCTGCATTCTGAGCTTTTGGATACAGATGGCTTGCTTTTACAGGTAACAGGGAGACATCTCTCCGTACAAGTTCAGCCAAAAAAAAACCCCGACTTCTGGCTTATCCTTTGTCTCCTTTGAGGCGTTTTACTTTCAGATTTAAAGTTGTGTAAAGCATGCTCATGTTATATAAACCCTTTCTGTGCTCGATCAAGATGAATGTCTCAATCTAACGCAGTTCTACAAAGAAGAGGAGCGATCAAACGCAGACGCTAGATTTGATGGAGACAAAAAAGGCCTGTTGGAGTCACAATGCTACAAAAGGAGGTACGAAAGTGACTCAGATGCCACATGGTGGCTTGACAGAAAGGATGAAAAAGCACAACTGTGTCACAAGTACAGTTCTCCTTTTTGAGAAGCAATTAAAGCAGACTTCTGGGTGACTGTATGAAAAAGGTATATTATATTTCTTGCCATGTGACAACATAAACAAAAATCAGCGTGGTTTTAGCAGATACACAGCAGCGCACTCTTACGCTCACACACACACACACACACACACACACACACCGACGAGGAATCTAAACACAGAGCTTCCACTTCCCAGTGCTCCCAGGCTTTTTACACTTGAAAGATTGGAACATTTGATAGTGACTTCCACCTTAGGATACATTAATTAGCGCAATGGAAGACGAACTTATGAGCTGTAGCGTTTGGACTGGGGGAAATGCAAAGCCCACGCCACGCAACTTTTATTTCACAGTATTTAAAGGGATACGTTGATTGGAATACAAGGCCAAACACATGAATGTATATGGATGCTCTAGTGGAATGTGCTTGTTATAAAATACAGGAGAATACCCAGACACCAATACAGTACGGTACAGCCTATTACTCAGTGTCTTGGAAATACCACTTACACTCTGTCTGCTGTGTCCGTTGTGTGACATACAGTCGGCAGCCTCCTACCTCCAGCCAGAGACGTTACAGAAAGATTTAATGACCACATTTACATACATGTTTGCAATATCGATCTCACAACGAATTCCGCAGCGTCAGCATACTCGGAATCACCGCCATCAACATTAATGTTAGTACATGCTGTATTTAGAAACAGGCTGGTAATAGTGTCACAAACAACTTTAATGGCACACTCAGGGGTTACTGTTCTAACAACTTGAGTTAAATACGACTTACCAGATGCTCTTCAGTTAGGGATTGTAATTGAATGTTTGACAGACGGGTTACACGAAACGAATTGGAACACCTCAGATAACAACAATGCAGCTTCTGTATATTTCTAAACAGGGATCGGTGTATTAGAGAAACGACAGCTATTATGATGGAGTGGTATTACTCGGAGGGGAGGATGCGAGGTACAGTTAAAAGTGAATGTACGCATCCACCTCTTAAGCAAGTCTTAAATCAAATCCAGTTAGGATGGCAAAATACCGTCACGTGTTACTGACAGGCTTGTAGAAGGGTTGAATGATGTGCCCGCAGAATTCCTAACTGACAAAAAGGACGATCTTTGACATACACGTTGGGAACGCCTCACGTAGTTTCTTCATACAGAGGATTTTAAAGAAGCGTTGTACCGTGTAGTCGTATATATTTCAGTTTCTTTTTACATTTCAGGCCAGCACAATTGTTGCAAGCTGCTCCGTTCGCAGGGTAATGATTTACCAAGGCAACAAATACAGTTCTGCAGTTTCGGACTGTTTTTACAAACAGTTGCCAAACAATATGGCAAACACCTGTGCATGTGGTTGAGTTATATTGAGAAACGAGCACTGTGTGAGATTAAACTAGGGCAGGTGTTTTTTCCTCAGGATCCAAGGACATGCAGTGTCACGTATGTAAGTTGCTTGGCTGGGATTTGTGATACAAATAAATAACAACATCGAAAAGTGTAAGCATTGCGCTTCCGTTTATCCAGCCCAGATTTCAGCTCACGTCCACTTCAAAAGCATTTGTTGAAAACACAGCAGCAAGACTCAAAGACAAATTTGCTACTACACATGGAATAGATTTCAGACTCACACTGGGCAATTGACTCCTCTTGTCACTGAACATTCCATTCCCCATATTGCTGTCAGGGCAAGATGGCGGACAAAGCGTGTACAATACAAGATTTTTCAGAAAATGGCTATTTGATTAGAATACGGAAATGGCACGAAAATGCAAATTCTATCCAATGGAATCGTTGGTTTCATCAGGGGTAGCAGCACTGACCAAAACAGCATAGATCTAGTAAGTCTGCCACAAATACAAACATTAAGAAGCATTTTAGGTCATCACTTAGATCTTAGGTTATCACAACACCAGACTCTAATGGAACAAATACACATTGAAAGCAAGCTGTTGAGAGCCAGACAATGGCACGCTTCCAAGAAAAGGAGATGGGAGAACTGCAATAAAACAGACATGGCCTTTTATTGGGAGCCACAAGCCTGACATTTCTACCTGAGCTCTGTCTGTTCTCCTAGAAATGTGATGGGCATTTATTTCCAGCAGATCTGGCACCTCAATGTACGAGTCCAAGATGGAGAGGGCCATTCAAAACAAGTCTGCACTGGTTTGTCATTCACGCTCGACCACACACTCTTGGTTGCCTTGTCACACGCAGCACCGGTCAACGACATGGTGACCTCACGAGCTCCAACAGGAAGTGGGCCCTCCAACAGGTTTATATAGACGATGTCCTTTAAAAGGCTTTTAAGAGAGTGTCTTAAAGGGATTTTGACATTCTTAATCTTAGTTAACTAGAGTATAGATGCACCGTGTTGTCACAAATCAAGGTCCATAACATACAGTCCTCTTTTATGATGGTGTGGGATGAATATGGGTGATAAATACCATTTTTTTGGCACCCCCTCCAAGGCCGATCTGGGCCTGTCAGATCCAGACTCGAATGACTCAAAAGAATCTCTCCCGAATGAGCACAACACATGCCACACTGTCCAACTCACATTGTAGTCTTACGAGGCATCATCTGCTCCTCTGAACCTTCCAGTTCAAGCCGAACACCTGGGTTGCACCGCAGCCTTGACGTCCATCTGGGAGACAAGTGTAGGAGCAGCATCTGCGAGGCTCCGGCGCGGAGGAAGACAATGGGAGGAAAATGGAAACATATGGCGTGCCTGTTGGGCTAGATGTCAGGACAACCTAGTGATGTTTTTTCTTCCTTTGCAGGATGTTGTGATGTGTGAAAGGAGGGCTTGATCATCTGCCCTGCTCTGGCAGGGGATCCTTCCCCCCCTTGCCTGAGAGCCGCCTCCACCTTGCCTCCGTCGTTGACCTTGAGTTATGAAATCTCTTTCGCTTTTTGTGCTTCGTGGTCGTCGTTGAATCGACGTACCAGAATTGCGCCCATGGGAGGAAAGGCTTGCTGTTATGCAGAACCATTTGTTACACTGTCAGACTTCGAAACTCAAATGCACTTTCCGAACACTTCGGAGCTCTTTGGGGGTGCCCCTGTCCTTTCCTATTCGACAGACACATTTTAGCAAGTCAAGAAATCAAGAGCCTTTTAGAACAAGCACGTTCCGCACACACGCCGGCATTTCCTTTATAAAGTTGTCCCCGTAGCCTGCAGTCGACCAATGGCACACTTCCCAGAGACACAGACGTAGAGCTGCTAGCAGAGCAGTGAGCACCAGGAGAGTAGATTACAACTCTCTGTGCAGTAGTTAAATGTTTGTGGTATTCTGTATCTGGCCCGCCGCCCTATCTCCAACCAACCACCCGACATTATCAGGCCTGAGCAGTGTATGTGTTTACTCCCTGAAGTCTCTCTCTGACTCTCTTTCTCTCTTTCTCTCTCTCTCTCTCTCTCTCTCTCTCTCTCTCTCTCTCTCCCTCTGCTCAAATATTTACGACTGTCGAGATTCAAACTCTTTACTTTGAATTGAAGTAATTGCTCGAAGATTGAATTCAGAAATTCAAAGTTGGTACTCGGTGGTGACTGCCCTGGTTTGTTACCACGGGGTCCTATTGGTATTCCTCTGGTGATATCATCTGAAAGTGTCCACGCTCCCCCGCCTGCCTGTAAAGGACTGAGCCTCCCTGCCCTGTGGACTGCAGTTAATGAGAATCTATGCATGGGGCCTTATCAAATCTTAATGGCACCTATCTGGATGTCTGTGGAATAAGTTCTCTACCAATCATCCTCGCAGAAATGCTCTGATCTCCAGAGTGAAAGGACCTATGTGAAAACAGTGTCCCCATCTGAAGTTATGGCGAGGTGTCATCATTAAAACTCATAGGTCTGCTCAGTGTCAATTAGTTGGAAGAGCCCCTCTTTAGCATTCTACTGCCACATATCACGTCGGTGGAAGGGAGCAGTTCTCACCGGTCTAGTTCTCCACCTCTGTGTCCGGTCCCACTTATAGAGAACCCTTGGTGTGAGTTGTCTTTCCGCGGTGATCGAATGTGAGTGTGTTGGTTTCCGTGGCGATTGAACGCGAGTGTGCCTGTTTTATTTTTTTCCATAGAAAGCCGCTGACATCACATAATCTGGGAGAGGCTCCGGTCCTCACGCCTCTACCGCCACTTTCCCATCTCGGAGTCAGACTCGATGATGTATGTTCAGTGTCAGGGTGTAAACTATGACCTATTAGCTTTGATAAATGAGCACAGAGCCGTTTGTCTTCCACTGTTAGCTGCTGTGGATGATCCTCTGGCACATCATGGGGCCGCAGTTAGTTTTGTGCGCTCTGCCGTGTGTGTTTTCGGTTTGTCCGTCTCCCCTTCCGTCCGTATCCTGCGTGTGCTCGATCGACCGCTCCACTACACTGCAACTGGTCCACATTAAAATAGCCGAGCCACAAGTCATGCATCTATCTGCGCAGCACGAAAACGTAAGATACTCCGAACGTAACCTCAAGACTACACCCGATATCTGCGTTAGCAGAAAACCCCCTTTGATATCCATCCTTCCCAGTCGTATATCACATAGTATATACTGCTATATCATCTGTACAATGCTCCAAACTATACACACCTCGCTCTCTCTCTGACCATCATTTAGTTCTGTAGCAACCTCTCAACGACTGACCTCCCTGTGCTCTCTGTTTCAGAGCCACAAGTTCTGTCTTTGCCTAATCTCTCCTCACGTTACGGTCAGCATCTCTGAAGTCACTCCTTCGGCCGCACTCGTCTCGACTCACCGCCGCTCACGCATTCAACTCCCCCCCTCTCCATCCCTAAAGCACTTCAATTGGATACTCTGGGCTTGGGGGCAGCAAGCGCAGGCAGGAGCGGGCGTGTGTTCATGTGTTGGGGGCGGGCGTGTGAGCCCGTGTGATGGTGGGGGTGGAGAGTGATGGAACAGTGCTATTGCGTGTGTGTTGTGTGTGGTGTTTGTGACCACGTTAAGCGTCTACTTCCAGCCTGAAAAAAGACAGCGCGGTTTGTGGGATTTTTCTGTCGGTTGGTGTTCGTAAAATGTCTGCGCGTACTGTTGGAGAGGCTGGTATGCCCCAGCCCATCCCTCAGCTTAGGCAAAGTAACTGCCAGCACCACTCCACGATCGCAACACACACACGCCCAGTCTAGGCGGACTCGACCCCTGAAGCTGAGGCAGACTCGCAGAAATCAGCTACAACGCCTTTGTGGAATCAGATTATTTCCACCACACGGTATTGCTGTGCCTCTGTGCTCCTCCTCGCTCGTGTCTCGCGCTGCTCGTGCTGTGTCCCTCGTGCTCGTCCCGTCCCGTGCGGTCCTCTCTGTCTTTCAATCGCCTCATGCCATTCGCACTCGCCCTCTCGACATCCCTTCCACACTCGAATGATAATCTCACATCACCCCCGCCCAGCTCAACGCGAAAAACACCCCCCCCCATCCGCGATTTACTTATTCACTGCATGAAAGCCACATACTTATAGCAAGTATACTGTTTGTCAAGTGATGAGTTTCTTGGGGCACAGTTTTTTTTCTTTACTGTATAACTGTGAATAATTGCGTTTAGCTGAACCAGGCAGTTGCCATGGAAAGGCAACTTCACAGAATGCTGTAATAATTGCAGCATTAGCATCAATGGCAACAGTGACTTTCCCCTCACATGAAACATGCTCAGTATCCCTTTTATTTCAAGTTGCAAAGCCTTGCATTGATTGCCTCGCCTTTGTTTTTTTCTCCATAGCCACAAACCCATTTCCTTAGCTCCTGATAACACTCGGGAGCTCGTTTAGACAACACATTGTACGTTCATGCAGAACAGAAGCTGGACTGCTGTCCTCAACGTTGAAACGTTCGGCATGTTTCAGTGCCATCTCTGTGATCCTTCAGCGCCCAACCCTGCCAGTCACACAACAAACACTGACGTCGTCATATCTTTGGAACCTGTCCGGTTCAGCGAGGGATTGAGCTTGGGTGTCGAGAACAATGGGGAAACTCTGTGCTTTCTACATGCATGCCTACTCATAAACTGCAAGACAACAAAACCAAAAAAAAGAGAAGCGCTTTTTGAATCAAATCTAAATAAAGGATACATGGATGTTGTTTCATCGGAAAGTATGCTTTGCAGAACGGTTATGAGTACAAAATGCTTCCATTTTGCCTTTTATATATATTTTGCAGGCGATAGACCAATATGAAATAAATTGCCTCTCTGTTCCTGAGCAAACTTGTATAATGCAACGTCTTGGTAATATTATGTGACTAAAGAAACTCTCTTTTCAAAAATAACTGGATTTCCCTCCCCTATATAACGTCTGTTAAGGGAGTAAAGAAAGATGAATGTGGGAAATAAGCAGCACTATTTTTAGCTTCCTGGACTGTTCTGAAATGAGTCAGACTTACTGCTTTGCTTTTCCCAAATGGAACTCAAAACCACATTAAAGATGAGAAAAAAATCAGTAATTTCACAGTTCAGCCTCACAATGTGCTCCAGCACTTTTCCCAGAAATATGAACTATTTCAAGTAATATTTGTATGTACTCATCTGCTCTGCCATGGGGATGACTGAGAGCAAGTGACGGCGTTTAGAGGGGAAAGATGACAGTGGCGATGGTGGTTCTTCAGAAAGCCCTTTCGGCTGCACCCCGGTTCCAAGGGCTCCGATAAGATCCCATCAGCCCAGATTATCAGCGAGGTGCAGCTCCTTCTTCACAGTAGCTACAGCTGGCAGGGATGGCCTGACTGAGTGACAGAAGGGGATCTGTCATCCCCTACAGAAGATGAACACTGAGATGAACACGGAGATAGATAGGGGCTCACACTTCTGATTTATATGTTGCCATATCCTGGTGGCTGGGCTAACCGTGTGGGGCCTTTGAAGCTGGCCTGTGGTCCTCAAAACGATGTCCTCATAAGAGCAGGTCTGTTTGTGTAAATAGACACTGTTTTTACGGACTCTAATCAGCCATAACAAGAGTGATCGTGCCAGTAAAAGAAACATGCTTTTGTATCCTCATTCAAAATGTCACATATCTCAAGCTTGTGAAGTGGTTTAGGGAGGCAGAGCGAGGCGACTGGACTAAGAGTGTAGTTCTGCCGCGTGGCAGAGTCTCAGGGGAAGTGGAGCTGTCCACAGTGCTGAATTGTGGAAAACTACTTTCACTATCTAAATCTCAACCTCTGGTTAGGAAAAGCTTTCAGTTTGAGTAGTCACTCTCTATGGTACTAAACATAGAACGGCTTTCTTTGCTGAATCTCTGTCCCTTATTTACCTTCGAATAGTAAAATACATGTTCAATATCAATGTTTAAGAGCAGCTTGTTCTTCCTCTGTGGACAGATTGTATAAAACTAATCCAGGATTATATGAGAAATACTGCATGTCTGTGTTATCATGTGTGCTCATGTTCGGCGCTCAAACTGTGGAACTGGTGCAAATCCAACACAACTTTACATAAAAATGAAGCCAAATTCGGGGAAGGACACACAAACCTTACACAAGTGATCTGACTACCCTGTTCATACTGGAGGTCTACCCTGTACCTACTTGAGGTCTACCCTGGTCATACTGTATGACTACCCTGTGCCTACTTGAGGTCTACCCTGGTCCTACTGTATGACTACCCTGTGCCTACTTGAGGTCTACCCTGTACCTACGTGAGGTCTACCTTGTTCATACTGGAGGTCTATCCTGTGCCTACTTGAGGTCTACCCTGTACCTACTGCAGGCCGTTAACCCAACGCCCTTCCTTCCGCTCCGGGCATCAATCTTCTTTTGTTTGTATCCGACGGTAGTCAGGAAATTGATGCTGGTACTATAGCAGCAGTTTACTATTACTGACTTGAGTGATTGGCATAGCCACTGTTTCAACACCTCACTGAGAAACATGTAATATTCAATAGCCAAGAGCCTTAGTCAGCACAACACAAGCATGCGATAACATAAAGACCAAGGCGAGGCATATTAGCCAGAGGAGTAACTCCAAAGAGGAGAGAGGAAGGCTGTTTGTCAGCACAGCGCTTTCCCTTAACGGAGAATCACAGAAAATCAAGAAATCCACTGAAAGGAATCCATAATGACTGACCTGTTATACAGATAATCACCTTATTAGATTCCACTTTGGACTGTGCCTCATTGTGTTTCCAATCTGACATGAGTTCACGTCCAATTCCTTGTGATTATCACTATTACTCTAGATGCATCTTTCTATGCGATGTGGTGTTCATGATTACCTTAATCATATCAACACAAAGGTGGCAGTGATTTGGCCCATCTGTGTTAACAATGTCAAGCCAAGAAAAAAAACGAGAATATGTCTGATTATGTGTATGGAATACTGTACAATAGCCTTTGGCCCACAGGTACTGACTGAAAGAACTACTGATCCACAACCTGTCACTCGCCTACTTAACCTGGGAGGACTAGACTAAACAAAACCTTTTAACTTTCTACTCTCTGTGTCTCTTCCATTTTGGATCTCTTGTCCCACCATCTTTCAACACCCACCAAGCGGATAGTAATTGTAAGCACTCACAGCAACATGGCTCATTGACTCTTGGTTAAATTGTACTATAGACGACCCCCAGCCGCCCCCCCCCCCCAACCTCTCCTCCCCATCACCCTGCTTAAAACATTATATTTCGCTCCTCGTACGTTTAAAAGAGGAATGGTGAAACGGACGTTCTTCCCTACTATTTGCTCAGTGGTATGTTTCTCCTCATCTTCTTCAGATATGTTTTTGACAAATCCATGATTTATATGTAGATGCAGTATGCTCAGTGGCCCACCATCCTCTCTCTCGAGCGCGTTCTTTCTCTCTTTCTCCCTTCACTTTTGCTCACTTTCAATTGTAGATTCCCTGTATCACCACCAGGGGCTTTCCAGACCGCGCAGTGTCCCTGTGTGTTCCTAAAGAGGAGTCCAAACCCGGCGTGGTGACAGAAGGAGTGTGTTGGCTCCGCTACCGCTGCTCATAAAGGGATTCATACCTTAGGAGAAACACGAGTCGGATAGTCAGGACTGCCCACTTCAACTTGCCTGTCTTCATTCATACCACATCGAGTAGAAGGTAGGCTTTAAATATTCCTTTATCTAATTTACGGTGACATTTGGTTCGGAAACCCATGTAAAAAAACAACTTCACTATGTCGACATTACCATTTCTCTCTGATCAGAGGACAACATTTGGAAAATAATTATCAAGCCAGAAATGTGTTGCTTTGTGATGAGGTTCAAACTCTGAAAAGAGCACGCTCTCATTATCTATGCGCAATTAACGATGCAATTAGATGCAGAATCTGACTTGTTGCCATCCGCGAGACTGGAGCTGATGTTATCTTTTTGGTGTGGCATTTGGTGTGGGTAATTTTAAGTCTGTAAACTGTATTAATGTGTCTGATTCGGAATGTTACGCTGAAGTTGCATGCAGTCTTAAAAATGTTTTTGTCTGCACAAGAGCTGTTTGTGAACACAAGGCGTTTATCAGCATGGGTGACTCTGATATTCGTGAAATGAATAAGGGGAAACTTCAATAAAAAGCAAATACATAGCCTACCCATAATGTTTTTGACGATACGCCAACTACATCCAGATTTAGGCTACTCTAACATTCTAAGATACCGGTACATTCTCTGTAAAACATCAGAAGTTTTTAAGGCAAAATGTTCTCTCCGTCAATACAGTCTTTTTAATACGACGATGTTCTCAAGCCCACTGTGGGCAGTTACAGAAATGAGATTGGATGCACATGGAGCGGTACGTTTTAGTATCCATCATGATGCTAAGAATATACTTAGGAGCTGTGTCCTTACGCTAATCAGAGCAGTACTTTTAAGCAATAAAGTATATACTTGTTGTATAATCGTGTTTATAATAGCCTAGTGATTCATTAAGTTGTAACTGATTAACACATGATGCACCCTGGCGGTATAATAGCATGGAACTTTTATTTGTTCACAATGCCATTGAATCACTCTATATGGAAGCTACATGAGTTTCCAAGTAGGGCACTGTAGGCTAATAAGTAAACAGGCAGCATACTGCCTGGAAGCTAAGTCAATCTCATTAGTTGTAAAACAAACAACATTCTTGGTGTTGAATTTTTTTCATTTTCATCTCATAGTTTTACAAAAATGTATTCATGTAAAATGTCCTTAATAATAAATGTGTTTTTGAAAAAAAAACCTTTCATTTTCATAGGGTTATTTATTTTTAAATTATTTTAGTTTCTTTATGTTTAATATTAAAGCTATTATGCTATTAAAACAGTGGACTAAATGCAGAAAGGTAGTCTAGTCAACAATCACCTTGTAATTAGGGAACATTAAAGTTCATGTCTAATTGAAATAAAAAAAGAAATAAATACGCCCCAGTACATTTACTAAATTAACATGAAATTAGGTTACATCCAACCTCATATTCAACGCAGTGATTTATTTGTACTAAAGTAGTTTTATTTGTGTAGTTTGAGGTGCAGGTTGTGTGTAGATATATTAGGATGCTGTTCATAGGCTTTTCACTCTTCATTTCCTCCACACTGTACGTGTTAACTGTTCGGCTAACTGTGTTCAGTTAGTTTCCTTGTCTTTTACCTGTATACAATGCTGTGATTTATGCAACACTGCCATGCACGGTTTGTCTGTTTAGTGCCACGTCTTTGCACTAATCTAATTCGGGTCCGGGATACCTTAGGCCTTATCAAGAACACTTATTTTATGTGGGTTTTCACATAACTCATCATTTAAATTTCGTAATTTGTATTCCTATGTGAATATCCCCATGCTGCTGTTACAGGCTGTTTATACATGCAAAAGAAAGTTTCCAGAGATGTTCCGTCATATTTGCCTTGAGCGATGCATTGTATGTTCTGGCCAATTGCTGTTCTCCAGCTCTCGCCTCCCCGTTCTCCCCGGTGTCTCATATTGCTGTGATCAGACGACGGTCCAGTCAGCTCGCTGGTGAGCTGTTTCCAACAGGAGCCACGCTAGGAAGACGCTTGGACCTGCTTTTCCCTGACCTGTGATCAGCCTGAACGCATTTCTTCTCAGCTTATGTTGGTGGTGCCCAGGGGCCTCGCTGGCCCTGGACCCTCAGGATGAAATACAGCCTATTCCCAATAGGGGGACTCGTGCCTTGTTCACATTAGACCGGTTTGTGAGCGTTTTCTCCCTTTAAAGTAAAGATATTAGCATTCGTCCTTGATAGAGGTGACAGGTTTCCAAGTTCACTACTGTAGTGTTTTAGGGGGGAAGGGAAAGGTTGTAGGAATCTGTGTTGGGGGTGCAAGGTCTTTCATGGGTTCAATTTAACCAGAACTTAATTGGTCATTGGGAAGACAAGTCAGAGGCCTCTGTCTCACTTTCCAATCAATGGGTTTAATTTTCCAATTAAATGCTGATCCGCAACAGGAAGCAGAAAACGCCATATTGCCCCAGGGAATGGCCTTGACCCCCATCGACCCTGCTACAGAATTAATTTAGCTGGTTACAATTTAGGAAGGAGTTGGTCGTTTTAGAGCACTTCTGGGAATTTGATACATATACTGGATACTGGTGTGTAGCTGCACATTGGGTTACTGGTTACATACTTCAACCTGTAAGTGGTTAAAAACCACCATATTACATTAGACATATTTGGTTGATGGGAGGTATTGAATGGTTGTAAAGTTCAGAATGTTTCTCAATCTATCTAGGCAAACATCTACAACACAGCAGTTTGATATCAGCTAAACATATTTTTCAAAGTGACTAATTGGATGGAAGGCCGCAGTTAATCTATCCTGTTAACTACTTCATAGTGTGGATGCAGCTCTTAACAAGTATTAGCCAAAAGTGAGAATAAGATCCAATTTAGCAAATGAAAGAAACCACTAGTGATCATGGTGCACATGCACTGTTGCTTCAAAACAAAGGTCGATTTACTACAATAGATTATATATCTGGTGATGTTATTATCACTTCCATAGTTACATCACACATCTGCCAAGACAAATACATGTCCATTACACCTGGGTCGCTGCATTTCTCCCCCAGTCGCCTGAAGTCTTCCTCTAACCAGTATGCACATTTCAAGGGCCATGTAGCAGTAACCCAGATCCCAGATCCAATCCGTTATGGATTTATTGTGATTTATGTACCGCAGCATTCCTGGATGCTTACAGCTCTGGCGCTGCCCCCAGCGTGAGGCCAGTCTCCAGGCTAGCTCCCGGCCGCCTGGCCGGCCGGCCGTCCACCCCCACCTACTCTCTGATAAATGGTTTAGAGGAAGTGGTCCACCGTCGTCGAGACATTGATTACCGTTTACCATGCTGGGGGTATAAACCTGGTGTAAAGGGAAGGGTGAGGAAAAGAGAAGGAATGGAAGGTGGGAAAGATGGAGCGAGGCGGATAGATGTGGCCGAAGGGGCTGTAAAGTTGACGGATATGGAGTGACAGATGAGAGGGGGTTTATGAGTCCAGGAGAGGAGACCTATTAAGGTTGGTTAATTGATCTGGACCTGTGGTTAGTACATCCCCAGGGCTCCTACCTCCCTGTCTCACACTTGCTCTGGAGACAATTCAGAGGCAGAGGTCAGCGCACGGGGCTGGGGTTGCGTCCTCCGACCCTCTAACCCACCTCTCCACGCGCACGCACGCACGCACGCACCCACGCACCTCCTCCTGCCCAACCCACTTGAGCGCTCGCTTCTCGCTTTGATTCCAAAGGGAAAAACAAAGGTGAGATAAGGAAAGTTATGCAGAGTAAGTTATGCAGCAATGCAGCACTATTTCTTACGGTGTGGCAATCGTTGAACTGAATGTGTGGGAGCCTTGTCTGCGGCTGGGTAGCTGGGTAAGGCTCAATTTATATCTGGGCAGCAGTCATTGGATTTCAATTGCAGTTACTCTGGTCTGAGAAGGTTTTATACCTCTAAATGCTCTTTTTATTTCCTTTGACTGGAACATTGCTTCAGGTCCTCCCTCTGGTGTAATCACCCGGAAGACTTGGCAAAAACCTATGCACACTCAAGATGTCCATTGACGGCAAAAGTGCCTGGAATGAGATTCATGATGTGACTCTTGACAGGGGGGCTCAGGTGCTGCGGCTGGCCTAGGAGCTTGGCTGCAGAAGCGAGCGCACGTTAGCCAGAGGTTCACTGGTGGACGCACCCAAAGTTATTTCCAATCAGAACGCTTTGCTACTCCCTAAACAATTAAACCAAACAATCCCTGTGATTGGGATTTGATACAGCCTTTTGTTTTCTTTTAACGGTATTGACATATCATCCAGGACTGCTGAGATTGTCCTGTTACATGACACCCTGTCCAGTAGTGTCAGTATCTGTACTGGGAAGTCCATGAGACACACTGGTATGTCTTTACAACCCCTAGATTAATGACTTCAAGCTAAGGAACGCATCAACCAGTAGATACAGAGTGGATATTTTTTTTCTTCCAATAGAACAAAACTAAATAGTAATTTTCTGCCGTTGGAGCCAGTCAAATGCATCAGTGAAGTGAGTAGTGTGATTATCTAGCATTATCCATCAGGGTGTCTCCATGGTAATTCTGCTCAGAGGTGGACTGTTGGCATTTGTAGCACTGGAGAGCTGCAGATTGAGAGTGTACGCACCATCTTCATAACAGCGACAGACTAGTTAGTGAAGATAAGATACCACGCTGGTCTTGGAAAAAAAGCTCAACCTGCCACGCATGTAGCCGCAGGACTGGGCTAGGACTACCACAGCCGAAACTGCTATCAGCTCAGCCTGCAAGACAGCTTCCAGCCCCCAGGCCTGGTGCTTCCCAGGTCTGGCCAGTTGGGCTTCTACCATGTTCCAGACTTTGCACAGTGCTGCTATATCCTGCCCAGTGATTCTACGACAGAAGTGTGGCCCTGTTGCCCATTGTGGAGCTTCCTGTTGAGCTTTGTTTGTCGTTGCGCTGATTCAGAACACTAAGACCTCTCTTGGCCCCCATTGCTCCTCTGGAGACTGGGTCTGGGCAGCTGGTGAATTTACCCCCCCAAAAGAAAATGACAGTCCATATAAGAATGGCCACAGTGCTTTGTGTCTGAACACAGCTTGCAAGCACACATGCTTCCAATGTATCCCCCCTCCCCCCCACCCACCCACCCACCCGAATAAATACAAATGTAGACCAAACAATACTGGCTCAAAGACCCTGAAAGGGGACAAGGTTCCGGAACCGGGTGTGTAGCATTCTCGTTTTCTGTGTATACTAATGACATCGACAGAGATGATGATTCGAAGGCCTTACGCCTACGACAAGCACTTAGGTGACACACCTCACCGTCGACGCTGAAGAACTGCTTTTAGCTGGCTTTGTTCTGTATCTCTGATCGTGTCTCCCTTCTGATCCTGACTTCCAGCGGTCGAGATCACAGCCAACAGAGACGTTCGCTCGTCAACAGATCCATCACGTGACGCCGTTGTGTTCTTGCTTGTCACAGGGTTAATTTGGCTAAAGGATATCTGAAGCACCTCATAAATTAGCTCTGTAGCAACATAATACAATTGAGCCAAAGTTCCAGGACCAGTGTTGATGACCGACTGAACTGAAATAACTCTATGGCGAAATAACAGATTTAAACGGTTCCCTTCTGGGCACCCTGTGTCCACCCTGACAGACCTGAAAGATCCTTGGAGGATTTGCCCACAGAGATGCAGCTGACATACTCTAACTAACTTGAGATACTTGCTATCTGCTACTATGTCAAACTCACAGGCTAACTACTGAGCTTCAAGCAAGCCAGACTGTCAGACACCTCTGCCTTCTGGACCTGCTTCGTACCCTCGTCCACCAGCCCACCCCAACCCTCAGTCTTTCTTTTGGTATTCTCTTTGTCTCTCGCAACACCCTGCAACATTTTACCCCGCCTGAGGTTGGCTGTTCGTCTGCCTAATGACCACTAAGGTGTCATGGTGAGTCATGGTGATGACATATGGAAGCACTGTGCACCACCCAATTTGGGCCCCCGGGGTAAAGGGCTCAGCCCTGGCCCTGTACAAATACACATCCCTCACATTCAACCCGCACAACTGCGATTGGAGGAAAACTACACGGAGCAACGCTCCAGAAGGTTTCGGGAAGCTGACGTCAATGAGTGCACATCCCACAGCACTTGACACCGGATGTGCCACTTCGCTCTGTGTTGCTTCCCAAATGGGGAACGTTCACAACCCTTCTGATGTCTGCGTTTATGTGTAGTTGAGAATAGTGGCAGGGATAAAGATGCTGACAGGGAAAGAGAGAAAGAGAAAGTCAGAGAAATGAATATGTATAGAGGGAAAGGTTGACAGAGCGAGATGGAGCGAGAGTGTGTGCTTCGGCGCGCGCGCGTCTCCTCCTCTCGCCATCCAGTGTGGCGCAGGTGTGGGAGGTGTGGGAGGATGAATTCGGCTTGGTCCTGAGTGGGTCCGCATCAGAGAGACTCATTCTGAATATATATGCTTCTAAACTCTGCCAAAGTATCATACGCGGAGCAAACACAAGGCTAGGCATGCTTTGAAACTGCTTCCTGTGGTGGGTTGATGCCCTCCATAGCACGCAGAAGCATGGGCTAGGTGGGTGTGGGAGAGCCGCCCTAGATTTACAGTGCTAACTTTTACACAGTGAGTTATTTGACTATGAGAGAATTGGCTTACGAAGGGCTTATGCAGTTTGAATTGGCTTGGATGGTTTAAGTGTCTAGCTGATTGTTTTGGTCTGTGATTTATATATTTATCCATCTCCATACGTTGCTCTATAGCCTGCGTGTGCGTTTCCTCGTACTAGTGCCAGTGTTTGGTGCGCCCGTTTCTACGGATGTGTGCGTGTGAGTGTATGTGCGTGCGTTTGAGCCGCTGAATCCGCCTATCTGTGAACAGGAGTTATGATATGACGACGGCACATCTGTTTTTAATGGCGCACAGCTGCACGCGCGCCGAACAGTAATCCGGGACACGTTGGGATTTGTCCTGATGATGCATATCTTTGGGAGATTAAGGCTTGCGTCTGGTTGTGTAGCTTGACTGTGGCTCTGCCTGCGCCTCCTCTTTGTTTCTGCAGCATAATGGGCTTTGTAAGTTAAAACCCACGAGACATAACAGTTCTTCACTGAGCTGGGGATTGCGTCCCAGTTTGGAGCGCTTCAAACTCTGATTGGAACACAGAGAGCGCTGGGATTTTTTATTTTTTTTCCAGCGGAATGACATTAATCGCCGCGGCGCTCTTTCTCTACCCGGCTTTCCCATCGCATTTTCCCTCACCTCAGTCTGATGAGGTTCCTATTCCCTTGGATTTGCATACCCCAACACTGGCCTCCCCTGATCAAGCCTCACGGGGCTGGTAAAAGACGTGCTCAAGGCAGCAGTTCATTCATAGATTACTATATTGTCTAATCTGGTTTTCCAGTCAATCACACGTGATTTCCTGAGGAGCGTTCGTTCGGCCTCTGAATGACTCAGCACCTCTGGTCTGGTGCTACTGACAGGTGGGTAGCAACAGTGGGGTGAGTGGCCAACTGGAACAACGTGAATGCGTGCAGGTTTACAGTATGACAATGGGGTCAAAATATGTCATTTTTAAAGGCGCGGTATGGATGACACACCTTGATGGCACCTTTTGTTCGCTAGGACTTAATCTGAGAATCTGTTAATCTGTCACCTGGCAATAGTTAATGGCCAATAAAGCAATACATCACACTTTATTAGACATTATTGCTTAAATGGTACTTTGTTTCTACTCTGTAGGTACCTGGGACTTGATGTAATTAACTGACTGTGAAATTAAGTGTTAGCGAGATGCTGAGGTTTGGATCACCACAGTAGGCTAATTCGTTAAAAATATTCAACTGAAAATAGGAAGACAGTAGTGACAGTACAGCGCCCCATTAAGGAGTGTCATGGAGGAAAATCCATTAGAAACCCAGAGCTTGTCTTCTTTTTTGGGGACCTTTTTTCTGTATTGAGGGTTGGGGGTTACAGCTAAGCACCATAAAATCTGCAGTCACGACCTGGAGAAATACATGCTGCTTGTAGGAGTTTTCATCCATGCATCAACCTGTTTCATGATAAACAGGGCTATGGGGTACTACGTTTATACGTTTTTTCCAGTTACCTGTGCCCAACAGTATATCAATTACAGAACACATTGAATAAAACAGATAAGGTTGATTAACTGTGACCTTTGGTACAGCAATCAGTTCCCCAAACTTCCGTAGTCAAATTCAAATGGCATTTTAGAAAGATGGTTAGGAAGGTACTATAATTGGTTCAGGAACCCTATTTCACAACACAATGAAATAAATAACATAATTGTACTTGTGAGGATAAGAACCTGAGTTTAATTACGACTTTATCTTCGGAGGTGCAGTGTAATGGCTGACTTTGTTTATGGCGTCTGGTTTATTCTTCAAGACGGCCTGTAAAAAGACAGATAAACAGGCTCTGTTTAATGCCGTGCACCTCAGCTCGTATTGATAAGGCCCATCTTGCCATAAAATGTAAACTGTCTGGTCCCCTGCTGTTTTTCTTACCTCAGGCTAGTCTCACTTAAAGTACCACACAGCCAAGTAGCCGAACCAGAACCATTTTGATATCAGTTACAGCACTACTGCTTCTGAACCAACTCACACAAAGACCATATCACTCAACTTCCATTCAGCTATGACAGTGTTTGACAGCTCCCAGCTTTATTCAAACAGAAATGACAATAATCTGCATTTTGAGATGCTGGGCTATTCCCTCTGATGTTTCCATCTCTTAGGTGTTGGTTAATGCTAACAATACAAGTGCAACAGCATACTGTTGCTTGCTCTTAAGACTTGAATTGTTTTTTCTTAGCCTGCTCTGCCTTAGAAGCTGTCTGACCATAGGTCCACACACAGTATAATGGTGTCTGGTATTGTGATATGGACTGTCATAGACAGTATTGTGCTCAAATGTAGGTCATGGACGTAAATACATGGACTGGAGCACTTTCATTGTTTTCTACCACTGTTCTTTCTCAATACAGGGACCTAATTATATGTTGTTGTTGTTGTTGTTGTTGTTGTGAAATGCAGTGTCCAGTGTGCTGCATAATGGTTCTACTCATATGCAGTTCTGCACTTGGTTGAAACCAAGACTGGATCCCCAATCCTAATGCAACAAATGCCACTGTAACATTTAGCTGTCTGACGAGCAAAAATAAGCAGAGGTTGTAGTTAACATTCAGAGGGATTGGAATCAGGTTTGGCAGTAGTAATGTGTATTCATCTGCTTCCCTATGCGTTCTAAGGTAGGTTGATCATGCTTCGCTGTTTGTTTTGACGCCATCCATTAATTAGCTGTCCCCAGCAATGAGGATCGTGCATGTGTGTGTGCGTGTGTGTGTGCGTGTGTGTGCGTGTGGACTACTGAGGCTTCTCCAAGCATCCAGACGGTGCTGTCCCTCTCTCAGCCTTGTGTGACTCGAAGTTGAGGGGGGGGGGGGGGCCTTCGGTTTGTCTCTGAGGCCCCCTAGATACTAATGCCGCATCCAGCTCTAGGCGTCCAGTTTGTAATTGTGTCTCCGCCAGCCCCATATTAAGGAGGCAGCGTGTCACAGATGTTTAATGTGCCTCCAACTGCTCGGCGCAACAGGTGGTCCCGTTCAGAACGGCCATCGCCAAATGAGAAACGCTGACGCCGTGCAGGCCGTCTGCCCGCCTAAAATGGAGGGCGTTAAAAGGCGACGGAACGCCGAGAAAGACGCGCAGGTTCCGCTGCGGTCATGTTTCAGCCTGGCAGAACGAGGGGGGAAGCGATGAGAAGGTTATGTAGGAGGGGAGAAGGGGGCAGGGGGGTTGATGGTGGTGGTGGTTAGACAGCCAGATGTCATAATATCACATTCAGGGCATTAATTGCTGTGATTTATACACAGGGGCGAAACACAAGAATCCCGTACAATGAAATATCAGAAACCGTAAATTATGCGGGTAGGAACCACCTTGACATTAATTTAGGCTTTGTTATTGTCGTTGCAGCTGCACAGTATCCTTGTGAATTGCACTGATCTGCACTCATCATTAAACCGATAAAAAGAAACAATGAATGCTTAGAGCAAACTAACGTGACTCACTCCATGGCTGTAAAATCTTCTGAGATCAGTAGATGATAACAACATGCAAAAGAGAGAGAGCGTGTTTGTAATCATGAGAGATAGCTTGGCTCTGTGAATATCAGGAGTTAAAAAATAAAAAAACAAACAAAGAAAAAACCCCCCTAAGGCTTTTCAAAGGCCAGGCTAATTTTACCCACGTCATACCTCATGCAACTTGCTGGGATTGACAGGGGAGGAAAACACAAAATGTCACAGCCTTTATGACACGTAGTATTTCTCCTGAAAGCGCTGGGGACCGTGTGGAACAGGAAGGGTCAGGGCAGCTGATAACAGCTGACAAAAAGGCCTCAGATGAGTCCTGGTGGGATGAAGACTTCCAGTTTGTCACAACTCCTATTAGGACTCTTATTAGGATCCTTCTAGCGCTGGAACGCAGATCTCTTCTAAAACGACCGAATGTCTCGACTGAATGGTGAATACGGTTCCTTTGTTTCCGAGATCTGGGTTTAACTCATTCTATATCCTGCCCTGGAGTACATGCGATTTGAGTCTGGGACTGTTAATAGACGTTGGTTATTCCAGGCACAGTAGAGCTGTTACTCCCTGGGGGTCAGGGCCCTGTGACAGATCCATAATTCATGGTTCAACGTGGGATTGTAGAGAGCAGTGACACAGTGACATGTGGGTGAATCCAACAGGACGAGTGCAGTGCACCCTGGGAATCCCTGTGGGGTCTCTGGGAGGTTCGGGGTGGGGTGGGGTTGGGAGGATGGGAGGGGGTTGCCTGCATACCTCAGCATTAAGTCCCAAAAGATTTTCTGGCCTTCAAAATGTTCTGGTCCTGGATCCCAGTGTCTCACATGGACTTTTGATCCCACAACAACTTAGCTGTGGTATTTTATGTTTAACCTATTTTTCTGTAGGCCTGTAGAGTGGAGTCCCTAAATTAGACCACAACAGGCAGTGGCTTACGAAGAGAGATTAGTGTTTACTGTAGCCGAAACTGGGAGAGTTCCAGTGTCCTTAACTCCCTACTGGCTCATCCTGTGTACCACAGTGTTACAGTAGGTCAAATGCATCCACCAAACCTTCCAAGTTTTCCCCCATGTCAAGCTAACCCACGGCATGGGTCAAGGACCAATCACAGCACCTTACTCAACTGCCAATAAGTGAATGGTGGGCCGTGGACCTACCAACCAGAACACTTGTCAGTCTTCCATTCAGGAAGACTTCTATTCAGAGGGGATTTAGTCAGTGTTGAGTACCTTACAGCCAACGCAAGTGCAAAGCCTAGTTGTCAGAACTTATCAAAATAACAAATAATATATTTGGCTGAGCCTATTTGGAAATGTTTACCGTAGGGATGAAGCCGTGCATACCAAATCAGAGGCTGTTGGTGTCAACCTTATTACTATTCAGGAGTGTGAATGACAAGGCATTCATTCTCATGCCAGGAGCTGGCATTTCAGCTAAGCCAAGGGCCAACTGCCCAAGAAGGACATATTCTAGAATTGGGTAGAATATCTGCACAGAATCACCAAATGTCATTCTGTAATGTATAATGTAGGAGCAGGAACCAACATCCTCCTAATAGGAACGTAGCAGCTCAGCTCACACGTCTGCGCTTGTGTACATTAGAATTTAGCAATGAAAATAAACCGTAAATCATGAGGGGGTGAAGGCGAGGGGAGGTAGGGGGAGGTGGCAACTTTGAATTAACTGGCGTCTCTCTGTCGGTCGGTGGGCAGGAAAGCCCTCAGCTATGCCCTTGAGATAAATCTTCCTTGGTGACTTTTTGCACCGCAGCTCCGGTCATTACTATCTTGTTGGTGCGTGTAATGTTCTCCCCAGCAATTATTTCAGCTCATTGGGAAGCACAGCCACAGCCTCGCGAGATGTCACCTAAGCTTTGCTCCTAAGCAAAGGAGTCAACTTCCTTTACAACTATCCATTTTGACAGTCACAGAGGCTGGCCTATTTACATCCCTCCACCTCCCCTCCCTCGTCCCCCTTGAGGGAGATCCTCTTGTTTCCACCCCGAGCTTTCAAGGAACAAATGGGTTTCCTTTGATCTTCAATATTGTTCATTCGAGGCTGGTCTCCGCGTTTCCTAATGAGATCATCTTTAGCTTGTTACTACATGCGTTAATGCTCGCAATCAATCTCCCAATACCATAGCATGGCGGGAGCTGGATGAAAACAGGGTTCACTTGGGTTTTCTGCATTATAACACCTTTTTTTTTTTAAAGGGATGCCTCTCTGCATGCGGATTCATGCTGGTTATGGTGCCTCATGCTTATGCATGGTAGCATGAATAGATAACCCCAGAAGAAGAGAGTTGTTCGAGGACAGTCCTATGTGTTTACGTCTTCCGGCGCGTTTTTTCTTCTCTCGATAGTCAATAGTAGTCGAACAGCTACGACGTTAGTTGGCTTTTTACACCAACGTTAGTCGTAGTACTATGGTATTACAACGGTGTGCATAATAGAGGCACTCAAGAAGGCAAAACATCAAAAACATCAGGAAGAGGTGGTTTTTAAGCGCCTGGTCTGAATGCAATTCAACAATACACCTGCTTCTGTTCAGAATCTACGCCACAGTTCTGTACGTCAATACTGGAGTGAAATATCCGCATGTTTTTGACTGTGGATATTTAAGTCTCACGTGGGACTTTGTCCTCGGAGAGGCGTATTTCAGAGTATTTGCTTCCTGCGGTTGCTGGTAGCTGGCTGGGTTTTTAAAATCTACTAAAGTAGAGGAAACGCTAGAATCCTATAATTAATACATTGGAGCTACAAAATGTAGTCTGGTCCCAGGACAGACGGCTTTACTTTTGTTTCGGGTTCTGTTATCATCCCCTCCAGTGGTTTTATGTTGGAACACAATATACGTTTTTTTTTTTTTACAAATTGGCTGTTTGGAGAATGAAAATGTTTGGAAATCTCACAGAAAGAGAGTCACTTACACTTAGCTTAACATTAGCTGTATTGACTTTCAAGAACAAACTCCGAAACTGAAAGTAACTGAGCAGATGACAGCCAATCAGATTTGTGGATTGGCACATAATGACCTGAGGTCAACAGAACCTCAGGCCCCTCCCCTCCCCTCCCCTCCCCTCCCCTCCCCTCAATGCCAACCTAGAGATGAATGCGTTTGACAACTCGTTGAGCAAGAAAAGGCATTAATTGCTCCTCAAATCAGAGAGCTATCACAGGAGCCCTTGTGAGAAAATGACACACCCTCAGACCCACGAGGCAGCATTAAGGCCTGGCGGAAGACTGCAAGAGTTCCTCCAAACACTGACTTGGCCAAGGCTGAAAAGTGGCTTGAGGGCTGGGTTCGGATGGGCAGGGCTTTGGAGCTATATGGTGGATCAGTCGGCCGTGGACCCTGCTTAGACGACAGCTCGTCAACAAAGGCCTAATCAGCAAATGACATGATGATCCAGCTTACTGTGGCAAGCTGACAATAAGGCTGTGTTCCAGTCAGTCTTACACACACACTTGGTCTTAGTCGCCCATTGTGTGCGTGTGTTTTTGTGTGTCTTTGTGTTTGTGTGGATGTGTGTGTAATAACTGTGACATTGTGCCTTACAAACAGCTGCTATTCATTTAGTAGTGAAACAAAAACTTAACATGGGACTCTTGGCATTCATGGTCTACCCAGTCTGACATCCAATTCACCTCCAATGGTCACTTGGTTACTAATGAATATGGCGATTGTAGTTTAACCTTATTACTTTACTTCAGTCTTCAGACCAAACATGGCTGTATATTATACATACACACCTCCTAAGCAACGGACAACAATAAGAAGAAAATAAGATTTTGTATTACAAATATGATAACACTATATAATACTGTACTTGTGCAAAATGTTTGTGATTTGAAAAGTAGCATTGTTATGCATTAGTATGTATCACTCCTGTTCAATACATATATAGCAATGTTCATATCAACTGAGTTATCAGCCCCGAGAGGCAAATATCAATCTTGGCTGAAATTACACCTGGGTAAAGCAATAGGACTATAGATTATGAGTGATGAATATAGGGGATGAACAAGGTCACCAATATTGCCTCTTCTTGGACTAGCATTGCCAGATAAGGAACATGCAATTTTCTGCAGCTGATTAAATGTTTGAGTGCTTTACTCTGTGTAAATAATGTTGGGTTGATCAGGGCTGTCTGTCTCCGAATAGCTGCCACAGGATACTGCCTAATGAATGCATAACCATGATTCGCACAGTTCAATATTCAGGAATTATTGCTGCTATCTGTACACAGCTTCAGTCTTTAAGTAAATGTGCTCAAACACCTTGAACTGCATTGCATTCAAATCCAATATGATGTGTATGTGTGTGCCTATGCATTGTGAGTCATAGTAGCTACAGTACAGGATGTCTAATTGAGGGTGTGTCAAAAAGGTGGTAGCCTATTGCTCTTTGGGCAAATTCAATTCGTTACATGTTTGTGTTGGACAACTTTGGGGTGTAGACAGGGGCTAAAAGTTTTACAAGGAAGTGTTGACACACACAAACGCATACAGTACACACACACACACACATGCACTGCACACAGACACGCACACAGGAAAACAGCGTTCTTGTATTTGACAGGTAACGGGTAACACGCCACAAGGCTCAAGGAGCAGCGCACCACAGCACCAAAGCAGGTCACTTCCCCAGAGAGAGACATAATCCTCACAGAGTTCCAGAACCAAAAACCTGAGTGTAATGAATGGAGTTGCACATTCTAGTTTTGGGGCTACATCATGATTGACAGCTTGCGTTAGTCTCACCAGATAAACAGACACAGATGTGACAAAATTCCTAACGTGAGTTTTCGTAAGACTATGCTGTCATTGTCTCGGAAACATACCTTCATATCTTGTAGACGTATTGTGAGCAGCTTGTATTGGTTTTTCTTTTGAATGTGGGAGAAATAGAAGTAGAAATCGTAAAAGAAAAGGTCAGTTGGGCACTGGGGGCCGGTTAAAGTAGTTTTAGGGCAATGGTCCTTAAGCAGAGGACCAAACAAGCAATGGATCACTGGCTGAACAGAAGCAGAAACTGCATTCTGGACATTAAAATGAAAATGCTGGCAAACCATGCGTGAAATACAAACACACACCTACTGTAGATTAGCGTTGGTATTCTGAGTCAGCTAGCAACTCTGATCTGTTCTAATAGCCAGATAACAAAATCTCATTACAGGAAGTATTTTATGTATGTGCTATACATGGAGCAAATATGATTTCCTATCCTGTTCAGTGCCTGAGTCACGTTGCTCTCTCTTTCCTTTGTCCATCCTACTTGCACACCTTGAAGTGGAGGCCTTGTAAATCAGAGGTTTTTCCAATGTCTGCTGGCTGAGCTAACAGCGCTAACAATGTTGCTAACAATACAAAGCTTTCTTGTTGCGTTGGCCTTGGCTCCGTCAACATGGCTGGTCCCTTGTTTTATAGATTCTTCAGTCAACTCCATCTCCCCTAATGGCTGCCGCTCGGTAGAACACGTTGGTTTGCGGATGCGATCGAACAGCGAGGGAGGGCTGGAATGCAGCGCGTTCGTCTGTTCTCCTGTTGCCGTGGACATCTGGGCCTTCGGTGTGCTGGCACCTCACACAGTCGGAAT
Organism: Plecoglossus altivelis; assembly: GCA_036571765.1. NCBI lineage: Eukaryota > Metazoa > Chordata > Actinopteri > Osmeriformes > Plecoglossidae > Plecoglossus > Plecoglossus altivelis. The sequence goes on from BROE01000020.1 coordinate 4,682,115, forward strand.
AAACCTGGACCTTTCAAGTTGCTGCTCCTCAAAGTGCTACAAGAGAGACTTTCCTGTCTCTGAAGACGTGTGGTAACTTACAATTCAGTGGATGCTCTCCTTTCAGACGGTTCCGTCCCAAAAGTACTCAAAAGCAACTCTAATCAACCAACAGAGCGTGACCAACAGACAAGGTGTCAGTCAGTGAGTCAGTCAATCAGTCAGAGAGGATATATTTGGGCTTTAGTAAAAAGGTAAGGCCTGTTATTTAGGACTGTTTGTACAAACTGATACAAATACATGCTTTTTTCATCCATTTTTTGACAGCGTGGTTCACATCCACTTCCACAAACCGGGGCTATAGCTTCACATAATCGCAGTGGAAGAAAAATATTTCATGGAGGCCATGTCTGCTTGTCTGATGTGATTTGAACTATGACAGGACCTCATCACTTGCAGCCTTTTAGCTGCTTCTGGTTCAAAGTCTTGACAGATACCAGGAGCTGCCTCTATTCTCTGTCTGTGTCTGGGAGGCCACAGTGAGTTTGTGTTGGCAGGCTGTGATTAGCAAGTCTTATGCCCAGCAGGCTGCTAATTTTCATATTAATATCTCTAACTGCCGTTTCTGTAGAAACTAATGTGGTAATGGAGCAAAAAAGTTAAATGACTCATGGGTACTCATGCAATGTTCTATAATATCTTCAATCACAGTGCATTTTATATGCAAGACTGGTTCATAGTCAACTATCTCGTCTTGTGTGGCATGGTGGCGCACTATCTTGCACTGCACCACTGGCAACCAGTCGTCGCTCGGTTCCTATCTGTATGGAGTTTGCATGTTCACCCCGTACACACACAAAAAACCCCAATGTAAACAGATTTGCAGAACAGATTGCCTGACTCAGCCCATTTCCCTGGCATTGAGGAGCTCATAGGTTTGATTCCTCTGGCGTTGTGGCTCCCCACTGCCTCTGGCTGCACATGGGGGATAGCACAGAGGCCATTCCCCGGGGTGGACACCTGACAAGTGTGCGTTGCGCAACTCCTTCCGTGCGTGAGATCCCCAACGTAATTGAGATCGATAGCAGGGTTCTTTTTTTCCCAGCCTTGGGCCGACTGGACTTGGTCTGGAACGATGCGGAGATCGGTGAAGTGCGATTTGTTGTCGCTTCATCTCTGTGTTGTGGTCTTGGTGGGGTTGAGATGTTGAGGCTCAGAATGGCAGTGTCATCTCCCCAGACCCCCAGTCAATATCTGTGTCTGATCCATCCCTTAGATTTGATCTGGCTCTCGCTCTCGCCGTGGAACATCCTCTCCATTCTCATTCCTTTGTCACTGCTTCTCATTTTGTTGCAGTCTTTATCTCACTGGGTTTCAAGTGAAAAACAGAGCTGCTGTGTTCAGCGCGTGCTCTTATCAGGTCAACGAGAACAAGGGTGCTAAGTAATAGAGATAGTTAGTGACAGGGTATATTGCCTTGTATAAGACGCCACTCTGGGCTTTGTGAGGTAAATTAAGTTATGGTGTAAAAGGGTAATGGAGCCAGCAAACAGCGCCGTGTTTGTTTTTTATGTCTTGGGAAGGTTAGTCCGAGTGCCCCATCGTGTGCAGGCCATTAGATCGGATACTTTCACATCTATAGAACTGTTTTAGAGATGAAATACCGTGCACAATCTGACCAGCACACCGTGTCTCCCTGATCATGTACCTGAAAACTGTTCTCCGTCTGATGAAATCTCATCGTAACAGTGCTTCAGTTCAGGTCTTTTTTATATTTCATATAGTATTTGTGTGTTTGTGTGTGTGTGTGTGTGTTTGTATTTGCATTTCTGCACGCAACCGTGAGGTCATAATACGCTGCAATGTCAGGTTCAATTTCAACTCGTTAGCGGTTGATAAAACATCTCTCCTTTCATCTCGGAGATGTACAAGAAGTATTAGTGCTTCCTTTAAGGAAGGTAATTCCATGGCGTGGTATGATTTATTTTGTGCTGTAAAACGTTCGCGCTTGGCCTATAAAGGAAGGAAACAAATTGAATGGAAAAGTCGAAAAGCAAAAAGTCCTCGGAGGGAAGCAAAGGGCAGTTTGTAGACTCACGATCCTGCTCAGTCAACCACACAGGCCTGCCGTCTTCTATGGTAACATTATCACTACTGCTGCATGAGGTCATAGTGGTGTACTAAATGCTAAGACGCTATGTATGCAGAGAGCATCGACCTAGCATATTTGGCTGTTCCCACTGCGTGATCCGCAGGCCACGTGTGTCTGTGAATTTATTCAGATTGACTGGCTGGACTCTCTCCAAAATACCAGAGCATCTTCTCTCCTCAGGGCCATAGGGTTTCTATACCAGAATGAAAAATCAATAACGTCGATAAGAGCAACATTAAGATGGGCAAGTGGTTTTAACAGTCCAATCTTGGCCATTGTCATCTTCCCATTTTTCTGGAGCACTTTGTGTCGAATTCTGTCTGGATTCGGTCGGTTTTTTGACGTCATTACAATGATTGGATTCCTCAGTCACATCAACCTTCTATTTTCATCAACCAAGCTCAGAGAGCTGGAGAGGTATATTGTCCAGACAGCATTTTAATTTGATTTAATCACTCTTATATTTTTAAGATGCATGTTTTGTGTACATGTAGTTCCAGAACACACCATTTATTTTCTTGATTACCATGCATCGATTGAGCAATTAAGCTCGTGTCGGTCCAAACTATGCTGTCTTTACCTAGCAGATAGCTGTCATCCAGTAAGTCGGTCTTAATGGTCTTATTTGAAAAGATTCTACAGGAAAACCACCTCTGTATTAATCCCTACCCACCGTGAAGCTGAACTGCAGTAGTGTAATTAATTGAAGCTCGTTTGCTACTTCAAACACTCAACGATTTGCAGTCATTTAGTCAACTAAGTATTCCATACAGTCACAGATTAATTAAGAGCAGAGTCGGGTCCACAGCTGAATTCTCTCTGAGACACATTGGAATGCACAATCTTTATGAGTATCAGTTCCCATCATCTGGGAAGACTGACAGCTAATTAGACAGCAGAAGTATTGCAAAGGGACTGCGTGCTTTTAATTGTTTTAGCATGCAATAAAATGACAGTTGAAGATATTTTTTCTGTGTAGTTGCTATTTGTAATTATATTGTTATTCATTCATAAAAGGCGTATTTTTCCTAGACACCTTGTGCTGTACTCATCTGTAGCATTTTACCCCGCTGCGAACCGAGAGCAGTTGGCGTGAATTTTAAACACAGTTCTGAGCAGCGCTCTGGTGAACTAAAACAGGACTAGCAGAACAATAGGTTAAAACCTTTAAAAAAGGTTGACCAGAAGTATTGCTGTTTTCTCCACAGGGCTTTGTTATGCAATGTATTGTGGCTTCTTGTAGCCTTAAAAACAGCAGTCTTTTTAAAAATAGAAGAACACAGTGTACAGTAGTTTAAAAGTTTGAAGTGACATTTTAAACTGTGAAGCACAAAATGTGCTTCAGCCATGGCCACTTGAAGTATTTTGTGTTCACCTCAGTAGTGTAGTGAGTAATTGTTCATGTAAGGAAAGAAATGGCTTCTCTGACAGATATTTGTTTTGAAATGCCCTAATGACTCGTGCCTGTTCAGAACAAACATCTTAAGACATGCTGCTTTAGTCGTCTCCCACCTCTCGTCACCTCACATACCCATGCCCCTTAGTCATTCAAATCACTATTAAACATTAAAAACAAAAACAGAAATGAAAAATAGACTTAAATGCTGTGCGGCCTGATGGAATAAATGGTGCAATTATGCATAATGTGATTTTGCAGGATTTTTCCTCCCAGAAGGCAATGTTCCCATAAAGTAACATTTAAAGAGTTCTGACACTAATGGCTCTGTGAAGACACAGCCCTCTGGAAGCCATCTTGGTTTGTCTCAGCAGCAACTCACCAGAGCACAGTCAGACACATTTCCTCTCTTGATGAAAGGTTAATCTGTTGGGTAGAACTGAATGTGGCAGCCATTTCCACCCTGCCATTCACAGATGTACGCTACACCAACGATGCGATGTGCACAGCTGTTAAACTTTTATGATCACATTTAGCATTCCCTATTTGATGCTAAAAGCATGAAACAAAACAAGGGTGGTTGGTTTGTAGCCGGGCAAAAAATTGTGCACGATTCCACCAATGCTTTTTCTTCAGTGGCTGAGAGCATGGGTTCCTTGTGCGACTCAAAGTACGTTTGAAGAAGCTCTATGGAGGACTTTTTTTCCAAGGCTGTGTTCCAAAATCCACCAAACCTATCTTTTTATTAGTTTCAGACTCATCCAGACTACTCTCCAACAATGCTAGACTTGTGGTTTTGTGGTTTGCTGTTCTTTCCAAGGCAATTGTTCCTTTCAGAACACCTTGCACACTGTACACGATGCCCTTCAGTGCAAACGAGCTATTGCATTCTTCGAACAGCACATGCTCTCACTAATGATTTGAAGTAGCCCTTGTTTAACGCTACACGTAGTCTAGGACATAACATGGATCAATGGAGGACATTTTATATTCACAGGTCTGACGTTTGCTGACTGCCTTTCATTGCTAAGTGTCTGTAGTTAAAGGTTGGCAAGAGATCTATTTGGACCTTATGTTTACACTCACTTATGTAACTGAATGTATCAAATGGGGAAATTGTTTATTCAACACTTCTCATACTTGTGAACATTTATAGCATTTGCCCAATGCAATTGCCACACACACAAAAGTGCTTTAATATTTAACTTTAATAAATAAACCAATGTCACTCTTTCTGGCATGACCAACCAATTTCATTGTAAATAGCCAGACAACCCAGACCCAAGCGCTACTGCATTCATGTACTTTCTCACTGATCTGCAGTGCATCTGTGCCATGACTGAAGACCAGAGGACTCCATTTGTCTGGGAATTTGAGAATCTACTTCTGTACATACCGCTCTACAAAATTCATTTCAGAGTGTGTTTTCTGCCGCAATGGGCTGGAATTGAGTGCACTTCTCTATTGGAAATGCACTTTCCAATCTCTCTGTTTGTGTACCCACAGTTTTACACCACAAAGCCAAGAAGCTCAGTAAGAGTGTAAGTGTGTAAGTTACACCGAGGAGACAATTTTACTTAATGACTCCTCATCTTCTCTCAACTTAGACTCTAATTGATCTGACTCAGCATGCCTGTGTGGACATGCTTCAGGTGGAATAGCCAAAATCACCGACTCGAGGATTTGATTACTCACATCGGAAGACCTAAGGTTGGCATTGTAATCTGCCTGTGCTCCTGCCAAATCAGCTATACTGTTCGACTTGAATAAAAAGAAAAATAAAGAGATTTCTTTGTGTCTTGAACTGTACCTCTATATTGGATAGCGGACAGGCAGCACACGTCTTCATGAGGCGTTCTCTCTCTCTTTCTAGCTCTCTCTGTCTCTCTCTTAGACACACATACTAACACTAAGAGAAAAAAAGGATATTTCCATCCCCTTAACAAGCTATTGTAAGGGATTATTCTCTTAGTTCCTGTAGCTACTGTCATGTCGCACGAGCCATGTTTTATTTCGCGGCTCTCCGCCTCTGTTGATGAGAGCTTTCTGTGCTATTTGAAAGCCAGGGGAATTTGTTTGCTCTCCCCTATTTTTCTTCCATCCCATTCTTGTTGTAAATAATGCTTTTTCATCCTATCCTCCCGCTCAGCGCGTTGAATGCGTTTTATGAAAATGAGGAGGTGTTTGAAGTCGAAGCCGATTTTAAACTTTCATATCTCTTGGCCTTTAGTGTCAGCTTTTTGCCTTTCTCTTTGATACACATGGCAAATACACAGACTGTTGAATCTGTGGCAGGCCTCCCCCCCCCCCCTCGCGATAGAAGATAGTCCACGCCATAGCTGCACTGATGGCTACGAACGGGTTCCTCTTCGGCTCCCGCACACCTATCTGTCTTCTCCTGAGTGTTAGCAACCTAAGCTACGGCACACAAATGAAGGCGGATGAATAAAAGGTGAGTGATTGACGTGGATAAGTGTTTTGCTTTGTTGCTAGCTTCTGAAGTGGGATCCGCTGGAGAAAGCTGTACGTAGACACGAGAGGCATGTTTCCTTCAAGCTCTCCCTCCCCCCTCACCCACCCCCCTCCCCCCTCCTCCGTAGTCTCATTTCAAACCATTTTAATGGTCCTCCAAATCTCTAAACCCCTCAACACATCGCGCAGAGCCTCTGTCAAATCTGTCCAAACTGTCAGCTCTCTCTTTCATTACAATCCTTTTAGGCCGCTTCACCAATCAATACTGATCCTTCCGTGCGGTGTCTTTTGAAACAGTTATTACAAAGTTAACAAAGTTGTCAAAGTTTAAAAAAAAACAAACACATATTATAGTTGTGCTTAATTGTTCAGACACTTTCGGGGGCTCCCACTGATGGCCCCCCTTTCACACACACACATACACACACACACACACACACACACACACACACACACACACACACACACACACACACACACACACATGGTCTTAAGTGGTGGTGTTGGAAAATGTAGCCACAGGGAAGCTTCTATCCACATAACTAGATTAACTCACTTAGAGCTCAGATCTGCTTTATTTGCAACTGGGGTTCATCGCATCACAGTCCCCCGCCGGCCATATGTCTCTCTCTCTCTCACTTTCTTGCTTAGCTCTCTTTCTTGATCTCTCCTCTTCTTCTCTCTCCCCACTCTCTCTCCCACTCTCTCTCTCTGTCTGCGTTTCCCTCTTCCTGTCTCTTTGAGGAAGTCTCAGATGGTTTAGTTTAGTTCAGAACAGCAGCTGCTTCCTGTGTCACATACAAAAATGTTCCCCTGACAGCGAGCAGATGGTATTGTTTGCTTTTGAGTTAGCCAATGCAACATACAACTAACTAATGAAGTCTCACTAAATGTGAGTTGGCCGCTTCGTCTGTATTGGACAGTTCAACAAGGATATAGGCTACACCTACACAGACTGAACCACTATCTAAACTATGAGAGGGAAAAGTAGATTTAGAAGGTACACTTCTTTTTTGTACATGCCTAATATGTTTAAGCACTTTATGTCTTTGGAGGCAGTGTCCTTTTCTAAATACCACACTATAATAACCTAAACAGAAGTGAATGCGCAGCAGCAATACCCCCCTGGAGAGAAGACAAGTTATTACAGAGCGGAAGAATCATCTTGATCCGGAGCCTCCTTAGTCTTAGCCCCTTCAGCGCTAGCCAGGGGAGGCTGGCCTTAAGCCTCTTTCCCTGGGACGCTGGAGAGAGGGAAAGACGGATCGACAGCCGTGATGAAAAGAGGAAGGGAGGAGGGCAGACTGAGGGACAAATAAAAGCATCAGCGAAATGGCAGAAAAAATGGGGAAGGGGGGGGAGGGAGGCTGGGGGCGGGGGGAGGGGGCTCATGGAAGTAGGATGAAGTAGGATGAGAGGGAAAAGATGGACTGAATAAAAGAGAGCAGAGAAGGATGGTACAAGGAAGGAGGGAGAGAGAGAGAGCTAGTGAGTGAGAGAGAGAGAGAGAGAGAGAGAGAGGGGGGGGGGTTAGACAGGCTGAGTGGAGCTCAGGATGCCCAAGGCCTCTGGGATTGTGCGGCGTTTATCCTGCTCTGCAGCAGCAGTGCTCTGAAGCAGCACCTCAGGAGCTGACTTTAACGCACCCGGGTGGCTGCTGGTGCCACCGCCGCGCTGATCTGTTAATACGCCCCCCTCCCCCCCCCCCCCCCCCGCCATACATAGGGGCTTCGCTGCACCACACACGCCACACACCCTGGGGGGACAGGATCATATCATTTCTGCGCAGACAATCCCAATCCCCCTCTCTACTTCCCCACCTTGCCCCCAGCCATGTAGTTACCTCAGTGATTAAGAGATTAGATTAGAGTATCATCTGCCTTTGTTGGATGTGGTCACCCTAAAATGCTGCTCCAGGAAGCAGTGTAGCACTCTCACTGTTATTCCTCCCGGTAGAATGGATGCTTCCTGGTGGGAATTCCAACGTGATTGCCTCTGGGAAATGAAGTGTGAATTCTGTCTGATGCCAGGCCATGGGGTACTGCTGCTCAGTGAATGTTGACTTGTTGGACATTGGAAGCGGTTGAGGGGTGGACATTTGGGACATGTCCCTGCCAATGTCAAGAAACCATCGAAAGGTCACCGTTGAACTTCAAGTAAAAAAGAGGTGTCTGCAGCAAACGTTCCAACCGAACCCATGGAGCCTGCTGCTGTCAGATCCAGAACTGTGCTCAGGGTTTAAAGTCATATCTAAGTTAAACAGCCACACTAGTCAATACCTTTTTTTGGTTGCACCCACGTCACATGTATTGGACTGAACAGCAGGAGGAACGACCACTGGACAAGATTCTCATTAGTTCACCTCCATTTGGTTTCTAATTTTATGGGATGTTGGTTCTTCAGAGAGGGGGGGTGGGGTGGGGTGGGGGGGGGGGATGGGGTAAAAATCTTTCTGCCTGGCTTGATCATATGATGCTTATGAGCCTTGTTTTGATTGTGCTTGCTGACTGGTTTTGCTACAGTGATGACCTGTGCTAAAGGAGCTACACCACTCTGGCATCATTCTGTAGGGATGAGTGTTACTCTGAACATTTCCAAACTTGTCCTTTATTTTGTGCAGTTCTATTCATCCTTTCAGACTTTTGTTTTTCTCCAAGGTCTAATTTAAAGTCATGTTTTGTGTTTCCAGCACATACTGACGTGGGTCTATTATACTGATCAGCCTGTTGCTTTTCCACTTGGTTAACCAAGGTCATATTCAGGTGAGTGGATCGAGAAAAAAGAGAGAAGTCCAACAAAGTTCAAAGGCAACAGAAAAAGCTGCCTGAATGAGAAAGTCTCTGGCAGATGAACAACAACAACCACTGTGGTTCCTATGGTGTCGGCTGTCTGGATGGACTTAAAAGCTCCGAGTCAAACAGTGTGATATGTGTCTATCTCACTGACCGAATAAAAAAAAGTATAATAACTGACGGAACAACAGGAGAAATTGAGAATGTCTTATATGCGACCATATAGTAAATACATATATCTAAATAAGTCCCTAGCATAGCTTTCAGGAGCTACAGGACAGAGTTCACACTGAATGCCTTCTAACATCCCAGTTAGTCTAGACACTTTACATCGTAGATGCATCTGATCACATGAACCTTCAGCCCCAAGTGATTCCTCGAGACCTTGTTAACAATTCAATGCTGATCTGCATTGGGTTTTGCCCCATGTCAATAACCTTTCTCTAATCACGTTGTGGTTAAATGTCACGATTGGTGATCCACTCCTCTGGTCTGCATTGTTTTTCATGCTAGACAGTTACATTGTAGGGTCTTGCTAAACAGGCAGGCCAACAAGAGTAATAATTAAAGTAGTGAACGGTGATTCAAGGTACAGTTTTTATATTATCTTACCTGGAATAAAAATCATGTTTACCCATTGATTTTATAACTACTATACATTTAGCCTGAATGGAGGGTCACTAATGCCTCTTATATATCCCCATATCCTCTCATCATGCTCACCTGTGCGCCCAAGCAGCGCGGCAGGCTATTAGCATGTGGCTAGCCAGGCATGTGCAAATGGCTTGATGGTAATGTGGCCGTTAACAACCATGGTGTGGGGCCACTGCTCTCTGCCTTGTAGCTATACAGGATGCAGCGTGTAGCTCTGTTGTAATCGCCATTGCCAGGACAAAGTTTGCGTGATTAGACTGCAGTTAGTCGGTAATTTGAATTATTTAAGTAGACATGGCAGCCTCTCACAAGGCCCTGCTTTGTACCTTGGTAGAGGGAGGGAGGGGGGAGGAGGGAGGGAGGGGGGTGATGGGAGCTGGGGGGGAGGGTGCGGGAGGGGAAAGGTGGGTGGGTAGGTGGGTGGTTAGAAGGTAATTAAATGAAGTCTGTGGGTTATTGAATGTGCTCTCGACTGAACAAAGTGATGGCTTCTTCTTTCTTTCTTTACCCCCCCCCCCTCAAACACACCCCCACCTGAGTGCAAGGGGACAGTTAATGACTTTTTTTTCAAAAACCACTTTAGCTCCTGCCCTCGCTCGCTCCAGACAGAGTGTTAGGGTATTTCTCTTCCGTTCGCCAGGGAGATGGGTCTCACCATTTTTCTCTCGTCCATTAGCAAATTACCTTCCCCCCTCCCCTTTGTCTCCCATTAGGCGTGCATCTGGGAAATTAATTCATCTCAAGTTAGGAAAACAATGAAGTTGATTCTTGTTCCTTCTGTTGCAGGGACCGTGGAGGAGATGGGAAGAGGGGAACGAGGCCCGCCGTCTTGACGAGAACAGCTGGGGTTCGGATCGTGCTCTTTCAACGTTGGCCAGGTTTGTTGATCTAGCTATGATGAGCACATATTTTATACGTGTGTACTCACAATATGAAGTATCTTTCTATTATGCAGACAAGCTTGAGTGCTGGTTATACATCTTAACCATGTTTGCATTTTGGAGAAAAAGATCAACAGGCCTTGAGAATGTAACCTGTTTGCTTTTTAGGACTCACCCATGAGGAAGGGTTTACCACTTCATCAACTGTAAAAGTATGCTACCGCTAAAGCAATCATACATAGTGGGAGAGAACAATAAAGAGTAATTATTATTCTACATATTTTTCCTGTTAAAAGAAAGGAACATACCTGCACACAGGGATAATGCCCCCTCTTTAAAATCAAGACACGGTCTGATAGTCAAGGTTAGGTATAAAAGCACCTTTCAAATCTGAAGTTTCAAGAGGTAGATATTTGAATTCCCTTATTATACGTACATTTTAAAAGATGTTTTCATGTTTCAAGGCCAAAATCTGTAAAGACTTTTGAAATTCTTCTGCCTAATAAATGTATTCATGACACGCTGTGATTAATCAATGATTGATCAACATGTTCATCAATAAAGATATGCAAAAGGATATGGCATCAGATCCTGATTAGCACGATCAACAAAGTCAGCGACTGAGTGGATTATAAGGAGAAAATCCAAATGAAGAGCTTCTCCTTTCTGTCCTCGTGCGTTCCCAGTGTTCTGGATTATAACCCAACCAAAATCTGATGACTCACGGGATTACCGACTTTGTGGGCCCACCCGACCTAATATGTCCAGCCATGTGTCAGGTCTTTAATATAAATAGTAATGCCTAACTAAAATATAGTTCTAGATAATGCATGTTTGAATTTGGTGACACCATCTGCCGAATCTGTAATTGGATGCACAGGATATCATAATCCTGTGTGTACTGAAGCAACAATCTCAGTGTTTTTAGGGATTTTTTTGTGTTTACCACATATCTCCCAAACAGGTCAGTGGCTGAAGGATTTAGGTCCCATTTAGGTGACTCACACCAGACAGTTAGGCTGCATCATGCACAGCAGCAAACAGTATACTAGCCTCAAAAATGCAAATGTACCGAGTGCAAAGTCAAGGGTAATATCCCACGTGCTGCCAGCTCTTTAGGTACCACACTATATCCTCTGCAATTGGGTTGTGTGGGGAGGCTCTGTGTGGTGCATAGCTGCAGTCCACCACTACCAGTAGAGCTGTCATTTTATGACAATAACTGCAGTTTATGTGCTCATATCGTATGTGCTCTTTTCTACCTTGGGGATTCCTTTTATTTGGTGTGTTTTTCTCCTTTATGTCTTGAGCCCTTTGATGTAACTCTGGGAGAGTGTCTTGGTAGTAGGAGCCAAGCCCTGGAGTGCATAGAGTGGAACACTCCATAACAGGAGACAAGGATCGCTGGCACTTTGTTTATCATTACCAGGCCGTTGAGGTGGATCGGTTTCGAAATGGTTTTAATCCAAGATTATTCTCTATCCCTCAATACTTGTCGGGCTAAACTTTACCAGTAGTCTCACCAGTCAGAAAAATGGGCAGTCAAAATAAATGTGTGTGTGTGAGTGAGTGTTTTAGGAACTGTAATCCACAAGTCTGGCTCTTTACGCCAATGTGAGCAAAGGCAGCCTGAATGGAGACAGTAAATTCCCCAACATAAGAAACATAAATATGGAAGTTATATGGTTGTGTTTTCGGCTATTATATTACATAAAGCTTCCCTAACTTCTTGGCCGGAACACAGGAGACCAACTCAGAGTGTGAAAGGGTGATTTGACACCAGTTCATAAACAGTATCAAATGGATGTGAGGACGTAGACGGTTTGGAAAGCTCCACATTGTGCACACTGTAATCCACTTTTACACTTGACAAAAGGAAATGTTTTCTTTATATGTTGACTAATGTGACCACTTTGCACATAAAAGACGTGGCTGTGTATTTAGAACTTGATTATATTCACTAAAAAGGGCAAATATCATATATTGTCCAAGGCTAAACATATTCGACTGTATTCAACCGAGTGAATCATAAATATGAATGAATCACCACGGCGCAGTACTACTAGTACTACTACTACTACTGTATTAGAAGTACTGAAGATTTAATGTGTTCATTTCAGACCTTCAGATATTCAGTTACAATGAATAAAGACCAATACAAAGTTGAGGCTTGGTTTTGATAAACAACATTTCCCACACAGTGGCCTGTCGGCCAAAGTAGCAAATTAAATCCTTTGGACTGCGTCCACTTTGATGAACCCAGGGAATGGAGAATCTTAGGACAGACGTCAGTATTGCTCAGCAGGCCATTCCGGAGTGAGCGGACTTAATGTACTTAGTATTAGCATTCAGATTGTCTTTTGCCTTGGATGCTACAGGCAGATGAGAGAGGAGAAGGCAGATTTGTTGATGAGATAATCACACATTATGTAAAGACCCTAGTGGATGTTATGAAGCCTGAATAGGATGTTGTTTGTGTGCAGATAAGTAATGTATGCAGTGTAATTGCACCGAGGCAGGCATCTTCAGCAAGGCTGGAGAAAACAAGGGGACGTGTTGAGATATCTTGAACACACGACCAGCCAAACACACCTGCGTCGTGCAGTCAGAGGCTGAGGCACAGCGAAGTGCGTGGGCCGCACATCCTAAGAAACAGGTGTCATCTTGGCAGTCTGTCTGTCTAGGGAAATGTTACGCAGCCTGATATTGTATCACTTAGGCCCTACTCCCCCCCTGCCCTTCCCCCCCCTGAAAACTCCAGGCGATCGATAACCCTATGTATTATTTAATGAGATGAACCATAGGGGCTACGTCAAGACAAGCGGTGGCGGCGTGAAACAATATTGTTTCTCCATCTGACGCCGCCGATTCTGAGGCAGTGCGAGTACACGCGAGTATCGCCCCCTGTATAATTATAAAAGCACTGTTCTCCTTTGTACCGGTCTTACAATGCCTCTGTGGAGATCTCATGCTATCAGCTCTGATCAGAGAGGTGAGATCCGAGAGCATATCAAGTCTGTATTGATCACTGCTGTGTGTGCTGCAGTCCATCTAATCAACCAGTGTTGTCTATGGCAGCTGGATGGCAGGCAGGGTGTTAAATTGAGCCTCCATTGGGTCTCATCGATTTTCCATCCATGAAGACCAAACAAAGAAGTCTTTTGTTTTTGCATCCACATAGAGTGATGAAGGCCCAGAAGGGCTCCCTCCCTCTTAGCACAAACCTCTTTGGTGTTCAATCTCCACATCCTGCTAATTCTCTGTAAATAAAACACGCTCACCATGAGCCAAGAAGGTTCACACACACCCGCGCGCGCACACACACACACCCACACACACACACACACACACAGACACACACAGACACACACACACACCTCCTTTGGCAAGAGCGTACTAACTAATAAGCTCCCTCATGCATCTACTCCTTTTAAACACTGGTTGTTCACCCTCTTTCTCTTTCTGACTTCCTCCCACCTTGAGGCAGTGGAAATACAAGGCGCCGGAATGCAAATAATTGTGCTGGGCATGACCCCGCCCCCTGGTTAGCACTCCAACTTTTTGCCAGGGGATCTTTGAGGAAGCGACGGGACTTTTAATGAACAGGCCTTTTATTGATCTGTGGACAAAACAGTCGTTAATTATGTGTGAGCAGGATTTTAATTGAGGGAGTGAAAAGGGTCTTTGCCCTGGCTAATACGTAGTCAAGAATGAGGAGGATTTGATTGAGTTCAGAGCCATCAGGGTGACGCCTCTGTGCAAATGATCCATCAACCAACGTCTGCTTCTCCCTCCTCCCACCTTCCTCTCTCACGCTCTCACGCTCCCACACACAATTGCTCCCTCGGTTCCTCTTCCCTCTACTAGAGAAGAAGTACTACACCCTTTCTTCTGTAGCCTTTGTGAGTGTGTGTATAGTTGTGTGGTGCTGTGTTGTGTTGACCAGAGGCAGCATTTTCCCTGAATGGAACACATTTGAGAAAGAGAAGGATCCGAACACGGAGCTGGTCTGGCTGAATACACTACTGACCAGAGCAGGAGGTATTTAAATGAGTGCAGAGTCCTGGTTTCATAGAAGGGAGTCATTTGTAGTCCGCTTCTGTGTTTTGTTCATTTTGCACATCATCCACGTGGGGCTTAGTAATAGACTTCAAGTGACTCAGAAGACCTGACTCACGCCTTCAACTGTCTGCCAGTCCTACTGTACAGCCTTCAGAACATCTCTGGTCTGTCAGAAAAGGCCTTGATTAAACACACACTGTGAGGGAATACGAATGCAATGAATCTGAAGCCACCGAAACTGGTTATGATCGACAAAAAAAACTGTAGTTCAGCGCTACACATGCAATCCCATATTCCAGGACAATACAGAGTCCTTAAATATTTGATCCCTCCCTCACTTCCTGTATCGTAACGTAAAAAAGAACACCACAGGGATTTATATACAGTAGGTGGTACTACTGTAGTTCTAGGAGGAACATTGTGATCCATGGATACGTTTAAGCTCAGTGTGACTTCATTTCTCATTAAAAGAGGCTTATTTACCTCTTTACCACCCAAAGAATCAAGGCCGCTTAAGGTCTCAGGCTGTCAGCAATTTCCATACTGTACCTATCAAATGTCTTTTTAATTCTTATAACTATGGGAACATTCAGTTGCGTTCAAACTGCAGGTGGCAGCTTTATATACTTAGTCTTATTTCCTTTTTTTTCCAGAAGGATCAAACTGAATACATGGAGAAAATCTGCAGTACAGTATCCAGACTCAGTATGTTACATGAGGAGGGATCTAGGCTGGAAGTAATGATTTAAACAAGCTGAGCCTTTGCATCTGGCATCATGCTGTGTGTGTGTGTGTCTGTGTGTGTGTGTGGGGGGGGGTGTTACGAAACAAGCTGCAGGATGACAACAAAAATGGCAGATCAATGTCTACAACTAGGAAACATGTGTATTAAGTAAAGCACCGCAATTGGGCCAACTTTCCTGTGGAAGCTGTATTGTAGAAGCATTAAACCATGTTCATGTGCTCCTTTAGTGGTTTGGAACTTGGCAACTAGAGGGGATCAGGTTGTTATGCTGCAAACACTTATGGCCTGTTGGTGCCACCAACACCGCTGCAGAACCACCAGTTTGCTAAGCAACTATATGCTGATACAGAGGAAAGGTTTTTGTTGCTTATACTTGACTGAAACGGACAAACAAGATGGCCTTAATGGTCTTAGTAGGTTAACGATACATTGGCAGTATGCTGTCAATGCAGAGGCAGCTAATGGCCCACAGTAGGCAACTGAGGCGGGTTCTTGGAACGCAACATTTAAGGGGGTGGGGGGGAGGGCTTGGGGGCAAACTAGCTTATGTTAAGTTGTCCAGACGTGTGCCCTCCTATGGCAAAAGAGGAGTAGTGCTGCTCTGTTTTTCTGGTTCAGCGTCAAATGACTAATTAGAACCACCAGTGCAGTGCCCATATGCATGAAATGCTTGAGGGATCTAGCTAGAGGGGTGGGTCTCAAAGCGGATCCTCCCGTGGAAGGATCTCATATAGAAGCGCTGTGTAGCTCCACTGCTCAGTGCAACTCAATGTGACGGTGGACAAACGGGATATTTTCACTTGCCAACAGCTCATTCCAAGCAACTTCAGGCTTGACACTGCACGACGTCAGGTTCCGAGCAATGCGACTCCACACAATTCCTGTCTCTCAATGCAAAACGTTTGAGATAATCGAACCACAGACAGACATGCAAACGCATAGGTTTCTGCCTGTGTAGTTAGATGATTCACGCGTTGCTTGTTATTTATTGTACTTTACCTTCAATTTACTTATTGATGTTGCTTTTGCAATGTTTACATTATGGTATGAAAGAGATAAGTTAATTCATGAAACACACATTTACTGGGTTCAAACGTACCGTACGCATAAACACATGTATTGCCTTCACGTTGATGCACACAGAAAAACCACGCACGCACGCACACACAATAGCCTGTAAGCTCAATATACATTATATAGAACTCTATAAAGAATACTGCAGCGAAGCCCAAGCCTAACCCATTATCATGGATGCTTTCCACCTGTGAAGAACGATGTTACCCATCAATTACTAAATGATTTCGCCCGATGATCACCCGTGGGCCAGGATTCTGTAGGCTGGGACTTCTAAGATGGTGTGACTACTGATGACATTCCCCAGTAAGACGGAAAGCCATTACTGTGACACTCATAAGCCAACAGAGTGTCATTAACAGTGCCATAGCGAGCCTGTTTGTTTATGTTGCATTGGCCAGGGTCCGCCACCCCTATTGCTCTGTGATGAATGTACAGTGTCGCGCAGGGCATGTGTGGCCTCATACTAATATGAGTGTTTGCCTCTCCTGTGGGACCAGAAGGCTGGGCTCTGACACATCATTACAGATGGATGGAGCCATTTGTTTCGAGACGTTGTGCTGGAATATTTGGCACTGTGTCGTGTTCGCCTTCCCCGAGTGGGCCGCACCTTTTTCTATCGGGTGTTTGTGTGCGTGGCCACGTCAAGGAATAATGAAGCACACGCACCATCGTTCCTTTGTCATATTATTTTGTGCGGGCAAGTGCGTGTGTGCGTGGGGGGGGGGGGGGGGTGATTCATGGATCGTTCTGTGTGTGTGCATGTGTGTGTGTCTGTGTGCATGTGTGTGTGCATGTGTGTGTGTCTGTGTGCATGTGTGTGTGTCTGTGTGCATGTGAGTGTCAGACTGGGTTTTTTTTGTATTTCAGTAGAGATACCCCCTTGTTTTGTCAATCACTGAATGTGATGCCTGTTTGGGAAGAGCTGGAGAGTGGCTGTCTTGGCTCAGGTGATTACTTCAACCATGGTTACAGTCCAAACCTGGATGGAAAGACCCTTTTGGACTCATGTGGCAGAAATCTGGAAATAGCAAATAGACAACATACAATTCTATATTTATTTTCCAGAAATGCCAGAAAAAATGATTCTTTATTGGCAAAGACAAACGGAAAATGCAGCTCAAAACCAACTGTTCGATAGTTATTTACATACAGTTGGACAGGCCGGTCATGTGACTGACTGTACCATAACTATCGAAAGATTATTCCCCAATGTCATGTACAGAATTCATAAATCTTAAACTACAAAATATTAAACAAGGAAGAAAAAAAGATTCTGTGTGTGGTCCTTAATAAAAGAAAAAAAACAATCAAACATAGATGTCACAACCTCTGCTCTCCTTTGTAATGCTGTCAAACAGATTACCTCCAACATGCCATTTGAATGCAAATACACCAGTATTTTATTAATAATTCCAAGCCAGAGTGCCTCAACCAATCAATGGGCTTCACATCTTGCCTGAAAGTCGCACAACGAAAAAGAGATTTTCAATTCAAAGAACATGCCTTGCTAACAACCTGGGCTCACAAGGGGGAATTAACTCATTACAATTCATGAAAGCGAGAGATAGTGCAAGCGGGGGGTTGATAAGAGTAAGGACAAAGACACAATGTTGTGTTTGCCTGTCATGTCAACACCAGCCTATCACTCGGGCGGCGCGCACTATGTCTACTCTTCGGATTGAACCTAACCCAGCTGTAATTGTGTATTTCAGCACCGCCGCACGTCGAGCGAGACGCTGGCGTCCTCGACTCTAATGCTCTCATTAGTTCTGCACTGCGGTGATTGCTGAATTCTGATGTGGATGGGGAGTAACGGGGCAATCGCGACGAGGTGCTGAGGCGGTCACCGATAATTCCGGCTTGGCGTGTGTTCACCTCGGCCTCGGCCACTTTGGATCACACTTCGGAATTAAATTAGACCCCTCAAAAGTCTTTCGACATGCTTATAACCAGGCTGCCATTGTTGTAATGCGTCTGACCTTGACCTGCGAGGGATTAATCTGGCGAGACAGCCCTGACTGGCCTGCTAGCGCACGGAGCTCATTTCCATGCTGCACACAGACGCCCCTGTGTTTGGCCATCAGAGGCGGCGAACAAACTAACTTAGCTATGTGTATTGAAGGAGCCGGTGGTGGCAGTGGGGGGGGGGGGTGTATGGTGTCGGACCATGTAGAGGAAACTGCTTGTGTGTGTGTGTGTGTGAGTGCACCAAGTTCCAATAATCGTAGGATGTTCAGGGTGAGTTAGCGTAGCAATAGCAAGGTGTCCGTGTCAGCCAGAGAGGTGATAGATAAAGAGCTGCTTGGGGACGACTCCATCGGCGATTGGTTCTTTCGGCTCAAACCCGCTCTCCTCCGCAGAACGCTCCCCCCCCCCATCTCAAGCAGCAGCAGACTCCGGGCTCTGTTATAAGCCAACAAATCTCTCTGCCCCTTAATGGCTGTGTGTTTGTTCCGGTCTTGTTATCACCTGTAGCCTGCGCTGACCTGTGATTTGGGGGGAGCGGCTGGGGCCCCTGTGCTGATGGTGGCTCCGGGTGGCATTACTAGAAGGACGCGTTCGCTGAAACCGAAATATGCACGTTTCCAACGAGGGGCCTGATTAAGAACCAAGAAGGAGAGCTTATTTTGGACAGAATATTCTGTTCAGATAACTTTTCTTGATCCAGGTCTTACCATTGAGTCTCTCCCAGGCGTTCTTCCCTCAAACTTTACCCGGGTTCCAATTAGCCCTCCGTATTTTGTACATCCCCTGCAAGCACAATCTTATCTCGGCGCTCAAGAGAAGAAGTTATCTTGGTCTCCAGCCGTTTCCATAGCAGCTAGCGGACTGAAGTGGCTGACCTCTTGTCTGGATGCTCATAGGCCCCCCCTAGCTTTTGCTACCCTCCACTCCTGCTTAAGACTATCCCTCTATCTCGCTCTCCAACGGCAATGCTGTGATTGACAGCTGAGGCTGCGGTGCCAAGGAGCTACTCGAGTTTAAGGAGGAATACCTGGAGGATTCTCAGCCGAGTGGAGACGCACAAATAAGATAATGACTTGGGAATAACAATTTCACCACACAGTCTGAGAGAGAATGGAAGGGGTTGAGCCAGGGAGTGGGGAGAAGCCAGGGTGCGTCTAAATGAACCACATTTCCCCAAAATTGGACACAATTGCTGGAATCCTACTGGGGCTTTAAGCTAAACATTTGATTTGTATTATAGAACAAATCACTCTCGTGCAATCTGGTCTCTGCTCTCTCCCTTTTCATCCTGCGTCTTTCTTTCTCTCTTTCTCTCTCTCTCTCTCTGCATGTCTCTCTACCTGTCTCCGTCTCTCCTCCCCTGCTCATCGGTGCTGTCCAGCCTGTTCTCACTCTGTGGCGGCAGGCCTCTGTCTTTCAGCTGCACAGCATGTGCTGTAGAAACACACCGAAACTCGGAAACCTCCTAGAAAGGCAGGGTGTGTTTGAAAGGTTGGGGTGTGTGTGTGTGTGTGTGTGGGGGGGGGGACGCACAAATAAGATAATGACTTGGGAATAACAATTTCACCACACAGTCTGAGAGAGAATGGAAGGGGTTGAGCCAGGGAGTGGGGAGAAGCCAGGGTGCGTCTAAATGAACCACATTTCCCCAAAATTGGACACAATTGCTGGAATCCTACTGGGGCTTTAAGCTAAACATTTGATTTGTATTATAGAACAAATCACTCTCGTGCAATCTGGTCTCTGCTCTCTCCTTTTCATCCCTGCCGTGCTTTCTCCTTTCTCTCTTTCCTCTCTCTCTCTCTCTGCATGTCTCTCTACCTGTCTCCGTCTCTCCTCCCCTGCTCATCGGTGCTGTCCAGCCTGTTCTCACTCTGTGGCGGCAGGCCTCTGTCTTTCAGCTGCACAGCATGTGCTGTAGAAACACACCGAAACTCGGAAACCTCCTAGAAAAGAGGGTGTGTTTGCAAAGGTTGGGGGGTGTGTGGTGTGGTGTGGGGGGGGGGGAGGGGGGGGAAAGAAGGGTTTGGATTGGGGGGGGGTGGAGGAAAAAAAGGGGGGGGGGCGGGGGTTGATCTCTCTCTAAAGACGAGCGACGAGAGCGATCTATATCCTTTCAGCTCTCGCTTCACTACCCTGTCCTTCCATCTTGTCTTTGACATCGCTAACCGCTCAACAAAGAAGGTAATGAAGCAGAAGAAGGGAGAATATTTGGCCGGTAATTAAGAAAAATGAAAAGGAGGTAGTCTGAAAGCTGCCATGCACACTGCAATCACCCTCTCCTTGATTCCATGGTTGTCCATACTTTTCGAAACACCTCCTACTTCATATTTCATAACTCTCCTGCCTCAGCATAATAATTAATGCAGTGCTATTTTTCGGTCATGAATGTGAAAGGGGCAGTGATGAAAAATGCTGCTAATGTGGCGGCCATTTTCTGTTGAATATAGTCAAAAGGAGATTAATGTCGGTGTTTCTCAGCGAACTAATGGGCTAAATGTGTTTACTTCAGTGCACTCCACAGTCTCATGATGTAATGTTCCGTGTGACTCAAGTCCCAGTCTGCAATTTACATGAGGACGGAAAAGTAAAGGGTCACTCTCCAAATCTTTTTCGCGAAGCGGTGACGTTATCGTGGTTTTCTGGAACATTTCTGGTACAATATCTGTCAGTTGTTCCATATGCGCTTTCTGAGACAGACTTCCATTGAAGTGTGACTGTCAGTGCATGCATCTAATGCTCTTATTGGTTAAGCTGTGATCAGACACAGCAGCTAGTACTGTCTAAGCAGCTGTATCAGATGCCAACCAGATGATATCTGATAGAATTCAGAAATCTGTCTTCACAACGACCATGCTCAAGTTTCAGACCATCAATGGTACCGTCTGTCTCTGGCTATTGAATTTAGAATCGGGCTTATGAAATGTGAGGCATCATACAGTATCATTTAGGCAAATGAATCTCTTCGAAAACAATGAAATGGTCTTCATTTGTAGGCTGCAGCTGAAGCCATGGACAATGTCACTGACTAAAGTAAAATTGCATCATCAGAAAGTCTTCCTCTGGCCACACGCAGCGATGTTGATGGTTGCCTGATGGCTATTATTCTGTTTATAGTAGTAATAATAATAGTGATACAGTTGTAATGATAGTGATCATGGGCCAGGGAATTCACTCTCCCCCTCCCTGTCCCCATAGTCCCTGTTGATTATTATGTTGCAGTCCCAGCGGGGAGCGCTGCCTCAATACGTTCAAAGGTATGATTCAGCCCGGTGCAGAGGGGAAGGCACATTATAAGAGAGGAGACTTTCTAGGACGCACAGCTTATTTTGTATTGAAGTAGGTGCTGCTGGATGGCCGTCTGGCGGAGCGGCATGGTGGACAGTCCCGGTCTCCTGGTTCCTGACGCGGGGCGGCGGAAACACTAAAGCTCGTTTCAGGTCGTTTGTGTGTGTGTGTGTGTGTGTTTGTGTGTGTGGGGTGGTGGGGTGGTGGTGGTTGGTAAGGGTGGTGGTGGTAAGGGGGGGGGGGAGGGTTTGTTCGTTTCTCTTTTTCTTTTTACTTTCTTCAGAAGGGTTTCTAAAGTCGCCATTTTTGAAACAAAAGAGAAGTTCTGCGCGCGCTGGGGGACGATGGACCACCGCTAACACAATATCGAATCGAAGGAAAGATAATGAGAAAACTTTTCGCCCAACCTCTTTTGAAGGGGACTCATCTAGTTACTACACGCTGGCCCAAATTAAAATCCAGCGCAATACCTGCCTTGAATCATTCGTTTAGCAGTGTGGTCATTTTCACACGAAAGATTGGCTTTTACGCCTCCAGGGTAATACAATGAATTGATTGATTAGGCAGTAATGGAGAGTAGTGTGATGAGCCTGTCAGTCAACTTAGAAGAAGTACGTGGGTGATTTTTTTTTTTTTTTTGATCAAGAAGAAAAAATAGCACATTTACAGTCAGTGTAAACCACACCAGAGGATAGAAGTGCAGTGCATTATGTGCTGTACAGTACATTTTCAGACCAGGGGAGAGTAGAGTGAAAAATCATTCTCTGTGATTCACCTTCAAGGCAGTCTAATTGGATAAAAAACACCTCTGAAAACCCATTAGCAGATGGCAAGAGAAATTGGTAAAGTGGATTTATTTGATATAATGTCATGGCCTAACATTTCGGGCTGAAACGATAATGCAAGAAAAGCAGGTTCTCCCATAGATAAACACGTGGACCCGACCACCATGTCTGTGTTTTGAAACCCGGGCAGACAGTGGGTTCATTATCAGGCCTCTTTTAGCTCCTTAACCCTCTTCAAGGGTGTTTTCCGACGGTAATGGTACTCCTGTGGGTGCCTTTTCACTGGCTAGCAGCATCCCAGCATGCTGGCTGGTAAAACCGCAAAACGCTGGATTTTTAGCATCTATCTGATGGCGTGTCACCTGGGCGGCAGGCTCATCCAGAGGTCACGGGATGATGATGTAACGCCAGTGTTTACCGCGAGCGCTACCCCACCGAGCCTGCCAGCTGTCGGAGGCGAGCGCCCGATGGTGACGCTCCACTGTAACCGTCGTGACTGATAGGGGAGCCATCTGCGCACGGCGATTTCGAACGTGAACATGTGGCTGGCGGACATAAACCTAAAAGGGCGGAAACCGCTTTCTGTTTCCTATTTGTCGCTTGCCTTGTAACGCGCTTGCCTCCAACACAGAGGCAATTCGTTTTGTGATGACTCTCCGCTCCAAACTGTCATCCCCTAAAAGTAAAAGTTGGCGCCAAAAACTAGATGGACTACCAGCAAGCCCTGCGGGTTCATATGTTTGTCAGTTCTATTTATTTGCGGATGCATATCTGTGCGGTTTCTCTCCGAGAACTGTGTGGTTTTCCCTTGCTACCAACCCGACCTGCAATCTTTACATCTCTCCTGCTCCCCAGAGCCTTGTTAGAATCGGGACTGGGTTGTCAAAATATTTATAGGGCTTGAAAAGGCTGTGGTAGAAATCTGAGCCCTTCTAGAGGCCTCTTATGTATAATTGTGCAGGGATAAATGTGCCGCGTCTTTGTGTGTCTGTGTGCGAGAGCCCATGAACGTGTGTAGCTACAGTAAGGTGCTATGGGTGGGTAGCCAGCTATTGATTTGTGAAGAGGCTTTCAAAAATGATGAGGAGGTATTCTTTGAACGCGCTATTATGAAAAATAATCCACAGTACAATAACACGATATTCAGCAAAATGGTAGGTGGGGAGAGTTCCAAAATCAGATATCAAAGAGCAGTGTTCCATGAAGTAAACCTACGTTCTAGTCTCTGCTCACTTTAGATGTAGGAGATAGAACCATGTCCTGCAAGGCTTCAGCTAGCCTAGTCAGACCAACCGTTCTGCGCAAGAGGAACTTTTCAGAACGTACCGTTGACATCTTCTAAAAGTAGCTGGACTTCTTTGGGAAATGTCTTTCGAAAATCTAAAGTGAACTTCCCCATTTCTTCTATTCAATGACACAGATCGGTTCAAACGGGCGTCTGTGGATGGTTCGTTAAGTAGACTGGCACGGCTGGCCTAATCCACCCTGCTGCACCTCTTCCATCACTCACCCCGGAACTCCCTGTATTTGTCTGTCGTCTGTTTTATTTAGGACGCTAACGACTGCAGGGCACAAGGGGGAACCTGGTGTGGTAGATGCAGGGAGACCGGGAGGCAGCTCCACCACATAGTCAGGTGTGGAGGGACACGTACTCTGGGGTGGCCTCTGTGTCCGCTGGCTGCTCTAATGGGAATATTAATGGCTTTGATGTCGCAGAGGTTGCTGGGGCCTGTAATGAGCGGATGCAGAGTTTTCAACTTAGCTGCTGGGTGTGTGTGTGTGTGTGGAGGGGGGGGGCGGGTGGGGGGGGGGGGGTCATGTGCTTTGAGGGAGACTCTCACAGAGGCTGTGTTGTGTGGGGGGGGGGTGTTGGTGTTGGTGGTCAGTGGCGGGTCTGTGGGGAAATAAAGTAACGGCAAACAACAAGTGATCTTAGCCGAGCCAAGGCGGTTTGGAGAGCCTGCGCTGAATTAGTTTCACCTCGCAAACGGCAACAAGTCTTCGTCCTGGGCCGATTATTAGTCAGGGTTATTTGTCCTAGGGAATGTCCTGGCCAGGAGCCGTGGTGGGTCTGATGATTTTGGGGCCGCGAGAAATGCCAGAGCAAACAACACCGACGGAGTGGCCCTGTTTGCTTTGTTGTTCGCCATATTTGCACGTTGCTCGAGATGTAGCATTGGTGTTGTCTTTGGCTATCAAATCCATGGATATCCACAGAGATAAAGGCAAAACATGAGCTATTTGTGCGTCTGAAGTCCTCATAAAATGTTTATTGGCTTGAATATATTAAGGGATTAGCGACTGTACATAACATGATTATCTACACGAAATTCTAAAGTACCATAAAAACAGAAAGATAATCTGCATAAAGGAAAACTGGAATGAGCAACATATTTCTTTGCAGTGAAAACAAACAAGTATCAACGGCACAGAAATAGCTTTAAAATCAAAATGGAGCTGCGGAAGGAACAAACGCACCTTTACGTTTCGTTGCCAGTCTTCACCAGCTTCCAAATTGCTTTGTTTTCGTCTGTGGAAATCCTCTCTTTTTCATGCCGGGCAGACCAGCGACTGTGATTCTGTCTTTAAGTGTTGAGACATAGAGAGGATGAAAACCGCAATTAAGAGGCTCTCTGCCTGTCAGGCTTTGTTTGTGGAGCTCCCGCCACACCAACAACACTGGGACCTCTGGACCTGCTTCACCAGGAAGTCCCTCAAGATGAATTGAAAGTGCATTTGACTTCCACTGTATTTTGCATTTTTCTTTGTCTAAAAGAGCCAGAACAGTTGAACACAAAGGCACGGATGAGGACCTAGAGCTCCGCAGTGCCTCGCCCGAATAGGTGTTGCTGGAGAGCGACTTAGGCTAACAGGCTGACAACGAGGGAGTGGTTGAGAGCTGGTATGGTGGTAAGAGCGATGGGGAGGTAGTGACAGCACCGCAGCCACAGTTCCCCCTGATGGGAAAGAGAGACTACAAGGGGAAGCTGTACTCAAGGAGCCTCTCCCGCGGCTCCTGCTGTAGTTCAGAGAGCTGAAGCGCCGTACCACCACAGAGGGTTACTACCCCGGCTCGCTCAGTGATCATTTCCATCGCGGTTGTTATTGATGTTGTTGTTGTGGTGGATGCGGAGGTGGTGTGTCATTAGCAGTCATCCGCTGACACAGGATGCCGAGGCCTCTGAGTGATGATTGCT
This sequence comes from Plecoglossus altivelis, assembly GCA_036571765.1. NCBI lineage: Eukaryota > Metazoa > Chordata > Actinopteri > Osmeriformes > Plecoglossidae > Plecoglossus > Plecoglossus altivelis. The sequence goes on from BROE01000020.1 coordinate 4,707,563, forward strand.
AATTACCATGGAGGCCCCTCCACGCAGACGGTTACCATGGGCGTGCCGAAGACAGATCGCGTACAGGAGGGCAAACAACCGACAGCTGTCCCCCACAAGCTCTTTTTAGATGCCTCGCTGTGCGTTGCACCTCCTTGCCCCTGAGTGACCCATCTGGTCGTGTCTGGGCCTTCCGCTACGCAGTCAGGATCAACTGCCTCTCTAATCGCCAGTCTAACCTCTGGCACTACATGCTAACCTCGGCCGGGCTTCCAGCTGACCCTGGGTGGCTGGCTCAGCGAAGGAGGGCGGCCAGAGACGAGCGAGCCAGGCAGAAACCAGGGAGCCTCCTCTGTTCTGGGGCCCGTGTGTAGCGACAGCTGTCAGCTGCCTCGGCCCCTCGCCTCGCCTAAACCTCTCCTCCCTCCCCCGCTCCGCCACTGCCATTCGTCTTTGCCAGTGGGGGGCCCAGTCCCAGCTCACAGTCATCCCAGATCCCCCTGCTCTCCTGCCCTTGCGCTCCCTGATCATTGGCCAAAGCCAGAGCTCAGGCACGCCAGCCACCCGTGAGATGAGCGATTGAGTAATTATGCAGCTGGCAGAGCGAGCCTGGACGTGCCCGTGCAGTGGCGGCTGGCAGTGGGGCATGGCAGCCAGCAGTCAGAGGCCTGCCCGCTGGGGATTGGGAAGAGGGAGTTGTCTTCTGAAAACAGCCAGGAACAGAGGTTCAAAGTTGAAATCACTGAAGATGATGAGCACAATCATTCATTTGTAGCTGCTCTTTGGGGCCTGCAGGCAAAATAGATTCCCGTACTGGCTTGTCGAAAGACAAAGATGGCGCAAACACTGTTGGGTGAAGTTTAGATGGAGGGTGCGGAGGAGGAGCAATCAGTGTCATTAGGCAAGCTGCTGACAATATACGTCACCTCTCATTACATGCTTTAAGCAAACAGAAGCCCTAATATGAAACTACAGTTTCTCCTTCAGGGGTTCTACCAGACATCTCCCTGCTACACTGTGTCAATGCCGATTTTTGTCTCCAGTCTCGCTTGGGTGCATCATTGACTTGCCAGTAGGAAACAGTGTTTTGGATGCAGAATCACATCCAGCAAAGCTTCCAAACAATAATAGACGGCCATAGGAGAGTTGGACTTGGAAATAGTCAAATGTGTGGATCCTTCCAACGTTAGAGGAGAGGCTAGTTAAATATTTGGCAGAATTTGTCCTGTGTTTGGAGATACTTTGAATAGATAACTCAGTGTTCCATCCAAATATGGTAATTTGAGCTGCAAGTTATCCAAGGTAATAACAGTGTTTTTGTGAAAGAAATAGCTAGAAATGTTGATGTACGTATTTTTTTTACTTCGCCTTTACTAGCTTTTAACGTGAAGGTCCAAATAATGGCCCTGTACAAAAGCCCACGGTGCTGTGTTGCACAAATGGTATGCGAAGCATGCCACCTAATTGTTCTGTTGTTCATATTCATCGTGTTGTGTTAGCTCTTTTAGAGTTCTGGACTTGGACCAGTTTTGTTTTCCTGTCATTCCTAAAGGAGACTGGCCATTAAAACTTAGCGTGGCCTCACAAACACTCCACAGAGCAGCCGTGGTTTTGTTGTGCCGCCAGCTCTGTGGTTTCTTCTTCTGACACGGGGGCCACCGAGCCAAGCAACTGTGACAAATTGGGATTGGAGATGACAAAATAGCCTTTTTAATAAGCGCGGTGGAGGGGATTTGACTCTGGTGGCGGGTTCAGTTGAATAAGCAGACTGCCTGAACTCCTCCTGGGTCCTGCTTTGATGATAGATTTTAGATTTCATCCATCTGATAGGAGATGGAGGGGGGGGCTGAGGGGAAGGGGGGGATCTGTGTGCACAAAGACAGTGTTGAACAGATTCATAATCAGCAGACACATCAAACAAGTCATAGAAATACTTAGTGGGGAAAGCGGTGCGGGGGTGTGGTGGGAATAGGGGAGCGAGGGGGGGGGGGGGGTGCGCGCTAACCTCGGGCTACTCGCCACCGCAAATAAATCTTTTCTTAGATTGTAATCAAGGCTGTGCTTTCTGTCTGCCTAAAGAAGTTGTTGTTGGCCTTCTGGAGCCACGGCCCCGCTCCCTAGCGACACCTGAGCTGAGGTTAGCCGTCACCTGTCCTCGTCTGAAGGGACCTGCTTAATATTTTGACATGGTGATGCGGCCATACAGTGTGCTGCGGCAAACACCTGAGAACAGATCCTCGGAAAGCGAAGGTCCTGCAGGAGAAACGAATAGCAGAAGAGGAGGAGAACCAAAAGGTAGAAAAAGAGAGGAGGACGAAGAAAAAGACAGCAGAGGCAGAAGAAGAAAAAGCAGATAGAGCACTGAGGCCGAGAAAAGGAGCGTCCGCAGCAGTTGGCACATGGAGAGAAGACGAGAACCCAGGACAAAAAGGACAAAACCCAAGGGGGGGGGGGAGGTTGTTGGACATGAAGAGCACAAGTGATGAAGAGACAGAGAGGCAACAGCGTGAGATTGGAGGGGAAGAGGTATCGGGAGTGGTTGATGGAGAAAAAACAGGAGCAAAACAAGTCCCTGGTCCGGAGGTAAGGGGACGCTGACACAGAGTAGATTGAGAAAAGTGGGAGAGATGTGGTGATAGAGACGAGAAAAGGGTAAACCGAGAGAGAGAGACTAAGGGAGAGAGAGAGAGAGATATGCCAGGCAGACGGACAGGCTGACAGAGGGAAGCGGAGTGATGCAGAGACGAGTGCGAAGATGGAAAGAAATGAGGGAGGAAAACAGACCTGGAGAGAGGACCTGATGAAGAGGGAGTAAACAGCGGAAAAAAAGAAATCCATAGGGAGCGACGGAGGGGAAGAGACTGAGCGAGTGCGAGAAGCGGATGGAAGGATGGCTACGGACTGACGGACGAACAGGGAGGCGAAGCGCTAGTGCGCGTGTGCACGTTTGACGAGGGACCTCGAGACGAGTCTCGTCTCCTGGTCACTGGCCCCTTGCCCATCACTTTGCAGTGATCCGTCCTTAGTCTGCCAGCTGCTCTGGGCATGCTCACTGATGAAGACCAGCAGCCATGTTCTAAAATCAATCCAGCACCCTAATAGGTCACGAATGACTGCACAGGGCTTGCCAATAGCTTGTACGATGGGAGGGAGATGCTGATGACTGTATAGCAGGACTGGTTTGGATGGAAACACTCCAAAGGGTATTAATTGACATGGTGCTAATTAGCTCCAGCCTTTGACAACTTCCGACTTTTGTGTGGCCAACTGTGGGGAAAGGGAGGCAGACGTCTCTCGTTCTTCCTCGCTTTCCAGCGAACTCATTAGGGCTTCATATTTTAAGACCCTAATTACGAGTAAATGTGTACACACTTAATGAAATTCCCAGAGTGAGGAGGCAGAACAGAGAAAGTGTGGATTTCAGTAGACGAGTCTGGATTCTGTTATTAGGGGCCATGCAGTTGGAGTTGTTTCCCTTTATCGAGAAACTTCAGAGCTGTACTTTCACCCAGAAAAGTGTTTGATACAAATGGTTTCTAATTACTCATATATGCACTGCCAAGCACAGAGTTAACATCTCTTCTGTAAGAGGCCAGGCTAAGTGTAGATAGGCTAAAATAATTCATATTTTTTCGCCTTTGAGGCTCAAAGTAATAAACAAAGTGTTTTAACTTTGAAGTTGGCTCCATTGCCAAAGTCTAATTGGAGACATGAAAAATATTTGGTGACCAATTTAAGTCAGGCAGAGGATTTCAAATTATTCTGTCCATCTGGCACTCCAAAGGAAAAGGAAATTGCTCATTTAAACCATATGAAGTTGGATTTAATCCTTTCCTTTTGTTTTATGATCCTTTGAATTATATATATATTTTTAATCTTCTTTGAACATAATGTATTGACATAATTGTCTTCAAAATCACAATAACATCTTTCTTTATGGGTGAAAATGTCAGATGGCTTTCTCATTTATTTTTTTCTTTGGTGCTCAAGTCATGGCTGTTTCTCTAACTGTAAGTGGCATGCGTGTCACATCCTGCTAGGCTCCGAGTCACTCTGACACATAAAGAGAAGACTGACGCACCTGTGAAGGCACTATTGTGGCCTGTTGGATAACAAGCAACACCAAGCTAGGAGCACCTCGCTCAGCTGACAAATGGAGCCCAAAAGTGAAAGGAAGCAGAAAGGCAGAACTGGAGCATTAAAAGTGACGACATAATCCTGAGTCTGCTTTCTAAAAAGCAGAAAGTGTCATTTCAAAAAAGATATTTGGTTTGGTGAGAGCCAGCCCCCCAGTTTCTGCATTCTTACCAAACCTAGAGTGACAGCTGGCTTTGTCCTTGAGGTCGGAGTTCAGGGCAGGAGAGCCTCTTTATATAGGACGTTTCCCAAAGTGACACATATATACGTGTCTCCTACGCTCTTTGTGTACCTCCTCCGGTGAAAAGTATCCACCTTCTGAAGGTTCACAAAGCCCATTAATCACTGCTCTTGTTGTGTCCCTCTGTAGTGATAAGCACTCCCACCACCATCAGACTTCCCCCCCCACCACCACACCCTTTCTCCTTGACAATGTTTGTTTGAGGTATTACGGGGTTGTTCCCTCCATGGATAGAATTCATTAATTCATATTTGCATCCAATTAGTGCTCCCTCATGCAATGAATCCGTTGGCTGTGGTTAGGTCCGCTTGGCTGGGCGGACAGGAGCAGACAGATGCTGTGAGTCCTTCATGGGATGAACACTTCTTCCTCCTCCTGCTTGTTTTCTACACCTGCTTTTGTTCAGCGCCGAGTCACCGCTGTCCTGCTCCGAGGACCGGAAGAAGATTCCTGCTGAGCACAACAAGTTGGCTGAACACACTTTACCTCCAGATCATCGCCACACAACCAACATAACTGAGCTGAGGCTCCAGAGGCGCCAGAGGAATAAAAAAATAGAGCTGGCTTGGTCCGACTGGAGAGATGTGTAGTTTTGTGTAAAGTTGCTGTCGCTTGACTGATAGTGGGTTCAATGAGACTTGTTTTGAAACTGGTTTTCCTTTCTTTTTTTCTTTCTTTCTTTCTTTCTTTCTCTTTCTTTCTTTCTTTCTTTCTCTCTCTCTCTCTCTCTCTCTCTCTCTCTCTCTCTCTCTCTCTCTCTCTCTCTCTCTCTCTCACAGGAGTGTTGCAGGGAGAAGCTTTTGAGATTGTTCCCGGTGCCGGATGGTCAGCCCCTTGTCAACTCTCTTGGCCTCCAGCTAACACTTGTACAACCCCCAGACATTCTGGGACAATGGAGTTGCCTGAAACCCGCAGTCCCTTCTCTCTGACACAGGAGGACGTCTACGACTGGAGCACACTCAACCCTAGAACCTCTTCCAAAGAGGCCGTGTTATAAGTTGACTCAAGTGTAGTTTAAGTGGAAGCCATTCGTTCGATTCATGGATGTTCACCCAGCCGAGGAAGCTACAAGAAGATTCAGCTGGCAGTGACATATAGAAGACCAAGGCCACTGGCATGTTTGTGAGGGTTAACAAACAGATCCATGCGTCGGCAGGAATACTTAAGCATGGAGGGAGCTCAGGGACGTGTGTCTATACGCCGACATCACCTCGACATTCTCAGTTCGAGTATCTATGCTAGACAGTAAAACTGCCTCCAGTTCTGTACATTTGTACTTTTCATTAAACAAAACAGTTCCGATTCCATCATTCATTTCCGATTGATGCAGAAAAAATGTATATTACCTGAACGGATTTGATCCCAGCTCAGATAAAACGGTGAGATAAGACGGAAATTGAGTTGGGGGAAGCTACACCTTTTGGAGAGAGACAAATAAAAAGGTTAGAGAGCTCCTGAGAAGACAAGAAGTCTTAAATCCGGCATCTCAGGAAGCCACAAGCCTGCCCTTCTTTCATAGCACCAAACTGAACCTGCTAAATCACTCCAAGGCTACCAAATCCAGTGGATTAACTCACCAGTTCGGGATCGCAGACAGCTTTGTCTTCTTTTGCCGCAGAGTTTATCGTGAGGTGCCGAGAACTCTCCTCCCCTTAAAGGTGTCGGCTTAAGGATTCTTCACACCTCCCCTGTACAGCACATGTAGAGCCAAGCGGACATTTTTTTCTTTTTTTGGGGGGGGGGAGGGAGGGGATCCGTTTAAAAAACGCAAAAACAAAAAAAACGCAAAACATGTCTCAGCGTCGGAGAGCGTGGGGTGCGTTGTTGTTCCTGTGGGTTCTGAGCTGCTGCCGTGGGGAAAGGGCCGGAGGCCCCAGGACTAGAGGCTTGTCCCAGGGGAGCAGCCAGGAGGACGGCCTCATGTCCCACGAACGGGTGAAGCGAGGATGGGTGTGGAACCAGTTCTTCGTGGTGGAGGAGTACACAGGAACCGAACCCCTCTACGTTGGCAAGGTAAGACATCCACGAGGCGTGGGGGTTGTTTGCAGTCTCCGTTCTTGCCGGAGAAGCGACGGCTTATGTCAAGTAAGTCAACTCTGTTCATGGCTGATGTTTCATTTCTTTCACGTCTGCCGATTGTCGGACTGCGTGAACCAGATCACAGGTGGACGGCATGACACGCAAGAATACGTTTCCATGTTTCACTAATGGACGTTTGGCAGCTACGCCTACACTTCATATGGTCTCAGGAGTTCTTCACCGATGAAAAGAAATGCCTCGTTCGACTGGCAGTACTATCATTATCTTCATTTTTACCTGATCATTTGATCGGAAAGTTCTCCTGTGTTCACTGTAGGAGACCAAAGTCAAGCGTCTCTCGCCAGGAGGCAGGGATTACAGCCAGAGACAGACGGAGGCAGACAGGGAGGACGACCGGCAGACGGGGATAACTGTTTATGTGTATGTGTCTGCAAGACAGAGAGACAGGAGAAAGACGAAGAAGACATTTAGAGAGACAGAGCGAGAGAGGCACGTTGAGGGAGAGAGATGCGAACGTCATGCGTACGACGCGAGAGGGGAAGCTGAGAAGAGAACGTGAAAGAGTAGAGAACGAGCGAAGAAGGAAGACAGGGGGAGAGAAAGGGAGGAGAAAGGTAGCCCGGTCACGGAGAGAGAACAGGGCAAAGTAGACAGAAAGAAAGAGAGGCTTAGAGAGTGAAGAAGGATTCATGCATTTCGAAATGATTCATTAGGAGAGAGTGTGCCAGGGTTAGCAGGGAGCTGATATATAAAGGGGGGAAGCCACGGCAGGGGAGGGAAGAGAGATGATTTTATTAATAAAATTACCCAGAGTTATTGCACTCCATGAGGCTGGGGCACGAGCCAAGACTATTAATAGTGTCTGGGTGGTGGTGTTGCCGGACTCATCCATCGCTGAGGGTATCAAAGACTTTAATTAGAGCAATAGAGGATTAAATACAGCCAGCTTGCCTCCTATCAGCATTGGCCATTTACAGCAACCCCCCCCCCCCCCCCCCCCCCCCCACCCCCCATTCTCAACAAAGTTGCTTCGGCTGTCCTACTGTAGTCATTACTCTGCAAATGAAATATGATTTTCCCTTAATGGTCACTCTTGGCAGTAAACCGGCAGGTATGTCCAGTGCATTTGGTTAATGAATCCCCAGATCTACCTTCTCCCTCTCTCACTCTCTTCCTCTCTCTCTCTCTTCCTCTTTCACTCTCTTCCTCTCTCTCTCTCTTCCTGTCTCTCTCTCTCCCTCTCTTCCTCTCTCTAGCTTTCCCTCTATCTCCCCCTCCCTCTCTCTCTCCCTCCCTCTCTCTCCCTCTCTCTCACGCACACCTTTGATTTCCACCTCCAACAGCACATACGGTCGAACGACAGACCCCAAACAACGCGAGGAGAAAAGCAGGCAGATGTAGTTACACAAGGCCCTGGGAGCGTTGCTGCTTGTTCGGCCATGGAACGAAAAACCTCACCGATCCAAAAGGCTTCCCACACGAATGTCCTGTATTGTTGAGGCAAATAAAAGATGCTGCTCCCACGTTCGACGTCTCGCTCTTTCTCTTCCTCCTTTTGCGTTTGCTCCAAGGTCTCCCTTTATCACAATTCGCATTCCCGCTAACTGGGTGTGCTATACCGCAGACATTGTGCTGTATAGACCTGTTTTATGTTATGCATCTCCTCAGATCTAGGCTTTGACCTAGGCCTATCTTGTTTCAACTGTGCGATTGTGAGTTATGGTTTTCAGTGAGTGTGACAGTCTCTTTGCGCGCAACTGCTCAAAAGGATTTGGAATGCGTGTTCTTTGTGGATTCTCAACGCGACTATGTATCCATACATCCTTTCGGCCAAGATGTCCAAGATCTGTTGACCTTCTGCCACGATGCCAGCGCACACTGAACAGCTCAGCGTTTAGGAATAGTCTGCCTTTGAGACAGATTATACACTGCCCGGCAATAATTGTCTCTCAGTTCCATAGAACCGACAACCCTATAGACGACCTCTTTGAAAGTCTGAAACAGAAGGATACGGTAGGAACCGCACAGGATGTGGTTCCAGGATCTGAGTCACTTGAAGAAAGTGTGTAGTGTTTGCAGTTCCAGTCCCATTAGGGTTTAGTGATGTTCCTGGCTGACTGCATGAGTAATGGTTGCATTTCTTCACGTGGATCATATTCCTCCTTCCCCCTCGTTGTCAGCTGTAGCTAAGTAGTCTTTGATGACATGTTTAATCAGATTGTGTGGAGATAGTGTTTGATCACGCACACCCATTTGAATAATTCTTCTTAGTGTGATGTTCCAAGCACAATTAACAGAATGCTGGTTGGTTGTGACATCACAGGGTTGTCATCAAAGGGGGAACGAAGTAGCTTAAGGATGAGGATCTGAAAGGCAGGAATTGGACACGTTTCAGGGAACTTTCTCCCGGGAAGATGAGAGAGAATTTGGGCTGCTTTGCTATGTTATCTCTTAAGGCTATTACCTTGCTGCCCTCTCTCCCTCCCTTTCCCTTCCCCCTTTTTCCCTGTCCATCTGCCGCTCTATCTGTCTCTCTGTCTCTCACTCTATCTGTCTTTCTGCCTCTCACTCTATCTATCTCTTCATCATTCTCTGTTTTCTTCTCTTCCTCCTCCTCTCTCGCCCTCTCCCTCGCTCTCTTTCCAAATGTTCGTGCTCTCTATGGATATACGTAGAGGTGTGTGTTTGTGAGCCTTTCCTGCATGTGCCTTGAGGTGTAGCCAATATCGCGGAGACAACAATGGAAACATTTACAGAACACTTTGATGCGGTGCTTCACTCAGACTAACAACATCACTAGTGCTTCAAAAGGCATCAAAGTTGATCGTATTTGACAGAGCTGCGTTGGGTTTGGGTTACAACAAGACGAGGATGAGTCGTTTTAGTAGAACACTGGAACGTTTGGACTTGTTTGTTTGGAGTATTTTCAAACTGCCATTGCACTTGTTGTACTGAAACCCAAGCACAGAACCTGTTCAAAGATGGTTTCCCTGTTTACCTGAGCACTTTTGTGTCCATTTTGGCCAGTGCGCATGGTCGTCCCTTCAGAAGGACAGTCCTGGGGTGTTCCCTTCAGTGAGCTGTCCTGCCTCCAGGCCAGACAGACAGCAGGAGCTCCTAGTCTGCCCGCTACTCCCTGACAAACGTGTGGGGTGCACGTGCATTCATTTTAAGGGTTGCGTGCGTCCGTTTTTTCAGTGTGTAAGGGATGGCGTGGCTGCGTCTGTTAGTGTATATCTCTGTGTGTGTGTGCGTGTTTGTGGCGTGCGCACTGTCACGTTTCCCGAAATGGCCAGTCATGTAACTCTGACACATTCTGCTTACGGTAGCGTTCTCAGTGTTGTCCTGGAGGACTGTGGAGGAGGTCAAACACACACAGACCGATGACCAACAAACTGTGCCCAGTCCTACACAGAGCCTTAACCAATCGGTTTGCGCTAAAACAGCTACAGTCAGTTGGTTCAGTTCATTTGATTCGTCTTTTTACTGTCTCAAACCGAAAAGCCCTCCTGCTGTTTTTTTTCTTCTTCTTTTTTGGGGCGATTTAGCAGTGGCATGTCGACTTGGCTGATGGTTAGGGTTGCTAAGCAAGTGAAGCCCAGACTGTGACCTTTAGTTAGGGGAGCACAGCTTAGCGGCAGCCCTGAATCACTCGGCTGGAGATGGACTGACAGACGGATGGACTCATTGAGCCTGAGGGGAGTGGAGGAGCGTCATCCCAGCCCCAATCACAGTCACGCTCATCTCTGCCAGGACCGGCTCTCTCTGAAAACATGACGTGCTCTCTGTTTAGGACAAGTATGCACGCCTGCCTGCGTGAACGTGTGTGTGTGTGCGTCTTAAGGTTTCAGTTCCACCATTCCTCTTCATCTATGTGCATGGCGTCTGTTGTGATCGTCTAGACTTGACTGCAGTGAGCTCCAGTATGTCGAGCTGATCAAAGACAACAGACAAAGACAGCCTGATAGCAGCTGGAGAGAGGCTTTCTTTTCAAGTCACCGTGCATTGGGCTATTGAAGGTTTTTTATTATAAATGAAATATTGATACCCCCCCCCCCACCCCCACCTCCAAAAGTATGTGTTTTCTCCAACCGTTCATTTATTTTACTTGAGGAAAATTCAATATGGAAGGAGAGCGAGAGAAAAGGGGCAATATCAAGGCACGGTCGTGCATTATTCTGCACTTTTACGACAAATACTTAATGAAAACCCCCTTGAGGGTGATAGAGGCCTGTATTTAATTAAAGCTTTATAAAATATTAACAGGGGAGGCCGGGGCAGCGTTCCCCTCAATCCTCCCCTGTTCGGGCTGAGGAGCTAGCTCAGAATTCTAATTGCGGATACCAAGGTGGGGGGGGGGAGCAGGGGAAGGGGGAAGGGGAAGGGGGGGGGCAGGGGGGGAGCGCCTGGGTTCTCCAGTGGGCCGCGGAGCCAAAGGGTAGGAGACCGCTGCTCGAATGTCTTCTAATCACATTATGAGAACTCTGGGCTGATTTATAAGAGCTATTCAAGTTCACTTTTTCTTTTTTTTTCTTTCTTTTTTACCCCCGGTGCTCACACAGCCCACCTTTAACAGTCTCAGAAATGACTTTGATCTTATTTAAGCGAGTCTGTTCGGTGAAGGGCAAGGCTTCAAGGGGGGAGGAGGGGAGTGGCCGTCAGTGTGAACGTGGCGCGCTGTCTTTTGTCACCGCGCTGATAGGATTGTTCGTGCCGTGAGGGGAAAGGGTCACTGGCGTAACGGCTGCCAGACCCAGGAAGAGACGACACTTACTCTTTATGTCTGATTGGGTGCATGAATGCGCTTGAAATTTTGTGCTTCATGTTCATTCCTCTGTCTCTTCTTTCTTCTAAAAGGGACCCGTTGCCTTTTTCTCCAGGTGCATTTATCAGCCAGGTGGTTTCTTCAGCCACCAAGATAATGCCAGTGCATAATGAAAGTGACTTATTCACCAGAGATCCAGACATGCATATAACCCTCCCCCCCCCCCACCCTCATCTCATCGTAACTTCTCGCCAAACTCCCCCGCCTTCACACTTCCACTTGTCACTGGCTCACACCTCTCTCCTTGGTCGATAGATCCACACGGACTCTGACGAGGGCGAGGGCAACATCAAGTACACCATCTCCGGGGAGGGGGCGGGGTCCATCTTCATCATCGACGAGCTGACGGGAGACATCCACGCCACGGAGCGTCTGGACCGGGAGGAGAAGACGTACTACACGCTCCGAGCGCAGGCTCGTGACCGCCTCAGCAACGACCCCCTGGAGCCCGAGTCGGAGTTTGTCATCAAGGTCCAGGATATCAACGACAGTGAGCCCAAGTTCCTGGAGGGACCCTACATTGGGAGCGTGGCTGAGCTGTCGCCCATAGGTGAGGAGGGAGGGAGATGGCAAGGGAAGAGCATTTTACTGGAAATGTATAAAAGCTTTGTGTCACATGGTGCCAACTCTCTCGAAAATTGTAGTTGACAAAAAAACATATATTTTCCTATTAGGTTTTCAAGATCCTCAAGCCCAACAATAAGAGCACAGCTTATTGTTAAAGGTTTGAGGATAAGAGGCTTTGTGTTGGGGTTTGAATGTGGGTTTGTAGGGGGGACCAGCGACTGTTCAGTGGGGGAGATTACACACAGGAGAGGGCTAAGTGAAATGGCTCTTTGCTAGCCCTTATTTGAATGAATTCCTGCCTCCTCAGCATGCTTCAGACCAGGTCCACTCCTGCCCTCAGCGTTCTCTGAAACACAGAGGAGGAGGAGGAGGAGGGGAGGAGGAGGGGGAGGAGGAGGAAGAGGAGGAGGCGGAGAAGGGATGGAGGGGAAGGACAGCAGAGGAAACGGGACTAAGTCATTAATGTTCTCACCGCTCTTTTTACCATCTCTCACTCCTTCACCCTCCGCCACCCTACAGCCCCGTCCAATAACACATGCCCATATAAGCACCTTTCAGTCAAATTACACATTTAAGACTGTGCACTTCATGTTTTATACATTGGCACAGAGTGCCAGGCCTAATGAGATAACTGAAGTGCTTAGTCAAGGTTTTTTTTGTGTGTGGTTATATTTGCTCTCATGTCGAACAATAGTTGATGGGGGTGGTGCTGGCACTTTTGAGTTAATGTCACTGGCACCATGGTTGCTGAGGCCTGTGTGACAGCTTGCCAGGAACTCGCCACCCCCGAACCTAATGACTAAAGCCACTCCCACGAGGGTTTGGGTGTGCAGCGCACAAGCCAATTTCCATTGACACCGCCTTGCATCTTTTAACATTTAGCCTTTTAACCAGTAATTGTTAGAGGCTGCCAGTGTTTTGGCTTTAATGGTTAACCGTTTAATCGCAGAAGCTGACACCGTTTTGTCGCTTTAACGGTTAACCGTTTAATCAGAGTCGCTGACGTAGCTGTGTAGCAGTGATTGCAGTTGATTGTGTGGCCTGAATGGTGAACAGGAAGAGCGAGCGAGTTTGTTAGCGAGGGCCGCTTCTTCTGGCTGGGGCATCTGGATGGGACAGAGGATGGTGGCTTCAGCAGGGGGTGCTCCGGTAGAGGGCTTGGGCCTCTGGGTGTGCGAACCTATCCTCCTCTTCCTCCTCCTCCCTCTCCTCCTCTTCTTCCTCCTCCCCCCCTCCCCCTCCCTGCCTGTGAGTACAATCGATAACAGTGTTACTTGTGTCTCTCCCACCTCCTCTGATGTGTGGCTGCCAGCTCAGCCCTTTTATCCTCCCCTGATGAGGGATCACTTTCAGGTGTGACATCTCATCAGTGGCTGGCAGCCATAGGTGTTTGTTGGGGTGTTATCCCTGGTGCTGAATCCGTACTGCTGTCCCTGGTGCTGAATCTCTGGTGCTGTCCCTGGTGCTGAATCCATGGTGCTGTCTCCAGTGCTGAATCTCTGGTGCTGTCCCAGGTGCTACATCTGCACTGCTGTCCCTGGTGCTGAATCCACGGTGCTGTCTCCAGTGCTGAATCTGTGGTGCTGTCCCTGGTGCTGAATCCGTTGTGCAAGGCTCACTGCAGAGGCAGCAAGGCTGACTGCAGAAGCAGCCTTGTGCAGCCACAAGTGTCATCATGTGTTGGCAATCTCTAAGGCCTTGCCACTGTAGTGTTTCCTCTGCTATGGTGAGGAGACTCCATATTATGTAGACTAGATAGTATCTAAATACCTATACCAGGGAGCTATTAAAGGCGTGAACTTCATTAAGGGAAATATGGGACTAATATGATATGAATGTATCCTCCTTAATACCTAAATTGAATCTTCTGAAATGCCATTTTGAACGGGCAAGGGTGATAATTTAACTGTGCAAACGTTCCATACATTAAATTATACCGTTTGTCCCACAGAAGCACCACTCATCAAAAATTAGACTAATTGACGAGCTCAAATCAGCATTTATTCAATTTCCGCTTTAGTGCTGTGGCAGTCTGCGAGAAGACTGTAATCAGTGTCATGGAGTGTCTTGATTACATGCAGCACGAAGGCAAAGATGTGCAGGCAGTGATCTGGGGCAGGACTCGTCACACTGGAATGGCAGCAGGTTGCCCGCATTATCCACACCACTAGCAATGCTCGCTGGGGTGTTTTATGGACGACCGTGGCTGGGAGAAGCCCAGCGCTGATCATAATAAGGAAGTCATCAGGACACAGCCTGCGGCGAATTCATTCCCACTTATCTCCCCTGTCATGTCCCCTAGTACACTGCTCTGTCATAGCTCACGTCCCCTGCCACCAGAGTATCGTTTGTTTATACATCATTCACAGTCCGCTCGGCGGTCGGGCCCGGTGAGCATACACGCAGAGGGGGAAGGAGAGGAGAGAAGAGGGGAGGAGAGGAAGGGAGGAGAGGAGGAGAGTGGAGAGGAGAAGAGAGGAGGAGAGGAAAAGAGAGGAAAGGACAAGAGGAGAGAGGAGAAGAGAAGACTGGAGAGGAGAAAAGAGAGGAGAGGGAATAATGGAGGAGTGTCAGTTGAAGAAGAATTCAGAGGGATTGCTGGGGTCGTCTTGGGAGAAGCATGGGGCAGCTAATGAAATCGGAGCCCTAAATCAAATTTGCGGGCTGATCGTGATTGAATTTAGCATCGAAGACGCCTGAATGTCTTCATGTTAGGACTGCGAAGTCGGGGCGCAGAACATCGGTGTGTCGTCCCTAACTCCCTTCCCCCCCTCGCCCCTCTTCCTCCTGTCCTCTCTTCTCACCCCCCCTCCCCCCCTTCCCCCTGTGCCATCAGGGTGAAGGCCTGGACAGGGGTGCTTCAATGCGAGAGACGATGGTGTGCAAATACTCGAAACATTATTTGCAGTCGCAAAACTCACAACACGTGCTGACGCGATTCAGGGGTGAAACCATCGCAGCATTAACATTCTCGTTTGCATTCTCATTACTGTTCTTCTGCTTGTATTACTGTCTCTCTCTTTCTCTCTCTCTCTCTCACTCCCTCCTCACCTCAAAGCTAAAATGTTTTCTGTAATGTTGTTGTTGTCCTGACCCTGACTCCGTTAAAGGCAGAGCAGCAGCAGTGGGCAGCGTGGGTCAGTGTGGTATTCTGATGCTAATGCAGAGGCCCCGTGTTCACAGTGGTGGGAGTCCACTTTACATGAAGGCCCACTGGGCCTCTCTGATTAATGGCAGCTCACTTCAAAAACCACCAGGTCATCATCTCTTTTCATGCCTTGTCCCTTTTTTTGCCCTGTTTCTAATAGCACTGCATTAATGTAAATGGTTTGCTCGCGCTAAAAGCTAAGATGGAAAAGAGCCTTTCCATTTCGATGCTGAACCCTATATTTTCCACATTGTTCTTATTCAGCCTTCCCAAAACACGGTCAGCGGGCGAACGACTTTTTACCCACCATAGTACTCTCAGCTGATGTCTGTGGGTAAACAGAAAGCTAGCTCGTGTCATGACAGGGAGGCGAACAAGAGCACATCACTGCCGCGCGTCTTAGATACACAGCTGGACAGAGCCGGGATTGGTGTGATTGATTTTTTTTCTTCTTCTCCAAACAGTCCACTCGCGATGGCTAAATCCACTGTCGGAGGGACGATGTATTATATATGAGGTGACCACCACCCCTTCCCTCATCCTCCTCGATGGCAGCCCTGCACTGCCACATGCATTCTCATCGATGCTCTCTCATACATGTAGATTTCGTTTCTTGTCTCTCCATGTGCACAAAAAATGCATTTCCTGGGGACAGCAGAGAATATAATACGGGGGATGCTTTAGTGGCGTCCTTTTAAAGAGCCTCAGGTCTGCAGACCAAAGTTCAGTCATGGTTTGGAGCATAGACATTTTATTACAAAGTCCTCTAGTGTAGTGCTGGAGGTTTAGAAATGAAGACATTGAAAAATCTTCAAACCGGGTCAAAACTTACTCTTTTGTATACATGATGGAAAAACAGGTCATTCATAGTTAAATGGAATCTTTCTTGCCTCTGTTTTTGACCAAATCAGCCAATAGAAGGTTTTTTTATAAATGCAGAAACGATGCTCAAAAGAACCAAGAACCTCACAAGCACCACAGCTGTGTGTACTTTCCGCACTCTATTTCCAGCATTGCTCATTTCTCACACTCTCCAAAAAAACAGCAACAAAAAAACACACAAAAGAACAAGAGTTAAATAAGCAGGACCTCAGTCAGTTTCTGCCAGCGGTCTCTGGGTTGTGCTCCATTATTGCTGTAGATGAAGCTACCGTGGTTAAGTCCTCTCGTTGGGACTGCTGAGGCCTGAAAGGACCGATCTGAACCATGGTGCTTTGCTATGGAATCGTTTTCCAGCATCCAATATACCATTAAATAGAAAAAGAAAAAGCGACAATCTTGAGTATTCTGTGCAGCATTGTTTTACAATACCAAGCTTCTGTCCACAATAAAGGCACTATATTTTTGGCTTGATGCCAAGCTTATGAATTCCAAATATCATCCCCAGGCGAATGACTCAGGTTCGACACGAGCGGATTTCATTTCACACAGTAGCACATCCGGCAAAAGTCCACGCGAAGTGCGGTCGGCAAAACTTGGGAAAAGACTCTGTGGTGGTTTGCGAAACACTGCTTCGCGCCCGCCGTAGTTTGCCGTTCGCGGGCGTCCGTGGAGACGAGCGTGCGCTCGTGCCTGTCCCAGGTTCCTGGTCAGGCCCCTGAAGTGTCTGTCGCGCTCTCAGCCACCCTTAGATGGGGGACTCAGATTGCAGAGGTCTCGGTCGGGGCGGCGCGCGTCGATCTGACTAACTGCAGGTGAGACATTTGGAGCAGGCGAGATCGTGCCAGGGGAGGGGATATGACAAGGCAGCAGCCTCGCGACGATCAATAGGCCTGTCAGGCAGGTCTATTTATGCGGCCTGCGGAACATCCCGTGTTATAGACTCGGCCGCCATTGATTTTGACACACCTGACGTTAGAGGACTCACGCTGTGTGAACAGACATGGACGGGTATCGTGGGAGCGAGTGGCCCTGCGTCACCAGGGGGGGGGGGAATGTGAGCCGTTACCATGGTGCTGGGGGCTTCCTCCTGGGGCCACTGCGTACGCCTTGAGTGACAAGACACGGCTTGATTTATGTGGGGTTCCTCTTTTCCCTGTTCGCTCCCTGCGTGCACTTTGTAGATCTGAATATGGCTGGGCTCGTCGTTCTAATTCTCGTTTACTGACCTCCTTCCCTCCCTCCCTCTCTCTGTCCCTCTCTCTGCCCCTCTCTCTGTCCCTCTCTCTGCCCCTCTCTCTGTCCCTCTCTCTGTCCCTCTCTCTGCCCCTCTCTCCCTCTCATATCGAAGTGGGTTCGTGCGGGCATAGCATTATTAACAAAGCCTTCTGAATGTGGCTGAAGTACTGTATCTGTGTGTGCATGTGTGTGCAGGGAGGGTGCATCATTGTCAGTATTTCCCTGGTCTAATCCTGGAGTTGATCTCCTCCGTGGTGTACAGTGGTGGCAGCCTGCAGGAGACAAACCCAAGCTTGCCCCCCCCTCCCCGCCCCGTACTGTCCGCTGAGCAAATAATGACACATTCTCATAAAAGACTGGAGGTAAGGGCTAATAAAGGCTAGATTTATTTTCCCCGTCAGAGGAGATGGGAATTTTTTATCCTTAAATCCTTGTAGGGACCTCGCAGGGGATCTCAGTAAGCAGGCCATTGACTTTTATGACATGGCACATTTTTTCTCCTTGACGCCACCCCCCCTCTCCTGCCCACCCCCTCTCCCTCCAACCAACCATCCACCAGCCCTTCCTGCTACCCTTAAAGTGGACCGGAGAGGAATGAATCACGATGAAAGCGGCGGAGGAATAACTTTTCATGTGAAAACACCTCAGTTTTTTACGGCTTTGCTAAATGGTCCGTAATGGCGGAGGGGTGCACTCAGTCCAGCAGATTGGGACGGGCTCGGGCGGTGAGGCGGGGGCGGAGGGGTGTGGGTGGGGGCGGGGAAGGAGGGGAGGAAGGGGGGGGGGAGATTAGGGTGGGGGCATGAGTACACCGAAATTGGCTACCTATCGGCCGTGAGAGAAGAAGTCGGTTTCTGGATGTTGGTGATGGGGTCGTCGGCCCAGCTCCAGAGATGGGCACAAATCTCTTTAACAAGGCTGCCTCTTAAACGACTGTCAGTCTACCGCCTCACACATGTTGCTCTCTCTTTAAAGCCCCCCTCCCCCCCCGGAGGCACACACGTTCATTACAGCATCCTTCCTGAGTGCAGGATGTTTGAAGGCAGCCATTTCTACGACCTGGCTGCTATTAAACAGAGCCATGCATAAATCTAACTCAGTAGGGCCAAACTAGCACCCTGGACTGTTTGGTGTCGCGTTTAAATGGATAACTGGGACTCCTAATGTTTTGGAGTCAGGGTCAAATGGATACCCAGTCCCCTTTACAAAGCGGTATCAGTAGACATGACCCCAGAAGTTGTACAATGTTTCTCCATGCTGTACTCACCCATTTGGCTAATGCGTTGTTTGCCTTGTGCCCTGTCAAGTCATTGCTAAAACAATGACTCTATAATGTTATTTGCACAGAACCTGATTCCCTACACATATACTATCATTGTTATAGATTTCCCTAGTAATGGGACAAACATGTCCCTTTAACATGTCCCTTTAAACAACTTTAAACAACATGTAGTATACATATAGATACATTGTATACTATATATATAATATATATATATATTAGTATACATAATGTATCTATATGTATAATAGACATAAAGATTTATAATAATATTACATCATATATATATAATATAATTAATATAAATGAATATATAATATATATATTTTATATATTCATATAACATATTATATATAACATATTATATATAACATATTATATATAACATATTATATAGATACATATGTATATATTTTTTTGTATCTTCTAAAACATGTGCATGTCCCTTTTTGATAACATGCTAGTATCAGTATTCAACAAGTACCCACGCTTTAGCAGTAGTGTTCAGCACATACAGTCCCCAGACCAACAGCTGCATCTCCCCAGGCTTGTCAAGCGTGCTGACTGTCCCTCGGTCTACACCAGAGAGACCGCTGAGCAGACTCTGCTGGATGGAAGGCTGGCTGGCGACAGGCAGGCTCGAGGAGTCGCACCAGCAGAGCTGAAGCCTTTCGCTTCTCTAATGAATCTTTCATGACGGTGGCAGTCAGGGCTAATTGTCGCTGACTGTTTCAACCGGCCTGCGATGGAACCTCTTAGAGATGTGAGGCCGCCGTGGCAGAGGGGCTTTTAGTCATCAGGCTGGAGAGGAGAGGAAGAGGCCAGCCAGGCACCGCCGTGTCTGACTGACAGCACCGCCGAGAGATGCGGATGCGCCGCTTTCGGCTGGCTCCGAGGCCATCCCGGCACCCGCAAGAACGCTGAATTAGCATCTTTCTTGATGTCGCGTAACCCCACGGAGAGACTAGAAACAGCGGTGGGTGCTTGGCTTAGACATACCTGAACATGTCAACACGTAAGCCTTACCATTGCGTTAAGGGAGCTGGAAAGGGATGAGACGGTTTTTGCAGGTTGTTTAAAGCAACTTCTGTTTTGGGATTATTATGGACCGTGTCCTCGTCCCTTGTCCTTGGAATGAATTCATCTGTGCTTCATGGCAACATTGCAGACATCGAATTCTATTGAGTCCCCCGCAAGAACTGTTTGAAAAGCGTAAGAAGAACTGACAAGCAGAAAGCGTCAGTTTGTCCCTGAACAATGTGATCCCTCTCTTTCAGTTGAAAGGCTAAATGATAACTTCAACACCTTCCGTCTCCTCTCGAAGCAAATTTCAACTTTCGATCACGAGAGTAAGAAAACACAAGCTCCTTGGCAGTCTTTGCCAAACCCCCAAAATTTCTCATTACTTAAGTATTTGTATGTTTTTACGTTTCCAATCTCGCAAAAGTCTATAACATTTTTATGGCAGTCACTGGAATATTTTCACGGTGCAAAATTTGTTTAAATAAGAGGAACTGAGACAGACGCCAACAGATAACTAATGACTTCTCACTGGATACACTGACATCAAGCATCCCAGGCATTAATAAGGACTCAGGCTAAAACTTCCACTTCTTTTTTTTTTAAATATATAAACACAATAAAGTAGCATTTGCATTTATATAGTTCTTCCAACTGCTCGGTAAAGAATCAGCAGGGAAACAGCTGAGAATCATTCTGATTGTTACCTGGGGAATAATTCTGATAAGGAAATAATCCCATGAAAGGAAATGACTTCCCTGTATCCTGCAGAAGGCCAAGTAAGCAGAATTAGCCCCCCCCCCAAACACACACACAACCCTGCCTGTTTCCAGGTAATGAAAATAACCGTCCTGTAAAATACCCACAGTTTTTTTTACAACGATAAGGACAACCGCTACCAGATCTTACCCCACTGACAAATGTTTCTATATCAGCACAGTAGGGGTATGATAAGGGTAGCAGATGTACTCGTACCTGCAATACGCAGAATACGCTGAAAACAGCTTCAGACACGGCCGCGATACCATCCAAATGCAAAAGCTAGTGATGCCAAATGAGAACTTTTCGATGACCACGTTCAAGAGCATCTAAGAACTTCCTGGCCTTTGCATGGTTCCCATGAAAACATTACCTGGGAGCACGTATCCCTGTTTCGATTGGTCCATAGCAGGTCTGTATCAATGGAAACTGTAACGCACACTATCTCAGAACAAGGGCGGGGTTTCCAAACTGCTTGCCGGAGAAACAAAGAGAGAGGGGTGACAGACGAGGTGACGGAACGTGAAGAGGATCCACAGATGACATGGTAGATGCATGTGAGTGTCGTGATGAAACAGACCCACGATGGTTATGCCCCAGCCTCCCCACGCCCATGAATTCGCCAGGAATAACCTTAAAACACCCCCGGGGAGGAGCGACAATAGGATGAACCAGGACCAAGAGAAGCGAGAAGCTCTCGACAACTACGCCGAAGGTAAGCGACATCATAGCATGATTCTGCACGCATGTATCGCGTTATGCGGCGAGTGACAATGACAGCTATACTGCGAGCAGGCTACAGCTGCTGATCCTGTTAGTGGGACAAGCACCTGGAAGCTGTCCAAATATTTACCTATGGCCTGCTCAGGACAAGCCCCGGCTGAACTTCTATCGCTAGCTCCTTGAAGAGGGCCAATGACTGACCAGAAAAAATACCTTTCTCTTCCAAAAGAGGATAGGATGGATGGGGGGGCCGGGGCCCTTATGCCATCCGCCCCTGCCAAGAAAATGGCGCACAGACTGCTAAGACCGTCCTTTCCGATGATTCCCTCAGCAGGAGCTCGCTCTTAATCCATTAAGCCTCTTCGTGAGCCTCGCATCCAGAGAGTGTTAGTGCTGACAACGGTAAAATAGACTGTGTGTGCTGTGTGTGGTCGCATTAGGGGGGGCGGAGTCGAGAGACGGCTTCAAAGTGAGCGGAATTACACATCAACGCGACTATGAAAATAGGACAGAGGAAAAGTCACAAGATCCAGTTAACTCAATAATCTGTGCGTTAATGACGACAATATATCGAGCATTTCCCCCCAATCCCCACCTCTTGCTCAAATCTGTCGCGTCCATATAGTCGCCTCGGCATGGACTGTTTCCCGTTGAGTCAAATATTTATCGGGCATGGCTTCCGCAGTCTTATCTGAGAGAGAAAACGAACGGGCTTTTGTCATTATATCTCATTTCTTTTAACGAATCGCTTCCATGATCTCCATAATGTCGATTTCTTAGGAAAAATGCAGCCTAAGTCTTTTACCATGAAATGTAGCTGGAACGAATCGCGCGCAGACGCCTAAAGCCGGGCTCTGAATAGAACATTGTCCTAATCAGGCAGTATCAGGGACCCAACGCGACACAACAGCTTTACGTCCTGCTCAGTTACACCTTGTGTTCGCGTGCAGGCTTTCATGACTAGTATCACCAGGAGATCTCAAAGCTCCCTCCAGCGTATGCACTGCATCCTTCTGACACGATGACTTCCTCCCCTCCCAGGAACATCCGTGATGAAGGTCACGGCGTCGGATGCGGACGATCCCACGTACGGGAGCAGTGCCCGGGTGGTGTACAGCGTCCTGGACGGGGAAAAGTTCTTCACCGTGGACAGAAACACTGGTAAGGACATATTACCAACACAGCATAATGCCATCGTGGATGATTACTGCCTCATTCCGTGCTTTGCAAAACGTAAGAATCACTTTAAAATCCGTCTGTGGATCCCTCTATATTTGATGTGTTTTGGTCAGTGTCCTCGCTTGCCTCTGACACGCCACGTCTCCCTGTGTTGCCAGGACAATACGTAATCTCCAATCTGTAAGCACGGTGTTCCATCCAAGAGCTGGAAGAGCCAGGAACACGGTCGAGTCTATGACATGGTTCCATGATTGTGTGGCCAGATGTGGTGGCCTTCCTCTGTACCAGTTTTGTCTCCTTGTCAGCAGACTGTGTTGTATTCCCTCCTGGTCCCAGGGATGTGACCTGTACCACGCTCCCACAGACATAGCCCACTTCGTTGTTGTCCACCAAAGGCCTTGAGGGAATCCACTCTAAACTTTTAACGATTCCTTTTTTGGTCTCCTCTCTTGGATCGGGGGTCGGCCCCCACCGGTGCCGGGATGATAAATGGTCTTCTGTCGCGGTGTGGCTAGCCGGGAGACCACCTGTCTCCTGACCCCCGCCGCCCCCTCCTCCACCCCCCCACCGCCCCCCTCCCACCCCGTCCTTATGCACAAGGTCTAGTCTAATGGGTGGGAGCAGAAGAGGGTCAGAGCCTCCAAGCAGAACAGCTGGGGACTTTTTCCTTCTAAATGTTGAGTCAGTTAAGGCGCAGCCCAGCGGCTGGTTCTTCTCCCAAAACCGTTTTTTCGCTCCTGACTAGAGAATTGGAACCGTGGGAGGGTCCTTTCAGAACGGCGCCAAGTTGGTCGCAGCCGTGACTCGAGGATCGAGGTAAACCGAAGCTCGTGCTTTAGTTTGTTGCCCTCAAAGCGGGCCTCTTACTGCACTGAAAGGGGAATCAAATATTGCAGTTCAATCAAATCTGTCATGTTGTGCTCATGTTTTGGTTTCCGTTTGATTCCCAAAGCTTATACTCTAATCCGCTGGCCATACACTCCAGGGATTGATGGACATACTGTGTAATCTTTTTCTCATATACCCGTCCTGTCAATGGGACCCTCCACACACGCAACAGCTGAGTTGAAGAGGACCACTTTTACTACCAGGTTACAGCCCATCTCACGACGGCGTACTTATGCGCGAGATAGTCGTTGACGTCGCGCAATCACGCGCCATCAGACAACATGAGACGGAACTCGAGAGGTGCTTTATATCAAATGAGATCCGTTCGAAACGCAGCTCTGACACATCCGTTGATGTGCACGACGCCGCATTTAATGAATCGTTCTCCGGCAGGTTATGGTTTTAATTGGGGCTCAAGGACAGCGGGAGGGAAAGTGAGAGAGCCGATTGTAAAACGCCGAAGTCGAGATCTGCTCGTTCCTTCAGTGCTTTGTTTGTATGCTCACCGGTGAACGTGGCCTAGAGCTCGCCGGAGTATGAAATGCGACTGGAATCTGGGAGTGGCGTATGTCGCACAGTGCAGCACAGGGACAGGAAAATATGCCATCATCCCAGGCAGGGTAACAATGAGATGTGATGTGGAAACCCCCTCCGGGGAATGGAATTATACTCCTTCGCCATGCTCTGTAATACTATGGGACCAAACAGGCAGTCTCTTTCTCTCTGTCTCTCCCTCTAGCTCTCCACCAGCGCTCTCTCTCTGCTTCCCTTTCTCTGTCTCTCTCTCCCTCTTGCTCTCTCTCTCGCTCTGGGTCACTCGCTCTGGCTCTCCCCGTTGTTATTGTTGGTATCATAACTCGTCTGTTTCAAATCGTACCGGGTGCGAGGTTGGACAGGGAGGGGTGGAGGCGTGGCCCAAGAGAGGAGCGGCCCCCGGCTGCGTGGCGCTCGCCGCTCTGGATTCGTCTCCTCTCCCCGGGGGATGTCGCGTCTGACGTTTTTACATTCGGAGTGCGCGCACTGTTGTCAGGGCTTTATTTTTGACTCCCAAGGTTTACAGGGTGTTTGCGAACGAGAAAGACACCAAAATTAGATGAGGAACGCCATTTGCGAGGGGCGGCAGACGACCGCGAGCGTAGAAATGTCCCGCAAAGCGTTTTCGAGAAAGCAGTCCACAAAGAAGTCCACGCGTGCTTTTCCAGACGTGGCGAACGAGAGCTTCAAAGTGTCGCATCCAAACAGCGTTACTGCCGGGGAGGAGCTGCTGTATGCGGCCTGCCAGCTGCAGCTGATGGATCTTCCTGTCAAAAGGAACGTGACCACAATCAGAAAGGCTATGAAAGGGAATTTGCGGAAGCAAATGGACAGATCTCTCAGAATGTCAAAGCGCCCGGTCATTTGGAGCCAGCGACCCGGCGACGTGCCCTTCAGACGGGCCTGTGTTTCGGCGCTGCAGACAGCGGACCCCCTTTACAGTTTTCGAAAACGTCTGGTGCCTGGGGTAGTTGTGGCATTCTACTCATTCTACTCTAACAACACAGGCTTTCAGTGCACTATGACCGATCAGACTGCAAAGTATTTTCAGCCAAGTAACTGCAAAACCCTTCTAACACATTCGAAGAGGGCACAAAGTACGCTTCAACCGGATTAACAGAAGTCATTATGATTGTTTTTCTTCCACTCTTAAAACCCTCTCGTCCGGCCGTCTCCCAAGACGGCGTCCTTCTCCGCAACAGTTTCCAAAGGCTTCATCCTCTACCAGGCCGCCCCTATATATTATTCATTTTAATACTGCTCAGCCGTAATGATATGAGCACGGAGCCAGGGATGTGACACAATCTGCTCTATCAAGACAAGCGGAGGGGGTGAAATGGAATGTGCTGCTGGAATGTGCCTTTATAATGGAGTGCTTAGCTGCAGTTGATATTCAAACTGGAGAGAGCTGTAGAGGGGCTGAGGCAGAAGTGCTAACCGCTAATGTGACCTTTCCGTTTCATCCCTCGCTCTCTTTCTCTTTCTATCTCTCTCGGTCCACCTTTCTGTTCCATCTCTCGTTCTCTCTCTTTGTTTCTCTATTTTCTCTCTCTTTCTCAATCTGTCTCTGTAATTCTCGCTCTCACGCTCTGTCTCTCTCTCTCTTTCCTTCTGTCAATCTCTCTCTGTCATTCCATCTATCCATCTCTCCCCCCCCTACTTTCCCACCTCTCCCTCTCTCCCTCGGCCCCCCCCTGTCCTCCTCTCCCATCAGGTATTATTCTGACGGCCGTGGCGGATCTGGACCGAGAGACGCAAGACCGATACGAGCTGGTCGTCAAGGCAACCGACATGGCAGGCCAGATGGGCGGTCTCTCCGGCTCGACCACAGTGACCATAGTGATCACGGACGTTAATGACAACCCACCGCGTTTCCCGCAGAGTGAGTCATGGCTCTCTGTTCAGGAGAGAAGACACTAGCCCTTGCACTCACACCCATCAGCCACCTGATACAAGCATCAGGACACAATGAGTGGGCACACGCACTTAGAGGGAATAATTGTAGTTCAGGCTGTCATCCTATTCGTCAGTCAGTCAGGCATTCGGCCGGCTAGTCAGAGAGACAGGCAGGCAGGCAGGCGGGCGGGCGGGCGGGCGGGCAGGCAGGCAGGCAGGCAGGCAGGCAGGCAGGCAGTCTGCTTAAGCTGAAGGAGCTGAGGAGATGTGTTCACACATGTCTGCGTACCACGTCTGCATGTGAAACGACTGAATAACGTTATCAAAACTGACTAATAGGCTGTCATCTCGAAAAAGAATCAAATTCTCCTCTGCATCGTACCTTTCAGTATGATGGGGGTGTTTTTTTGTACGCGCTTTTTTCCTTCTGAAAGAAACACTCTGGGCACCACCCCCACCCTCCCCCTGCCCGCCACGCCTGATTTATTTAAATGATATAGTTTGATGAGATGTGTGATCACAGGCATTAAAGTGCAGTCGGGTAAATATCCATACAGAATAAATTAATCCTCCGAACACATTCTGCCATCCTTATTCTTCCCTCTTTCATCTTACACCGTTTTTTTTTCATCCATTGAGTAAAAGAAACATCTCTCCTTGGTTTTTTTTTTTTTGATGAAAACTCTGCCAGGGCCAACTTTATTGTACTTGTATGTCTTCTTTATATAGGAATCTATCCCCTCTTCATCTCCTTCTCATCTCAGATAATCACATTCTGTCCGACTCAGGGACAGAGCCTGTAGGATTACCTCTGTTCTGGATGAGGGCTTTGCCAAGCTGCTGCAGCTGTTGAAAATGAAGCTTGATAACAGAGAGAAACAGTCATGTGATTTACTCCTCTCCGTTTTGTAATGTCATTCTTTCGGGCGTACGCTGCAGCCCCCCGGTGAGCGTGCGCGGTCTTGCTCTCCACCTCACCGATGAGCTCCGAGCGGACGGACGGACGGACGGACGTAGCGCGTTTTAAGGTTATCGGGGGTTTCGGTGTTTGTTTGACAGCTCCTCGGTTTTTTTCTCTCCGATGGGCGATGCCCGATCCCGCTCTCAAGTAGAGCGGAAATTGAGGCGCAGCGTTAAATGAGGAGCGTCTGTTCACTGTGACAGTAGCCTCTCAGGCGTGGCAGATATCAGCAGTGTGTCAGCACCTTTAGCACAAGCAGTTAGTTAACATAACCGCATAATACCTGGCCCCATCCCGCACCAATGGAGCACTGCTCAACGGTAAGGTGATGTGGGATGACAGTAGGGTTTAAGATCATGCAGGAGGGGGTTGAAACGGTTGCATGACTTGGCTAATTGGTATCTATTGACTGAGATTGCCTGTCTTCTGCTGGTTTGTTATTTTGTTTTCTCGCCTTAACTCTGCAATACAATGGACTTTGTGCTAAAGCTAGGTATGAATCTTTAATGCAGGTTTATACCACCCCCCCCCGACACAACACACACAGCACACGCAAACAACACACAACCCATCGCTCGTTTCTTCCTCTTCCGCTGTCTCTCCGTTTTGGTCTCTTCGTCTCCTTGTTCGTCGTGAAGCTTTTGTTCCTGACCCTCTACCCTCCTTTCTCTTGAAGCCGTAGCACCTCTCATCTAACCTTTTGAGACGCTTCTGTTCCAACTTTACTTCTTCTCCCTCCTGTGCCCTTTCTCCTCCACCCTCCCCTCTCCTTCCGACCTCCTCCCCCTGCATCGCCGGCCTGTCAGAGATGTACCAGTTCTCGGTGTCGGAGGGGGCGGCAGTGGGGACCTCGGTGGGCAGGGTCATCGCCACGGATGCAGACATGGGGGAGAACACGGACATGAGCTATCTGATTAAAGACCAGGAGGGAGGGGAGCTGTTCAAGGTCACCACTGATGGCGACACACAGGAGGCCGTCATCACCATCAAGAAGGTAGGTTGGGCAGTAGGCTCATCAAGACTCGTTGACTCGTTGTTTTTTTGGTCAGAGCGCGTGCGTGTGCGTCCAACTCCTAGTCCAGAAGTGACTTCCTCTCCTCTTGTGTTCTGGGCTCCAGCCGCTGGACTTTGAGAGCAAGCGGACTCACAACGTGGTGGTGGAAGCCATCAACAAGCATGTGGACCCTCGCTTTGTGGACCTCGGCTCCTTCCGGGACCAGACCATTGTCCGGGTCAGCGTGTCGGACACGGACGAGCCGCCCATTTTCCAACCCCCCGAGGGCACCATCATGGAAGTGCAGGAGGACGTCAAGCAGGGGGCTGTGGTGGGGATCGTAACAGCGAAAGACCCGGACATGGAAAATGCACCTGTCAGGTAATGGGGGTGGTTGCCATGGCTGCAGACGAAGTTCAATGCGTTTTCACTTGAAACGACAGACCCCCGAATGAGCACATCGCGAGCGACTGTCATGGTCCATGTTACCTCGATGTACTCTTCTTGTGTTTGCTATGTCAAGCAGTAGTTTAAGCATATTGTCTGACTGAATTTAACATAAAATCCATCTCAGGACAGCTTCCGAGCCAAACACGAATCAGAGCAACAGCGCTGAGAACGCCTCAATTGGAGCTAACCCCTCATTCGTGAGGTTTACTTTCAGATGAATGTTGATGATAGAAAAGGATATAATCTCATCCAGTCTAATAGTGCCACCTCATAGATCATGAGGAATGAGGAATAGAAGGAACATCCGGAGAGACGAGAGCAGGGGGGACTGGGGAGCCTTACACACACCGACACACACAGGCTGTGCAAATTACCTCTATTAAAAATGCATGAGGCTGAACTGAAAGTGCTCCAGGTGTAATAAAGTACAACACGGTGGCAGCGCCGCTGCCCGGGAGTTGGCAGGCTGGCACCGCTCTGGCTGGTGGGCACTGGCGAGGGGCCATGCCCATCCATACCACTTTAATCATCTCCATTGGACAGAGCTATCTCAGGCACCTATAGAGCCCCAAGGCCCTGGCACTCAGTCACACACCCCTGCCACCCTGCGCCGGAGGACTCTGGTTCCACGCCAAGGGGGGCCAGAGGCCCAGAGCGATGAGCCCAGCTTGCCTTGAGGACATAGACTCTGGTTTTGTAGAAATATGGGTTCATTTTGTTTGGGCTTGGTTATTTATCAAGAGGTGGAATAGTGTGTGTTCAGGCAGAAGTGCCTAGTGGATACTGATTTCATATTGGGATGGCAGACCAGTGATACTGTATTTACATTAGACATTACGATTTCCAAAAAGAAACTGAATGGATTTTGTAGATACTTACGAATTGATTGGGACGTTCTTATCTATGCTGATGCTGTTAGTTGATGTTGATTTTGTACTTGAAACTTTTGCGCTTTTGCAGGGTACATACTATACAGTAGCATCCATAACGTTAGTCACACTCGAAAGGTTTTTGGAGAAATACACTTTCAAAAAAGCGTCTCCAATCATTTCCATTGTTGATGGTTGCTGGAATGGTAATCAATGCGGAACCTGATTTCAACCTGCCCAGACCTTGGAGGATCGCAGTGCCCAAGTGGAGAGCTGGAGAATTAGATTCCAATGCACTGTACAATGTTTGCTTTCCTCCCTCTCTCCAACAGGTTCAGTATAGACCGAAGCACAGACCAGGAGCAGATCTTCCACATCGACCCAGTGTCGGGCGCCATCACTCTGGGCAAGATTCTAGACAGAGAGACGGCCGGTTGGCACAACATCACCGTGACGGCAGTAGAAGCAGGTACAGACTGCGGCGACACCTGCGAGAAAAGAAACGTGTTCGCTTCTCAATCTCGAGTTGTTGTTTTGTGTGCGTGTGTGTTTTTTGTCTTTATCAGAAATCAGCATGTATCAGTTTTTGACAGCTTGTATTCTTCTCCTGTGTTGCTGATGTTTGTATGGGATTGTTTATTTCGGGAGGGAAACAGTGTGTCTTGATATCAGCTGAAAGCTGTCATCATTTGGCAGTAATGACTAAACAAAGTTGGCAAAATGACTTCATCCAGCTGCATACATGTGTTATGACAAACAGAATGAACACATACATTAATAACCAGACACCGGAGCGGCAGGTGGTGAGTTATTACTGCCCCTAGAACATGTTAGGATTTGGAGAGAAGAGTTAGACTAGCAGGCATGCGGTCCATTCTCCAATCTTGAACAGATGAAGTGATTTTGGGATTGTATTGAAAGCACATGAGAGATTGCGCTCTGCATCTGGCGTGATATCAACCTGCCCACACAAGATGAAAGAACGGCAGCAAAACAACAGCGTTTCATCACTTCGGTGCGGCGTTCCTCATCTTGCGTTGGTTCCCAGGCTTCTGCCACAGTGCATACACAAGTACACAGGTTGCAGAAATCGGAGGCATTATGTCGTTTTGAATTTCGTTCACCCCTGCAGATTTTGTACACAACGTAGTTCTCCGAGCAAACTTTCCACGCAAACAGTCAGAATAAATGAGTTTGGGAATCGTTCAACGCTTGCTCGGAGCTGTAATTCTCAAGACGAATTGTTTGCTTTTGTGCTCTCACTAGCTTTTGTGCCCTGCCATTATGTCATAGGCACATTTTAATGTTAATTGACCATTTAAGGGGGCAAAGACAGCAGACATTTTCTCCTGTATCAAAGTCTTAAACACGACGCTGTGTTGCGACTGATAAAGCCCTTCCTGCTGGCTACCGTCACGTTACGGAGAAGCACCAACAAAGAGAGCAAATGGTTGACTTAATCAGAACTCGCACAACGTTACTGAACGCCACTGCCTCATCCACTCCTGGGTGTGTCGAAGAGCAGAGAGAGCTGCTCGAGAGTAGCCAAGCGTTCAAGGCTTTCCTGTTTCCCAACAGTTTATTTTTCCCCCTCACAATGTGTAATTAGCGAAGCGTAAAGAGGCCCACTCGGATGTGGGAAAACCTTTTAAGGTCGTAGGGAAAAACGCATAAAATTGTGTCTTATTGATCCCCGGTGACTGCACGTGTGCGCGGGTACTTGTGTGCACGCGCACGTGTTCTGTATGTGTATTGTTGTGTGCTTAGCAAGTAGCAGGATCATCGTTTACCTACCCTGTCATTGGTGCATGAACTGCCAGATTCTCGTCGCTGTGACTCCCCTATCTGACGGGTGAGAGTGACACGTCATTTCACCGGCCTGAGATAGCGAGGATGATATTACGTTGCAAAACCGGTATTTCTCGACAGATAAATGGTGGGGTGGGGTGGGAGAGAAACATTGGCTCTCCAGACAAATAAAATATATATGACAGTAGGTGGAAGTAGCCTGAGGGTGGACGACAGACAGCCCTGGGATGATCGATTTACATAGAAAACTCCTCCGTTAAATCTCAATTTGTAGAGCCGCTCATCCACAACATGCTTCTTGATGAACGTGCATCGTTTAAGTACGTACCCATGGAAGGTGCACGTTCGGTGAGAGCACTGTCTACAGTACTGAAAAGCCACATCACGTGATATCTTCTATTTTATCATTGCGCCGTAACAGTAAGGGCTCCGTGACTTCTTTTTGCATGAGGGTAAACGGAACTTGCGGTTCAAGTTAGAGAGAGCAGAGTCAGCCGTGCAAAACAAACAGGATGCAGAATTGTGAACGGCTCATCAGTATAAATGTGCAGACTGCATTCTTCAATGTCTGAAGGGGGCATGCCAATGTCTTGTTGTTGAGCAAAAGTTCACTCCTGAAGAGAGGACAGTTTGAAATGGACCCCATCGGCCGTTTCCAAACAAACTGCTATCTAGCACGTATTAGTTGACCCAGACAGTCTTTTGAATGGGTGGCTTCCACTGTCAAAGGCTTCAGAGGGGGGTCAAGAAATCTGTTTTTCGCTCCAACAAATTCAACACGCCATTTAAAATTGGAGAGACAGGAAAGACGTTGCTATGATTAGAACTGCAGCCAGACTAGTGCACGTTAAAATGCAGTCAGATCGAGGGAACGTCTAAACCTAACTGCTGTTTCGAAAATGTCATCTCGGAAGACAAGCATAGAGTGGGCGATGGCTAAAATGGAGCAATGTATTCCAGAAAAACAACAGCTGCCAAAAATGCAAGGACTCAAGTTTCTCCTCTTGATGAAACTTTGACCACGGAAAACAAAACCGAAGAGCCCTCATTGGGTTGAGTAACAACACACAGTTGACCGATAGAGCACCTCGTACAAGAGATCAAATTAGACCAAATCAAAAGGGGAAGTGCTTGTACTCGCAGGCAGGGAGCCAAGGATGATGAAAAGGAGTGAGTCGGAATCACGATGTATTCGGTACTGCGCATAGGAGATGTCTCGTGAGCGCGGCCACAAAAGACAACGACGTCAGCGAGCCAGCCTGCGCTACCCCCCCCCAGCCCCCCCCCCTCAGCCCCCCCCCCTCCCTTGTCTATGGTTGGACGAGATAGCAAATGTCCCCGTGATCAACAACCGGCGCACCACGGAGGCTAGGGAGATGCCGCGAGCTTGCTTGCTTGCAGTGCCGTCAATGGTATTAGTTGGTTTGTTGAATTTTCTACTGATCATCGGTGCCTTTCTCTTTGACTCTGTCTGTACTAAAGTATGGAGGCTGTAAGGACTGCAGTTATAGTTCCAGACTGTTCTAGATCGTTATAGATTGTAGTTAACGATAATGATAGGCTGTAGTTATATGTGCAGCTTTCTATTTTACAGTACGGACCGAGTGTGCTGTATGCTACCGCCAAGCTACGGATGGAAAGCGGTCAGAAGACTGCATGGTTTGTTCTAAGTAACGATCGTGTAAACTGTTATGGCATCCGGTATCGGTTGTTAAATGATGCGGGCACATCGAGTTATGCGCAATGATGATGCAGGAATATTGAGTTATGGATGATGGCCCTTCAATCTGCTTTACAGGGACCTTGAGGCTTTGATTGGGGACCCAGAGAGAGTGACGTGGAGTACTGTCATAGCTGCGCGTCCCTGTTGACCGCCCTGACATTTCAAACAAACCGTATCTCCCGCCGGAATGAAACTCTTATAGCCGTATGGCAGTTAGACTGCTGAGCGGTGTCCGTTCCCTCAGCGTCCCTCAGACTCCCTGAATGCATTATGTCAGAGTCATTCCATGCCAGACAGATACGTTCCAC
Organism: Plecoglossus altivelis; assembly: GCA_036571765.1. NCBI lineage: Eukaryota > Metazoa > Chordata > Actinopteri > Osmeriformes > Plecoglossidae > Plecoglossus > Plecoglossus altivelis. Next base: position 4,740,013 of record BROE01000020.1, read on the forward strand.
CAAGATTTCGTAACATCCAGTAAGTGTTTTAAGGATGTCGAGTCTACAATTTCCACGCATCCGTCAGAAAGACTCCCAAACTTGTTGTCTCTGAAGATGGGGGTTGGGCAACAGCTTGACTCATCGGAGGACTGGTATTTGACGCCAGCCGGCTGTCCTCTACTCAGGTTGTTTGCTAGAGTGAAGATGGAGATGGAAAATGTCCATCTGATTGCTGTTTTGATTTAGGCTCTTTGGGGCTGTGGTGGAGCGCTGCATTAAAAGAGATAGCGCCAGGGAGCTCCGTCCATTTAGATTTACGCTGCCCGAGCGAAAGGCAGTCAATTAAAATTCTGCATTGATGTGAGGATTATGCTATTAGTAAAGCCCAGTGTTCTCATTAGTAGCTCCGACACCGCTGAGCATTGGAGATGGAAGGAAGGAGGAGGCTGTAGCAATGAGCGTCTGGAAGGGCAGCCTGTCTATCCTTCCTAATACCTTTCTGTTTGTACTGGTCTCTCTGTCTGTCTGTGTGTCTGTCTGTGTGTCTGTCTGTCTGTCTGTCTGTCTGTCTGCCTCTCTGTCAGTCAGTCTGTCTGTCTGTCTGTCCTAATACCTTTCTGTTTGCACTGGTCTCTCTGTCTGTCTGTGTGTCTGCCTCTCTGTCAGTCTGTCTGCCTGTCTGCATGTCTGTCTGTATGTCTGTCTGTCTGTCTGCCTGTCTGTCTGCCTGTCTGTTGGACCTAATACCTTTCTGTTTGTACTAGTCAGTCAGTATGTCTGTCTGTCTGTCCTAATCCCTCCCTGTTTGTTCTAGTCCATCAGCCTGTCTATCTGTCAGCCTTGATGCTTTTCTGTTTGTTCTAGACAGTCTGTCTTGTCTATCTGTCTGTCTGTCTGCGCGTCTGTTTGTCTGCTTCACACCACAGGGAGACATAACCACGCACCACCTGGTCGTCTTCGTTGCAAATAGTCCACAATGGTCTAAATTACATGAAGCAGCAACAGCTGTTGACTGTTGTTTGGTGCTCATGGTGCCTCTGATAGTACAGTAATTAGCTATGCGTTCTGCAAATGCAGCGTTGATCGACGAAGCCTGGTTGAGTTATTGCGAGGACTTGTTCTAACTGGGAGGGAGATCCGCACCTTGCTGTATACGCCGAGCGGAGTGGCAAACTGGAAACCTCAAACTGGAATCCAAAAAAAGAAGAAGAATTGTATTCAAGTAGAAGGGATGTTTATTCGGAGGAGGGTTCTGATGGTGCTAATTATGCAATTTCTCTTGTTCGTAAAAGAACATTTAGTTTGTCATGAAAGCTTCCTTGTGAAAAGGTCTGAGCAATGTTATATGTTTTCATTAATCTGTTTAACAAGGGACATGATTAGAAATAATGTACCAGAGATTAGTAAATGCATTTGTTTACATCATCATCATTCATCTTGATCCCTGTAGTGTCGTGTCCATGACGATGCTAGCGTGTGTCCTGGTGTGTGTAGAGCGAAGACCTGCTATGAAAACAATGATTTGATTTGTCTCATTAGGGTGTTCCTCACTTGTATAAAGAACTGCTCAATTTGATATTTTTTTTATATTGGAGGTTATTTCAGCACACAATACAATGTGGATAAGGCTCTCAACGCTCGTACCAAACCAAGTGAAAGCATCATTGTGGAAATGTTGCATGTCATAGAATTTGGCTTTTCATAATTCTCTTTCACCGCACAGCTGTGCTGTGAAATGAGTCTCGGAAATGAGTCTGTGCCGTGTTGATTTTCCAATGAATTTTGAGTATGCCGTGTCTATAGGAGGAACATTGTCTATACCCAACGCATTTGTAATTAGAGCCCTAAAGAAAGTAGGTCATTCCTGATCAGAACTGTGTAACGTCTTCTTCTCTCCCAGGTTCGGTCTACTAACTCGCTATTCCCTTCTGTGTGTTGTCTCCTCACTAGATAACGAGGCCCAGGTGTCACACTCGGCAGTGAGCATCCGTATCCTGGACGTCAACGACAACCCTCCCGAATTGGCCACGCCCTACGAGACCTCCATATGCGAGGACGCCAAGCCTGGCCAGGTGAGAGCGAGCCGCCCGCAGAGCAATGGGAGTCGGGATGCGGGACGGTGGGTGGTCTTTCACTTTGGAGTATGGAGCTTCTAGTCTGAGAGGACGAGGTTCCAGAGGTGGTTGGCTGTTAGCCGGCAGCTGATAGAAGCCATGTCCAAGAATTGAAATGCGCGTTTTTCTCTCCTCTCTGCCTTGCGGTAGACGATCTTTGAGGGGCTTCTCTCCCGAGAGCCTGGCAGCGCTGAGGTGGAACAATCAGTTTGTGTTGTTGTGTTTTTAGTGCCGAGCCAATCACCTTCGCTCCTTGTCAGAATGGTTTCATTATCGGCCTGTTTTTGCTTTGGACCTTTTTCAATTGGACAGCATGATCTATCTGACACTTTGTTCCAAAGGCAATTTATAAACTCTGTTTAGGACATGAGTGCTATTTGCCAAAAGAATGTGAGTGCCAAAATGGGTATTTATGTGTTTTTGGACGCAGGATTTAGATGAAAGTTATTATTAAATACAATGTAGACAATCAAACGCAAACTTTTGTCAAAGGTTTTCTGTCTGCAATCTGTTTTTGTGACAATGATCTATTATAAGAAACATAACACGTATGTTGCCAAAGAAGGTTGCATGCCAATGCTTTTCCAAGGGGAATGCAAAGCCTTAGCCAGACTTTCAGCATCTTTCATCTCTCGTTCGTGTAAGCCAGTGGTGCTTAGGTCAACCTTATAATGTCGTAACACTCCACGGTCTGTATCGAGAGGTATTAGGACTACATAATCCAAAGGTCGCGGACTTTACAAGAATGGTTGTGAGGGGGGGAAAAAACAAAGATAATCTGTCAGCATTCAAACGCCAGGGACATTAAGAATGAAGACATGGGTTAGATCTTACCCTTTCTATTCTTACACTGACTCACATCTTGCCTATCATTAAAAATGGACAGAGCCATTAGTGTGTTTTATTTTCCTTTCACAGTCAACAGGCCCCTGGCTCAGTGGGAGCCAATTACTATGTGCAGAGCAAAGGAATAATTAAAGAACAGGACTTTCAAGTGAGGGCTCCACGCTGGAAGCTACATTTACATGTGTAATGAGGCCTAGGCCTCTCTTGATCCACACACTCTTTACTGCTTATGGCCCTCTGTGCCATCACGTCTCCCAAGAACATTGTCTTGTCTGATCTCTCTCTCCCACCTCTCTCCTTCCCCCATCTGCAAGGCCGCATTAACCTTCAGCGCATAATCGTGGTGGGCCTATCAGTCGTACACATCCTGCCTCACTCCCACTGCTTGGAGCGCCGTTGCGCTCTCATTAGCAGGAGACGTGGCGCGCGTGCGCGATTACGAACGGGCGGGGGGGTGGGGGGCAATGTCGACACAGCCCTCTAACACAGGTGCAAGAAGCTTTCGCTCTCTCGATCTCTCGCTCGCTTTCGCCCGTTGTCTCTCTCGCTTGCTGTCTCTCTCTCTCTATTAGTAAGACGGAATCCTTCTTTGTTTTAGTGTCTGATCCATTATTTTGTGTATTGGGATGGATAGGGCTTCCCTATAGAATCTGCTTATATCCTTAAAGACCAATGAATCCCTGTCTCAAATAACAAATGATATGGACTGTACTGTACAACAGTGTTATGCAGTATAGATCACCCCCACTAAAAAGCTACTTCAAGCTTAACCAAAGAACAAGGACACCTGAGGAGGTTTTGTGTTTCGCGAAATCTAGAACTGCTTAGCATCTGCAGTACTGTACTACTCCAGATGCTATTGGAGGATATTTGCAAACACGAGAGATAAAATACCTCAGGGGCGATCCAGCCCAAAGGGCAGAGTGTGACCTGGTAATGGTTTCATGAACTAAATAAGCATGAATAAACATGTATCTCTGCTCTATCTTAATCCTCCCAAGGTGCTCTGCAGCAGTGGAGGGTCATGATATCACCCAGCGCTCTGTTCACTAGAGCCTGCCAGGGGTAATGCTCTTACTTTCCAGGAATACTTTTATTTTATAACAGGGATTTTATGTCTCCTTCCTCTTTTCCGATTCGACAGCCGGAGTGCAGGAGTGCTAGGAGTCTGCGTTTGTACCGTGCGCTCGCAATGTCGGCTTCCATTTTGGTTTCCATTCCCTAGGACCCTATTAATCAATTTGATGACTTGGGCGAGGGAGCGCCTTTCGAAACCAGGCATAATTACCTCCATTTTTCTTACACCTGCTGTACAAGGCAAACATTGCTTGTGTAGGCTACGGTCCAGCCCGATCGTGTCAAGCCAACGGGACTGTTCGGCCGCTGAGCGATTTCGTCGTTTGTTTGGGTGGTGATTTCTAGAATCTGTCTACAACGTCACATTTGAGCCTGTCGCAATAGGTTGAAGGAGAGATTGATTGCGTTTCGTACCACATCAAACATGACACAAAGACGGATTCATATACACACCTTGCGTGTGGGGTTCCTTGTCATCCCTGTGTCTGTCAGCTCAGCCCACAGTTTACCAAGGTAACAAGGAGCTTTTCATTAGCCCTGTCTGCTGTGCTATCACACAGGCCTCCTCGCCAGGTTAGCTCCATGGCTCAGGTTTGGTGGAGCTGCGGCGGAAATCAGATTAGCCTAATCCTTTAACTGCATTCAGTCTGATCCAATTTAAGGGTTGGCTACATGGCACAGTTTTATTTGTTTAAAGACAGGCAGACGAAAGTGGCCCCTGGAAGTAAATAAAAGACTTGGGTGACACTGGCTAAGCTGCTTTAGCTCAGGGGGAAGCGGGGGGGGAGGGGTTACGGTTAGCCAGGTCTTTAACCATTATGGCAATTCTTTCATTATTTACTGTCTGTTTCAGCTGGGAGTAGTCTTAAGGTGAGTTCTCCGGGACTGGTCCAACAGGGACACTGCAGCTGCCTGGCTGCAGATATCTGACTGCAGCTGCCTGGCTGCAGCTTCCATAGGTGTTAAGGCTTCAGTGTGTTCCGTTCCACTGAACCCACGTGGCAGCGGGAAACAGTTCCAACGCGTTTCTTAGCGGTTGACTTTACGGATCGACATGAGGTCCTAGCGTAAAAGAAAGCCGTCGGTGTGAGCGTTCTCTCAGACAAAGTGCTTCACGTTAACACTTGGGTGTCTGGGAAAGGAAACCAAAAGGCTCTGGACAAACTGTAGCCCAGCTGACATTTTTGTATTGTTTGCGACATCGCTATTCTCTCACCCCTCGACCCCGATGTCCTCTGAATCCATGTCTCTGTGCCCATCTGGCAACGTCCTCCTCGCCCCCTCCCGTAACTGATTGACACGTGAAGCGCCTCTTGTCCCCACAGCCCCCCCCTCTCTCTCTCATCCACCCTTTGGTATTTGTGTGACTGAATGCAGAGGGACATATATCATACAGGGCCGTGTGTGCAGGAAAAGGCCGGGTGGAGAGGCGAATGCTGGGGAATGGCTCCGGGTAGGAAGGCCTGTCAACTCTCTGTAGACGTCTCGAAGCCAAGCAAGTGGGTCACAGCGAAAGACCGCCTGAGCACCCCCCTCCGCCCCCCTATCCCTTGTCTCCCTCAATCCCACCCCCCCCAACCCCCCCAGCCCTGCGTCGGTCAGACTTAGATGACTAATACGAGGCCCCATGAATCACACGTTTTTGTACACAGTAACTGACACACACACACGCAAGTACATGTGAGAACTGCCACCGAGGTACACTTACAGTTGAGAACAGATAGGGCAGACTCTCTGGAGAGTGGCAGGAAGAGCAAGGACTTTTGCAAGAACTTCCGACAAACTGACTGATGGCCAAATGGGTTATCACTCCCAAGGATTAACTCTGCATGAAACACAATTTGAATGAGCGGTCCTTTTTCTAAAAGCTTCCTCAACATTTAACTTGAGTGCAATCAAGCGTGCGGAAATTGGGACCACTTCCACAGCATTTCACATCAGAGTTAAGATGGGGTAATGCTTACTACCATTGCATAGTTTCGAAACCTGGAGTCGGTGAATTTCAGGCCACAAAGGCTTTTATACTTTGTTTTTATTCAAAACACAAAGCACAGGTTAATCTCCTCACAATGCAGGCTGAACAGTGTGGGCATCCAGACATTTTAAAAACATACAACACGAACATCTGTCTCAAGCGCAATAAAACTCGGGCTGGACGCTAGCTGCATTTAAACAAACTCATCTTTTATCTCCTGTGGCCACGGCTGCTCTTTAAAAAGGTTTCCTTTTTTGAAAATGTTGATTTCGCTCGCCCTGTTCTCCCTGAGGTTGGTCTGTGAAGAAGGAGATTAGTCCCTCAAATGAGAACGTAGCCACCCTCTCCAGAACCTTAACCCCCAGGTGACCCCCTCTGATGATGGGCCACTTGGTGGAGAGGACTACCCTCGGTGTTTTTCAGGCCCCTGCTGGAAATGTAAAGGGGTCAGACGAGGGGGACGGTTAGATATAAATCTAATTAGGTGTTGCGCTCGAGGGTGCGCTTGTTTTGGCTGCTCGATAAACTCCCACGCACCCTCTTCCTCGCTTGTTCCATCTCTCTTTGCTCTCGGTCCGTTCTGATGCTGCTTCACAGGGAGTTACTTCACCTTGGGCATTGTCATGGAACCCACACCACGGCTCCTTCCTATTTTTTTCTTGCCGCTGCTTTTGAAACTCTTCAGGCAATAATATTCATTACTTGACTAATAACGAGGCCCATTGCTTCTACCTTCTACCTCGGTGTAGATTTTTATTTTTATTCTCCGTCTGAATCTGAAAGTGGAGGGTCCAGCCGGGTCCTGAAACATGTCCTGGTTCTGCAGTGCTCGCTGTGATTTGAATGCATCATTTGAATGGAACGGATGCGTTGCTGCAGGGGGATCTGCTGGTGTGTTCGCTGCAGGTGGCATCAGTATGCTCTACGCCTTGCTGTTTGCGCGAGTCAAGAAGATGAGATGGAAAGTGCCTGAATTTTAAACAGAACTTTCCATATTCGCCGCCTTTGAAGGAAGAAATTATGGCGAGAGTTTGTTCAAAGTCCCAATACAATCTCCTCAGCTCCCAAATAAACACTGAGCAACAAACAAGAAAGTATAACCAGTTATATTGCAGGGTTAGGTGTAATACAGCAGACCACATTGTTGGGTGAATGAGCACTCTCTCAGAATATAGGCTTTGTCAAGCAGAAGAATGTTCAGAGGTTACAATACAGCTTTGAATTCAGAATTGCCAGGGTCAATCCCAAATTTTGTTCTTGACCTGACAACCATTCATTATCCACCTGAAATGTGCAATTACGTACCTTGTACTCCAACTAAAATGTGCGAAACTCGACAGACAGGATATTAGAACTAGGCACAAAAAGATGATGTTCACAACGAGTAATGGAGAAAGAAAGAAAAGCAGAGTAACTCAACAGACTGGTGGCAACTGTCTGATGACTGTTAACAAAGTCTTCTGCAACTCTTGGGGAACCCTGGTGGCTAGTTGGATAGAGCGCACTACCACTAAAACCCATATAGGCAGATGCCGTTTGATTCTAGCCTGGGCCATTTCCTGTTTGTCATCGCCCTTGCACCTCTCCCTGCTTTTTTTCCAGTCTTGCTGTCACACACACAACCCCCCCCCCGCAAAAATTGCTTAAAGAATATCCCGAAAAATAGGAAAACTCTCCTTAAGAGAGCAGGCAATAGACTCCATCCCTGTGTAATACGGTGATGTATTCTCCCAAACACTTATCAGATTGAGTATCACCCTGAGTTCAGACAAAAGAAATTCTGTCCTCCAAATACCCAAGCTGTAATCTTTGTGAGAAGTGCCATCGGGAGGACTGGGGGTGTTTGTCATGTGGACTCGATACTCTACCCTAAGAGCAGACCAAAGCTATTTATTTGAGTAGCATTTTTCACGACTCATTTTAGGCAATATTTGGGGGGACATATTTGATTTACCTATACGGTGCAGCTTGAGATAAAGAATACCCTTTTCACTTTGAACAGCGGGAAGAAATAACCTGAAGACATGCAGCTTTGGGAAATGTGGCAGGCCTTAGTTTCTCATTAGTGTTTCTGCTGACTTCCTGAGGTGAAATGAAATCCACACGCCTTTTGACAGGCCTATAATGTAATGAAAAAACTGGAAGGGTGGATTCTTAGCCCAACTGAGAAATACCCTCCCTTCTCTTTTCAGGTCCTCTGTCCAACATGAAAAGGCCTCATCTGTTGTGGAGCATAGACAAGTAATTTAAAAAACAGCGAAGACTCCTTTTTTCACTCTCCTTCTCTCCCTTTCTCTTCACCTGTTCAAGCATGGCGCTCTGACTGCTCGCAAGTCCTCCTGATGGGATGTTAAAGTGCAATTTGTCAAATTGTGGTCGGGTACCCAGCTGCAGAGTCTGCAAGGGGGAGAAGGGGCTGTCTTTGAGATGCAGCGTGGGGGCGCGCTTGTTCTGCAGCCCGTTGGGTCACGCCTCCTCGGTCACCACTTCCTGTGCACGTCCCCTCTTGTTCCTTGTTCTTGATCTCCTCTCAGCCCTGCCGTCATCACTGCTCACTGACCTCTGAACTTGTCTCGTTTGAGGAAAACCTATCAGCAGTCCAATCCGCTTTGGAAGTGCTGCTCTGATTGGGGAAAGGGTGTGACCGTCATGTGAACATTTGTAATAGGTCGTGCCCGCATGCTGCTCAAGTCATGTACGTGACCTGTCTGATGGAAATTAAAATGCAGATCCCGCATTCGGGTGCCAGCTCAACAGAGCACAGTGTAGCAAGCAGGATTTTGCCTCCATTTGAATGAATACAAGACATCACATTCTGAATGTATCACATTCCCAAAATGGCTGCGCCAACAGGTGAGCTTCTGCCAGTTGGCCTGCTGTTCTCTGTCCACTCATCCCTCATCTTCCTTCTCTCCTCTTCCTCCTCAGCTCATCCACACCATCAGCGTGGTGGACAAAGACGAGCCCCAGTCAGGACATCGCTTCTACTTCACCCTGGCTCCTGATGCTGCCAGCAACCGCCACTTCACCCTCTGGGATGTCAAAGGTGAGAGGCCTCGGGGGGGGGGGTCGGGGGTCATACAGAACAATTTACAATCGGAAGGACGGAAAAGGTCGTGCAGAGTCTTGCGTACAACAGTTTTGAAGTTTGCGCCACGAAAGGGAATTTGAAAGTGCATTCTATTGTGCTGTATGTGATGTGTTGAAACAAATAAGATTTGTTACACCCGACAACTGTCCGTACAATTAATAAGATGGATTCTAAAGTGCAACATATGGACTTGGCTTTCTGATATAAAACTTTGTTTTTCACTCTTAACAATTGTTGACCCTGCAAAGCCCTCAGGGATTACATGTTAGCAGATCTCTGTTTAGAGATGTGTACCTAAATAGATGTGACACGTGGCTAAATCAAGATTGATCTGACACGATGAAAATGTCAGGGGAGCAAGCCAGGGAAATGTCAGAAGGTTGTGTGCTGCAGCCTCATACACACACACACGCGCGCAAGTCCACATGCCCATATACGCATAAGTTCCCCCCCATGCACACATACACACAGACATCTCACATGCCTACGTAAGCACACTCTCACAAAGGACTACAGACACACACACACACGCACACATACACACACACACACTAGAATTCCGGCCATAAGGACACCCAGACTTCCTGTCCTCTGCTGTCCTTATGTTGCTCCCGGGTCCTCCAACTCCAACTCTAAATCTCGGCATAAATATCACAGCAGAACTCACCGTCAGACGGAAACGCAGGCGGAGGCGGACGCACACCTCAGGATGCTGCTCGGCGGGGATGCGCAGGCTCCCTAACAAGCAGAGCCACCGACACTTGTGATCCTCCCACCCACCCACCCCTCCCTTCCTCCCTCCTCCCCCCTCATCCTCCCCTCCCCCCCCTCGCTGTACGTCTGTTTTCATGGACACATTTGTCAACCCGTCACTTTCGATCCATCACTCTCTTCTTTTTTTTCTTTTTCCGCGTAGCTTCGCATTGCATTCTGTCCCGGCACTCTGACACACGAGGACAAACAGACCGTTTTTCATGCCGCCAAACTTTTTCAGTCAATGTTGAAAGTGCGCTAAGAAGGAGGGAAGCAAGTTTCACTACAAAGAGACAACCTACAGACTAAAAGACACAACCGACATGCTAAAAGACCCTTTGGTGCGCCTCAGTTCCTGTCTTTGAAAGAAAAGTCTGTCTTACAGACTTACAAACTGTATTCATACATACCTAAATGTATTCATTTATTTTTACCGGAATGCGCACTGCATTTACATAGAACGTTACGTAATAACAGCACTTGGCAATTGTATTAGTAATAGTAGCAGTAGTAGTTGCAGTAGAAGAAGTAGTCAGTGCACATCGATTAGACACACTGGAACAGACAAGTGTTATAGTTGATTTAGCCTCTGTTTATAGATAGGAGGAGAGTTTACACAACGAGTTCTGTCGTAAAAGTCAAGAGGATAAAGCTGCCGGTGTGATAGTCAGCAAAGTTCCTGTCCGTAAGCAGAGCCGGTAATATGAACCCGGTGCCAGAGTACGTGTCACAGATTTGCTGTGGCTGCATGGATCACAGTGATCTATGCTAGCGGGAGATGGATGGCCCAGTCAGTCCCCTTGTATGCGAGTCCATCCACTGCTGCTGCTCCTCTCACTGTATTTGTCAAAGCTTCCGTCTGCGTATGTTGTTACATCGGGTCTCCTGGAGAGCTAGTTCATCTCCGAGGCATCTTTTCAAACACCAACTGCCGCCCATCCTCTCAAGGTTTTATTTGACTAAAAGGAACACATAATGAATATTAACTGAGGCAGAGATGAAAGATTCACTGCTTTCGCAGTTGAAACCGACGATTCAGCTGTGGGCTTGTTTGGCGTTTCCAAAGTCCTCATTGGAATGTCCTCGCAAAAACACAAATGTTTCTTCGGTTTAGGACAAATATTGTTTCGGTTTACATTTGGTCGTCTGAAAGTCAAACATCGTCGTCGTTGCTGTGTTTTTCCGTCAGCGCTGCACGATGACTCATAAATGGATGCAAGCCTCATTGTTTTTGAATGTGGTGAGAAGTGCTCGTCAGAATTGTTGTCAAGTCAAGGGCTGATGAGCGTGCTGCATGCTCAGGTCCACACGGTCTCCAGGGAATCAGGGTTCAAACCGGGATAAGGAAAAGGAGCACTGTGCAACAGATGTACAGTCAAACTGTCTGGATCCTCCAAGGGCACATAAACAACATCAAATGAGGTCAAGGTCAATGATATCAACAACAAGAGGCTGATGGGTTCTCTTACTTACTTTGATCTTTTTTCTCCCCTCTCCCCCCCTCCCCTCCCCCCCCAGACAAACAGCGGGCATCAGGACGAGCCCGGGGAGCGTTTCATCTCGCCATTCACCCTGAGAAGAAGAGTGAATCGTGGTTATAGACTCCTGTCTTAGCCTTGCTCTCATCTCATGTTGTTGTCCTGGTGTGGTGGGTGGGACCTAGAGCCGCTGGGGTGCCCGCGCCGTGTAGCTGTCCACAGTGTGTGTGTGTGAGACGCTCGATCCGCTACTCACGTGGGTGTGCTGTGGGCTATGGCGATCAGTGTGGCACACGTCGGGCGCAGTGTCTGGTTCGTGTATGGCAATGGTGTCGGTGTGGTGTGCGTCGACGGGTGCGTACGGTGAGTGAGTGAGGCTGTCGGTCTCGTACTGTGTTCAGTATGTGCCCGTGTGTGTGCTCCTTCGTATCGCGTCGCTGCTGGTCTTGTCTCGATGCTCGGGATATCCTAGTGGGTAGAAGGTCGGGAAATCGCTGAGGGTGTGGGTGTACGTCTGTGTGGTGTGGTCTGTATGCTAGTGCTCGTGTCCTTGTGTAGTGGCGTAGCAGCTCGTGTGTGTCTTGTATGTTGTGTCGTAGCGTGTCTCGTGTGCTGTTCTGTAATCCGTTAGGTGTTTGTGGTGTGATGCTTGTTGCGTGGGATATCGGTTGTACAAGCTCAGTCGGAGTGGTAGAAATATAGAGACAAGAATATCTGATGTTCCAATACTAACAAGATGCTACCTACTAGGAAATGGGCTCAGTGCGCCTAGTACATCAGAGAATCTCGGGCAGCTCGTCGTTCTCTTCGTGTTCCCAAGCCCATCCATCTGGCATTCTGGGGATGTGCAGGTACGCAGAAAGATGATTTGAAAGAATTAAACAGAATTAAAGAATGAAAAAATGACTTGAGCTTCAATTCCACAAGAAATGCCTGTCCTGTAGATGGTTTTCAACGGCACAATATGAACAGAGACTGACAATTCTGGAGCCAACGAACAACATAATTTAATCAAGTCTGGATACCTGAGAGCACCGTCTCCCCCCTCCCCACCAGTATTAATCAACCTAATTATTTGCTCTCACTCTCAGTATACACCATACGGTACGTTGTCTTTCCCTTCCAAACTATGCTCAAGGGTTGTTTACTAAAGCAGAACTGCTGTGGTACAAATACAAGTACCACAGGTTCAAACCTGACCAAGCCTCATGCAACCATGCACGTTAACATTAATGGATTGTCCACTTTTGAAAGCTTTATATATTTTTGGTTTGAATCACACGTTAAATGGCTGAAAAACAAGAACAAAATGACATGAAAAGCTGATCAATTTTTTATATATATTTTTTTTTTTGGGGGGGGGACTCTTACGCAGGGCATCTTTGAAGAAGAAAGAGCTTTTGTTCATGCAGAGTGCACACGATGTTGGACGTTATGAATGATATCAAGCCACTCTGCCAAACACGGCAGAGAGAGAGAGAGAGATGGAGAGAGAAAGCAGGAGAGAGAGAGCAGGAGAGAGGGAGAGATGGAGAGGGAGAGAGAGAGGGAGATGGAGAGGGAGAGAGAGAGATGGGCTGGAGCGGGGGAAGGAAAGCTTTAAGGCAAAAGAGCAGCATCAGCACTTGTTTCCCCAGGGACCGCCTAGCTTTAAATAGAGTGGGCTTTCCAGACATCCGCAGATATGAAGGCACACGCACACAAAAAACTCCCAGACACTCGGTCCCAAACGCGCCCTTGTGCTTGTACACACTCACACAGGCACGCCGACATACATACATGAAGCCTTCTAAGTAGAAAGAGTAGACCAGAGGTGTGTTTAGTCATCTCTGAAAGTTTCATGAGTCCTGCATCATAACCTCTCAGCTGTGGTTAGACAAGGCGGTGGGGGGGGGGGGGCGAAACATTTCGCAACCATCCCAATTTCTTCTTCACCTCCTCTCTCCTTCAGTTCTTACTCATATCCTTGGATGTCAATAATTAAAAGCATTACTAACTTACATACGGTCGTGTGAGGGCTGCGGTATTGTTAAAGAGGTCTTTAATGAGAACAGGCATGTCTCCATTAAGAAAAGCATGGTGAAATTCAAAAGTAACCTCTCATAATTTATTGACTAACAGGCTTTAAAAGCCTCTCGGCCCTTAAAACAGACATGCCGTACAAGTCCGAAGGAGGCTGGAGCAAAACCAAGGCGGCAGAGAAGGGAGGTTGTGGGTGACTTGGTGGGCTGCAGAGACCATCTGGGTAAAGCACCGCTGTGTCCGAGCTTACTGCCTTTCCCACACACCTGCACACCATTAGGAGTGTGACGTCCGTTCCATTTGTGGGGTTATCTTAAAAGCTGTTAGTAGCCATTGAGCATTTGATGGTTTTCGCACACACGCACAAAAAAACTGAACTAATTTCAAAGGTTATTTATTCTTTTGGAAAGTATTTCTTTTTTTAAGTGCTAAAAAAAAACACCCCAAAAAAACAAAGCAACCTTTTAGAAAGTGTCCTGACAGGAGGACCTGAAACCACTGCTTCCATCCTGGTAGTCCCCCCCCCCCCCCCCCCACACCACCACCACCAACGACCCCCCCCAAAGAGAACCAGAACAGACAAGTCTATGTTAACAGCCATCCCATTTGTTAAAAGGAGAGGGAGACTGGAGCACAAACCGCTCGCTGTGAATGTCAGCTTGCAGCACGGAATCCCAAACGACTCCTCGCTCCCTCACACACACACATGCACACACGCACACACACACACCCCACACACACACACACCACACACATACACACCCACACACAAACAAAACCTTGGTTCTCCAGTGAGTGAGTTGTGAAGCGCTCTCTCTGTTTCTCTGTGTGGTGGGGTGGGAGGGGGTGGGAGGGGTGGGAAGGGGTGGGAGGGGGATCCCCAGCTCTCCCAAGGCCCCCAGACCTCCCTATTAGATCAATTGTTGGATGATGAGCAAAATGAAAACACATCTCGGCCTAATTACCCTGCAAACAAACAGTCCCTCCATCAGTTCGTTTAGGGCCTGACGTGATGAATCCATTTGGTTTCGCGAGGCATCTGCACGTATCGGTTCCAATTAGGGCCCATCTGCTGTGATGAACTCCTGGGCTGGAGCGGCAAGTGCTGCCCAAGGGTGAATTTGCCTCCTTGTCAGGTCTGCTTATGGGAACATCTGTACACCGAGGAATAGCCGAGCATTGGTGCCTCACAGGTAGAACAGGTTTCCTGTACATGCTGCACCGTGGCTAGTGTAGCAAGCAGGTTGGGGATCAGCACCGGCTCCATGGTAGAGCACTGGAATGCAGATCAAGAGTTTGCAGGTTCAAATCTCCTCCGACCTGTGGCTGTTCTGTTGAAAGCATCGGCTTGTTGAAATGTAAACTAGTCGTCGTGTTTGTGGCGAGGACTGGGGTTCAGAGAACTCATAGCAGAGGTAGCGAAGAACCTGCCTCTTATGATGATTGAAATGTTAATAACCCTTTTAAGACCGTGGGGGATGGATCAAAAAATGAGAAGATAATTCAGTTTTAAGAGTTGCTTGATTTGTTTTCGTTCTGATAGGCTACGTGAAGTGACTTTCTCAAGTGGACCCATACATCCTTAGTTGCACTGGTATTGTTCTTCAGTCTCTATGGGCGAAATACTTGTTAGAGGCTCCAGCTGCTGTGTTTGTGTACAGCTGGGCTTGATGAATTCAAGGTTTCCACCTCCCCATTACCTCCCCCATCAGTGGGGAAACGAGAGTGATAGCAGAGTGCATGTTTGGCATGTGCAGCGGCATGCATCAGTGGTTTGGATGAGCCAAGACTATTTTCCTGAACCAACGGCAATTAACCATCTCCAATTATGCTGAATCAAAATAAACACAATGGCCTGATACTTGTGCCCCCCCCTTTGGAGTTCTCCTGACAATGTTAGAGAAGGGACAAGATTGCCTGTCGCCACTCAAGAGTTACTCTGCGCAAGTCCCGGTTCATCAGGGGTGCACACGTCTGCCTTCAAACAGCAATCCTGAAGATCCACACAGGCCCTTGCTCTGCCCTGGAGCCAATTCTCCAGTCGTTTGTGCCAAAGAAAGACAATTACTGAGCCAAGCAACAAGTCATTTATACAGATTAATATGCTTGTCACTGACGCAGCTCTCTCCTCCTTTTCTGGGATAAAACAAAGGGGATAGCCGGGGGAGAAAGAGAGGGAAAAACTCAATAGTGTTCAGGTGTGCTCAGTTCTCAAGGTCACACCAGGGGGTAACATATTAGCCCGTGCTCAGTTCTCAAGGTCATACCAGGAGCTAAGACATTAGCCCGTCCACAGATGATCAAACTAAGATCTCCTTACTTTAACGATATCAGGGTTCTCCGTAGAGGACGTACCGTAGAGGCTACAGTAGCCTACAGATAGGGTACTTTCTACTGCCATTGATGTAGTTTGCTTTTTTTTGTACCTCGGTTTATTAACTGCCTAAAATAGCAACGACGCCTCAGGGTTGCAAGCCATCCATGAGGAGAACTACTACATCTTTATATGGGATTTCATTCTGAAACTGACTACTCAATACAAGGAAAAGCTCCCCCAAGTAGCCCACGGACTCCTAGCACTCATCTCTATACAGAGGCTAGACTTTCATGCCTCCGTACGTGCCACGCAATCATGAGTCGATGCGCAACTACAGCCATCATCCTTTAGACACAGCTTCCTGAGTGAATGTTTGTCTTTATTTAGCTAAGCAGCATGAGTTAGAAAGGGGGAGAGAGACAGTGTTTATACCGGAGAGGGACAGGAACAAAGGCCAGAGGACCATGTGAATTCAGGCTGTTTTGAAGTGCTGCAAGGCAGGCAGTTCTGATTGCCTTGAAGAGGACAGAACCAAGGTTATTGTCAAACAGGGGTGGATTAGAGGTATCTTCTCCCGACGATTCTGAATTGAAGCTTTGGCTGCTGCATCGTACGCGTCAATGATTCCTGTCTTAAATATCCATCATGTGAGGTTGGTCATACTTTAGGGCGAAGGTATGTTTGTCTGGAGAGTCGTTGATTGTTAGCCATTCGGATGACTGCTTGTTGACCATGGTTAGGCAGAGTGCAAAAAACAGAGGGGGGATCATTATTGTGGTACTGAAGGGGTTGGACGATTGTCCATGTCATAACAAGACCATTAATAATCATACTGCATTCTGACCTCCATACAGTCTCACTTTTTATGACTTCATTTGCATCATTGGGACTGACATTTAGAGTGGTGAAGTCATACAGGATGTTGGAGGCACAGTCCAAGAATAAAAGCTGCCCTGGGGAATGGTGATGGATCTGGCTATGGGGGCGCATAGCTAAGTGGGAGTTTGCTAATCAGAAATGTTGGCAGTAATTAAAATAACTAAGCTGGGATTAAAGCTTCATTGATTTATCTAGATGGATACAGCTTTTGTTTCCCTTCATCTCATTAGGTTATTAAGTGATCCATCTCAATTGTTTTCCTTCTGAATTCAGGATTCAGTTTCCCAGCCATTAGCTTCTGTGTCTGGTAAGTTCATGGCAGGACAGTTTCTGCACAGCGCTCGTATTATCAGGAATCACACAGAGCATTGGACCTGAAAGGGTATTGATAGACAAATCAGACCCCATTAAGTTTCAGATATCATATTTCTGGCCAAACAATTAGGATTGTGGAAAATTGATGGGCCTGTATTTGGAATGTGATACCTAGATTTCTTTTTACCGTGGCAGCAAAGTTACTAAACTTCACAGAGGTAAAGCGAGAGTGAGAATATTGGCAAAACTTTCTGCTCAAAGTCAAAAAGCAGGATTTCTATTCAGTTCCACCTAAGTCATCTCCGATCTTTTTGAGCAGTCTAGTGTTACTGCGAGCATGAACTACACAATGTAGGAACACTTAAACCCTTTAGACTGGAACCAACTAAGTATGCCAACGTTCTGTATGCTCTGCGTGATAGCACATTCATTTAATTAAGTTAGACTGATAGAAAACTTCTGAAGAGCAGCATCAAGAATTCCAATTTTCCCTTACCTTTACTTGCTGTCATAGGCAAACACACTCAAACTTACGAAAGGAGTTCATGATCTTGTCTTGGACTTGAACTGAAGCTTGATAGCACCAGTTCCCTAAAGTCCAAAAGCTTAAAAGGGCTTTTTCAGTCTGACCTGCCAAATTCCAATTCTCTATCTCTTTCTCTTATTAGTGCTGGTCTTGCTCATCCTCACCCTGAAGCGCCACCGGAAGGGCCAGCGCATGTCGGAGGACGAAGAGGACATGCGAGACAACGTCATCAAATACAACGACGAGGGAGGCGGCGAGCAGGACACGCAGGCCTATGACATGAGCACTCTGAGGAACCTGTACGACTTCCCCGAGGCCAAGAGCTCCGACTCGGGGCCCGACCTGCGCACGCTCCCCCAGTGGATCCAGGGCCAAGTGAGCGGAGAGGGGGGTGCGGCTGACTTCTCCCTCTTCAAAGGCTACATCCGTAAGAAGGTGGAGCAGGCGGACGCCGACCTCTCGGTGCCGCCCTATGACTCGTTCCAGACGTACGCCTTCGAGGGCAACAGCTCTCCTGCGCTCTCCCTCAGCTCCATCCACACTTTGTCCACCACATCCGAGCAGGATTTCTCTTACCTCAGCGACTGGGGGCCGCGCTTCAGACAGCTGGCGGGCTACTACGCCCCGGGACACCCTGAGGAAGAGGGCTCCTAGCACCCTCCTCTGTAGAGACCAAACTCAAACACCCCTTCCCACCCTGCCCCCCCAGCCCCAGCCTCGCCCCACCTCACCGCCCCCCTACCCCACCCCACCCCCCACACACTTCCCTTGCACTGTGTCCGGGCCTCCTTGAGTCAGAACCATCCTACAGAAACTGGTCCCCTCCTCCAAAATGCAGTCAAGTGTCATATCCACTGTGGTTCAAAAGCCCTCACTCCAAAACTTGTAAGATATGCCTCAAGTTTTTCGTTTTTTTTTTACTCTGGGGAA
This sequence comes from Plecoglossus altivelis, assembly GCA_036571765.1. Taxonomy (NCBI): domain Eukaryota; kingdom Metazoa; phylum Chordata; class Actinopteri; order Osmeriformes; family Plecoglossidae; genus Plecoglossus; species Plecoglossus altivelis. The sequence continues at coordinate 4,758,318 of BROE01000020.1, forward strand.
TGAAAAGAAGTTATGGAATCACCATTGCCTCTGCTAAGAGGACCGTGTTTTACAGATTCCAGATATAGTCTGTCATGCAATACCTGAAGTGGCACCACAACAGCATTACTTTGGAAGCGTGACTTACTTGGCAGGTCTGTTTTCTCTAGACTCAAACATTTTGAAAACCATCAAATAGACAGAAAGGTTTTGGGGGGTTTTTTCAAGCCAAGGCAAACTATCTGAGATGAGTATGTATTTATTTAAGAAAAAAAACAACATATTTATGTATTTATTCATTTGTATTTATTTATTTATCTTGACCATGTCCACTGCTCCTCTGGTTAGCGCAAAAGATGTAGTGGAGAAGAGAGGAGACACAGAAGGAAAAAAGCTGATTTAAGCTGCTGAACCAGAGGAGGCCTGTCTTTCAAGGACCTCAGACTGTTCTGTCACAAAGGTGATATTTGGGTCAAGGCAAACAACAGTCTTGGAAAATATTTGTATTTATTTTTTAGAAACTATTTTGTAAAATAAAACACCTGAGGACCGAGGCAAGAGTGGGGAAAACTGGTAGAGATAAAAAGACATGGCAATTCCGTGCAAAGATTGGTTTCGCTTGACATACTTTCCTTCTATTGTGGTGATTTTAAAAGGGGTACTGGAAGTCATATATTGTGGACATTGTGTGTTAACTGTTTTATTTTTTTCCGTTCCCACGGCCATTTAAAAGGCAATAAGGCACAATCCGCACGAGTGATTTAAGACTATGAAATGACTGTGTTTATTTCACAATGTTGGCTGTTGGCCAACTCCTCTTTGAGGAGAGTTCATTCCAGATTTGTATGTGTGAATGTGTATTAACGCGTCCGACTTGTTTTATATCGAGAAAGATACAATAGCTTTTCTTTCTTTTGTTTCATTTTGACAGACTTAAAAAAAAATAGGTCAGGGCTGGATGCAGGACAGGTTGAGTGAGACACAACGGAGGCGAGCAATCACCTCCACCTGGCGTCCATAACCTACAGTATTCAATGTTGACCTTAACTTGCAAATGTATAGAAAATAACATGGAAAATCAATAAATATTTAAATTTGCTTTCGTAAAAGACGCTCCCTGATTGACGTTTGTTTCCTTGTCCGCCAGCCTTCGTCTGTCTCCTGCGGTCCTAATGTGTAGTCCAAGATGGCCGATTCAGACCTGGAGGATTCTCCGAAGATGACACTGCAGCCGCCCTCTTGTCAGTCTCTCTAATTGTCATGGTCACCAGAGAATACCTACACTTGAAGTCTATTGGAATATGTCAAGCTATTTCAGCAACCTGGTCTGACTAATATCTCCAGGACTCTTAAATAATAAAAGAGCTGTATAGTGAGGACTCCCTAGCTTGCTTATCTATCCATAGCAACAATAGCAGATGTACGTTGGCGTAAAATGTTCTAAACACCCTACATACACAATTCATGATATTGGATAGTTAATTACTTTGAAAAGCAGATAGGAAAGGTTACTGAACTTGTAAAAATAACCCCAAAATGACGTCTGTTCTTTTTCGACAGACAGCTTTTAGTTTCCTTGTGTGCTGCTTTGAACTGTAAACATCCACATGACGACTACTTGATCTACTGGGACTGTAATAGTGCTGCGGCACATCCCAGCATTTTCTCTCTTTTTTTTTACCATGGTTTTAATGTCATCCATCATCCTGATTGATTGCATTCGAAATATTCCTCAGCCTGGAATCCGCAAGCTTCATTTTCCATTGGCGACCCGCTGGTGACCCCAAGCCTCACTGACCCACTGTTGGTCGCAGACCCACCCCATCATGTTTAACACTGCAGGGGGTTAAAACCATATAGGGGCTTTGGCGTCGTAGGCAGAGGGGTTAATGCATAATACATGGTTCAAAGTGATGGATCACGAAGGCTTGGAGGCTGGCCGTTATTACCATGAGCTGGAAGACGCCAGTGTCCGCTGCCGTGTCATCAGGGCTCGGATCCCTAGAGGCTGTTCGTGCGTGTTGCCTCACCAACAGGCCTCCCCGTCACACAGGAAGACGGCCGGATGGGTCTCGGAAGCCTGTAATTAATTTGTCATCAAGCAAATGTCACAGCATGACTAATCCCGAGAGGAGGGGCGGGGGGGAGGGAAGGGGGTTTGAAGAGTTAGCAGGGGCCTCTGGGAGTCTCTTCGGGCGCTGGATTTTACATCCTCTCCTCCGCCATCAACGACCGGCTTCACTTTTGCCTTATTTTTGCAGTTCCCTCGGCCTCCATTTCTCCGTCTTCACATGCGTCCATACTAATGTGTTTCCATAAATCAGTTCCCCCCCCATCAGTCCAAGGGTAGCCTGACCTTCCTCTGTTGTGTGGCTGATGGACAGTTCTCTGAGGAGATCATAAGGGGTCACACACAGCACTGTCTGACCCCCCTCTTTCAATTAGGCTTCATGATTACATCGGATTCAAAAGAAGTGTGGAGATACAGTAAATGTAGCCAAGAACATAAATCAGAATTGGAATAACAAGGTTTTCCATGAATCCAGAGAAAAGCACCATTGCATTTCTATGTTTATCAACTACCCATTTGTGTTTGGGACTATATGGTCTTATTCCAGAGCATTTTGACTATACAATTGTCAGGTGATGGAGTTTACATGCTGGCCCTATTGTGACCACATTAAACAACATCGAAACAGATTCTTCCACTACTTCTGGTTGATGATTCTTTGAGGTTGATGATTCATACAAAGACTCAACAACTGTGACCGTGAACATCTTTAAAACAAAATACAAAAACCAAGCTGCTCATATTGTCTGTTCGGTTGTTAGAAAGGGGTACTCTGAAGAACTAGAGAACTGGCTTTCAGGGCAATTTACAACATTATTTTACACTGCACTTAATAATAGCGAGAACACTCAAAAACCATTAAAGGATGACAGCATTGGTGCTGGTACTGTAGTTTTACTGCTGACTAAAGACTGGTGGTTAAAATCCTGTATCGTAACTTTCCAACACTGCGCAGACATCACATCTTCGTCAAGAAAGAGTTCAGGTGTTCGTGTTCAAAACGTAGAGGTCACCGAAGGTCTGTTAAAAGCTAAAACCATATCGGCTCTTTGATGTTGAACGGATTGGACACAGTATCGTATGTTCCTAGTTTCTACGGCAGCTCTGTCACTTTAAATCAAACGGAACATCTGTGCCACAGATGCTGTAATCTACAATGGAGAGATTTGGTATTGTTTCCCCTCCCGCGGCGTCAGGCTAAGGTGTATTATTTACTCCATGCTGTTCTTATTTCACAGTTCATCATGTTGCATAATGTCAACAGTCTGCCAGTCAGACTGAGATAAAAAAAAAATTAAAAAAGAGGTTCGCCAGAGTGCAATGGCATCGCTCTTCTGATCGGAAACAGTGCGAGCAGCAATAGAAGGGGAACAAGAGATGGAGCGAGGGAGGGAGAGAAGGAGGGAGAGAAGGAGGGAGGGAGATAGAGAGAGAGGGAGGGAGAGAATGAGGGAGACTGAAGGAGATAGAGAGAGAGAGGGAGGGAGCGAGGAAGGGAGAGAGGGAGGGAGGTAGAAAGGGAGAGAGAGGGGAAGAGACAAAAGTGAGCGAGATAGCAGGGGAATGGGTCAAAGGAACAGTGGTTCTTATAATGAAAGTTTCAAGACCAGGTTGCACATAGAGGAGTGCACACTGACACACATGAAGTCCCTCATGAAGAGAGAAGTGCTTGTGTCTGTGGGTAGCCTTCATGCTTTCATCAACACCGATACTGACAGCGGCCCACTAATATACCGTAACAGTAAATTCACTGACAGTTCTCATTGGAGAACTTCAACGTCTGCGCGCAACGCGATGATGCTGCCGTCCTCCATACCGTCACCGCTCACCAGCGTGGCCGTCGTTTTCTCAACTCTCCGCTGTATTCAATTCGACCCCTCCGTCCTTCCATACGTTTCTCTCTCTCTTCCGTACTGGCAGGAATCCTGCCTCTGCTTCAGCGGAAAAAAGCTGCCAATCTAACTAGCTAGTTTACACAGTTGAAAGATAGCTTGATCCTCAGGAGCCGTCTCTCTGTAGATGCCCTTGAGACCCCATTTCTCAGGGCGTGCTCTATCTTGGGCTCCACCAAAGCTGTTAGATGATAGCTCCCTCCAGGCCAACGCTTCACCTGAGCTGACATCAACTGTCACACAATCTATTTTGAATGTTCTCAGAAATTCTTGCTGTCATTTCCAGAAATGCCCCTGGAGGCGTCTCTGAAACAGCTCAGCTCAAATACCCAAAGACAACCCTTTCTGATTTCAGCCGGCACGCACAACCACAACAAAAACCCTGTTCTGTATGCCCTTCAAAACACTTGTTTGGGAAATTGTGCTTATTATTAGTAGAACGATAGCGTTCGACTCTACGCAGAGGAACACTCAAAACAAACTCTCTGCTCCCTGCTCCATCCCAGGGGATGTGCGATTCCGTACCTTCCGGAAAAAAGTGTCTGGCTTGCACAATGGAAATGTAGCATTTCATCAGCTGCATCCACCACGACGAGTCAAGGTCCAATCAATGTTTCTTGCTTCCTGATCCCTCCCATGAGAAGCACTTATATCCCTGGCGTGTCTCCTGGTGGGAAGTAAAGAACTGTCGCCTGAAGCCATAATCTCCACATCTGACCACGGTTGCACACCGTACGTCCAAAGTAGCGCACGCCTGCAGAGGGAAGCGTCCATCTGACAGCACCATGGAGTCTGTAGGTGGCAACCTGCAGAGAGTGGATGCCCACTCTCTAACTGGGCTTTAGGTGAACGAGCAGCCAATTCAATCAAATCCATTCGTTTTGCTTTGCCCTTTTGCGTACAAATGATTTCGCACTATTTTATGATGCAGAAGATTCTCGTCCTTTTTGCATTGTTGTTTGGGATGTTGTTGATAGGGCACGGATTCAAACTTGCATTTCCCCATCATTCACAATTCACTGGTTTAAAAATAACCACTCAGAGTTTAACTGTTAAACAAACTGACCTATCAATCCTGCCGGCTTTACCCGTGCCAGGAATACTGCAGTGAAAATAGCTAATCAATGAGAACCTGGTTGCTGTTGCCAAGGGAGAGCCACGCCAAATCCTGTGAAGGCACTGCTAATGCGCTCCCTCGATAGGCCCCCAAATCCCATTTGGCAAAAAATGTTGGCAACGAAAGTACCGACGATCTACGCGGTGAGTAAACAGGACGTTTCCTCTCTTACTTGTGGCTTTTCAAGATATACGATTGCGTTCAATTCCGCACGGCAAGGTGCGTTATATCACTCAGGAACCTGCATTCTAAAGAACCTACTTGAACACTTTGCATCTCAGAGAAGGAGATACCCTCTCCCATCTGTGAGAATGCGTCTTCCCCGTATGAATACAGAATTTCTTAATCCAGGCCTCAGTGCTCAAGAGCAAATCCACGGACGTCCCTATGATTGGAAAAAGGAGAACAGCGTCCTCTGTTTTAATTAAAATAAACAGTATATAATGGACTTTTCTCATTTTTGAGCAGGAGCGAGAGCAAATGGGATCGGGCTTTCTGCATGCGCCATCGTAATAGGCACACAAATGTGGGGGAAAGTAGGCAGATGGAATTATGGGAGAGGGTGGTGGGGAGGTGGGGGGATAGGGGACGCCAGGATCATCCAGTCGCCCATCAATTGACAGCGGGGAGATGGAGGAGTGGGGGATGTGCAAAGGGGAGGGGGGCGAGTTGCCTCTCTGCTTGACGTGCTGTGATGTATAAGAAGGTGCCCTGTTCACACCTCTTCACCATTCACCTCTGACATTTGTCAAGAGGATAGACAGGAGGGGCAACTTAGCGCTCATACATTATTAACACCAAGGCAGCCGAGCGGCAAGACCCTTCTGATGAAGAGAAACTGCGGTAGGTCACTCTGTGGGATTGCTGGAGGAGACGCTCAGATATCTGGACCCATCGTAGCGGATATTATAGTCTTGTGAGCAGGGAAATATGCCGCGGATTCTCGTAAAAGTTTTCTACCTCGTCTAATTGGGCTTGATTTTATTGTGTCGTTTCAAGCTATAGGTTGTAGAAAGGCCCTCGGGTTGAAATGAATCTCATAAAGTCAAACGACTAGCTTCTAAGTAAAGGTCCTCGCTTGTCTGACGGCTAGGCGGATCGTGGGAATCGCTTTCTAACGGTAACTTCTCAGCACACTGGCCTGTCTCTATTTACTTGGGCTTCGAGTGACCTTTGGTATGACTCATTCAAAAAACCTCATGCTGATTGGTCTGAGTGAAAACAGGATGTTAGATTCCAAGGTAATTCATAGCACATCAGAGACTGCAGCAGAAAAACCTACCTCCTCTGTGTTCACAAAGTGCTCATTAATTTCCAACACCCACTCTATACTGTCTCCGCACGACATTTTGGAAAACCTAGACCTGTTACCGTACGATCCCTCCCACTCTTAGATTATTCCCCTAACAGAGATATAACAAATAACATAATAATTAGATGAGATTCTACGTTGAGACTTCACATTAGCATGATAATGGAAACGTAATTAGTGATACCTCTAAGAACGAGGTCCAGAGCCAGACTTGCGACATTGTAATTTCAGTTTTTCAACACCAGCGATTAGAGGAATTGCTATGTTGTAAGACCCGTTGCAGCTTTGAATGAGGCTTTTGTGGCTTTGCGAAATGAAATAATGAGAGCTTGCTATCTTGGTATTTGTACGTGTTGGAATTATGGATTTATTTGGGATGTATAATTGCGTTTTATTGTTTCTCTCTTTCACCTCTGCCTTCTCTCTCCCGTTCCACGTGGCTCGTACCCCATCCGTCCTGAAAGAAGTCTTTTAAGTGTCTTTTTTTTTCGCTCCGTAAAAGTGATCTGTCATTATGCAAATCAATTTTCGTTTGAGCTAAAGACTACAGAGCGAGGGAGCAGAGAAGATGAAACAGACACAGAAGGAAATGAATGTGGATTGAGGCAGGAGACTCTCCCTGGCCCTTTCAATGGATCAAACCCTCCATTTGGTGTACTCAGGATCCCATCCATAAAGCATTTAGAGTTGATGTAGGTTGACACCTGTTTTGCCCTAAAACAATTGCACTCGGAGCACAATGTCAGGGGTGATAGAGAGAGCCGTGGGACGGCACATCGCAGCGATGATCCTCTCCACTCTCAGTGAGTCAACATGATCCATTTCAACAGGAGCAGACAAAGGAGATTGGTGGAATGTATCAAAGTCAATTACTTTTTCCATGACTTGCATCATGAAATATTGATGACAGGATCACAAGGTCTTTTTTTCCCTTCCAGCCTCCACGGTGCGGAAATTACGCAGATGAAATTTTAATAGTAAATCTACATGGCTTTTTTCACGTATCAAATGATAGAGCCCTACCATGAAGTGATACACGACTTTGTCATTTCAATATTTCATTGGGATTAACATGAAATACTCTTGGCTCCAATCACAGAGGACATATTTTACTCGTATCCTCCATGAGAAGAGAAAGCAACAAATACAGACTATCACACTTTAAATATTAAACGCAGACACGTTCAGAACCCCTCCCCACTCCTTAGCAACATCCTGTACTTGTGTACTCTCATTTCCCTACTCCGATTAATTAAAAATTAAAACAACATGAGAGTTTAACAAGTGAGCCGTGTGGTAAGCGATCTGAATGCATCGCAGTTGGCCCCCTCTGTGGTCGGTTCGCAGCCCTGTCTCCACATGGGGCCACAGCCAGACGCTGGGCTGTGTACAAACTGCCTCAGCAGGACTGGCTGTGTCCGTGCCATCCCACGCCTGCCGCAGATGAAGAAGCTCCTGGCAAGGTTATCGCTCTCCCCTTCTCATGTTCTCACCATCACTCTCTCTCTCTCTCTCTCTCTCTCTCTCTCTCTCTCTCTCTCTCTCTTCCCCCCTGTTTGATGGGAAATAATGAGGACGTCATTGGTGCAACGCCAGAGAGGTCACGCTGGGGATTCTTTTCTCTTTGTATTGATCAGTGACACAATATAACAGAAGAAAACTTGGAATTAGATGTTTTCGCATCCGGGCTTAATTTAATGCTCCCCTTGTCTGAAGAACTACTAACACTTGTTACCCTTGGGTCACTATGACCTGAGGTTCAATTCAGGGTCCAATCAGATGGTTATTTCACTCTCTCTCTCTTCCTGATATAGTTAGACCTCACAGGGACTGGTAAAGCCTTTGACTGTATCATCTTATTTCATGTTTATACCACAACAAGGGGTGCCGCTCTTTTCATGGCAGCTACACTCAACATGATATGTTTTCATTCCTAAATGTCATTTTAGGAAGCTGCATACTTTAGGAAGCCATATACTTACATTCAAATGTAGATTTATTTTCATAGGTTTAAATGTGACTTGTCGTTTCCAGGACTTTAGAGGGATTAAGACCAGTAGAATATTGTGGAACATACAGTATGTTCTGAAATTGAAAAAAAATCCAACCTACTGTACCTTGACAGTAAAATGTATGATTGTATTAGATAACCCCATTCAAATCTAAAGGATTTTCTGCATTCAGCTTTTTGCATTTCGTTTTTCTTTTACCAAGTAGCGATTTTGTTTGATTATGAAATTACAAGCGTAACATTATTTGCATCAAGTGTTGAAGTGAATCTTAACTACTCTGATTCTCAGTCTTGGATCATAAACACGTCACGCCCAGTGACGATATTTTACCTAAAGCTGAGTAATCCAGCAGAGTCTATGGAGAGGGAAGGGGGTAGAAAGATGTGCCACACAATTAATTACCAGTGTTTGTACATCATTAATTTTTATTAAAGCCAGATGCAATTGTTAGACTGACGACTCAGTTCTGCTCTACTGGAAAAGATAAACCGATCATTAAACTTCAACCATTTTAAGGAAAATTATTTAACAAAATAAAAAATCGGAATGAGCGAACCCTGATCAATGTTGATCAAAGTACAGGAGGAGTGTAAAGACATCATCTGTTTTGATTAAATTCATTTTGAACAAAGTTTTTTGATAGAGATGCCAGATCCTGTAGGTCTAGAGATGGAGAAAGTGGATGTTATAGATAGTACCATGGAAAATCAATAACACTGTATACTTGTCAAGAAGCATGTTCATGGTAAATGATAGCCAGGCAGGACCATAGCATTACATATTTTACCTCAATAGCCAGGAATTGTAAAGCAGTAGATAGATCTATCGTAACATCATTCAATGTCTTCCTATCACAGCCAGTAAAGGGATTTCACAGCCTTGTATGGTAATCTAATGTAGCCTACATAATGTATGGTCAGTGGATGAGTACAATCATGGTTTATTCATTGAATCGATGTTCTTTATCAACTTTACTGTGTAAAAGTCCAAGTACAAGAAAAAAGACCTGATAGAATGTCGTCCTCACAGGTGGAGATCTTCTTTTGAAAGTTGTGGCAAGTTACTGCATCTCAAAGTCTCCAAAGTCAACTAATAAATTAAACATATGTTTAGATTTTATGTCTCATCCACATGTATAACCAGCCCTAAGATCACCTCTCCTGTCTAATGTCACTGCTTCCGTTCTTATATGCGTGTGCAAAGACCCTGCAATTCTAAACGGTCTCTCTCTCTCTCTCTCTCTCTCTCTCTCTCTCTCTCTCCCTCTCTCTCTTTCTCTCTCCCTCTCATTATCTCTCTCTCATTATCTCACTCTCTTGGCCTCCTTATCCTTACTCTGTGTAGAGCTGTCTTCAGCAGGTATCCATCATAGCCTGACACATAAGCATGAATAAAGGTCCTTAGGAGATGTTCAGCCAACAAAGTAACTCATTTCTGCCTCTGCATCTTGACTTCTTTCCAAAGAGATTTACAGAAGAATACAACAAGAAAAACAGGCAACGAATCTGATTTATAATAACAAAGCTCGCTGACCAAATCTCACCATCCAGCCATTTTTCACACGTTCTTCCTGGCACCCAGCCATATCCTCTCCCTGGTTCTTTATGGTTCATGCAGGATGAGGCTAATTTAGTTTCATTTCGGAGTATATAGACTAGGTCACATGGTCACATGAATTTCAAGAGCGGACCATAAATTGTTAAAACAAGAAAATATTTCTTAACCACCCTTGTATTCTAGAGATGTTACCTCGGGACCTGAAAATGCACGGGTTGTGCTCAGAATATTTAGTGTACATTTGGCTTTTTTTCTCTTGTTCTTTGGTAAGCAGCTTCTTTGCTCTTGTCGCTTTTCATTTGGTCCCAACCACAGCTTAGGTGGTGACTGATTGTTTTGCTAATTTGGAAGTCGACAAGGACAAATTCCTAACACCTAGAACTCAACAACAAGTACTTAGCAGCACAACAGTCACATCTACCCTGGGGGGTATGAGGAAGGATGAATGACTTTCATAATAGGAACAGTCTCTCAGCTCTGAGGAGCCAGCTCTCTTTGACTTGATATAAAGCCTGGGGAGGAAAATACATCAACTAAATTAATTGAAAACCCAAAACAAGAGAGCTGAGATGTGTACGGACTCCTGTGGGATGATGTTGGATATTAAAAAATATATATATATAAGGAAATGAAAACTAATTTTCTTTCAATTATGTATCAAACAATTGTTTCATGCACTGCACAAACTGGGGATTTGAATGTGGAATCTGTTGAAAGGGATGTCCATTTTGTTTCTAAAGAAAATTGAAAGCGCTGTTAATGTAGAGTTTATTAGAGGAGTGGCTGCTCAAAATGAAACACGTGCTAAAATGTGCACATTCAGTTGACAGAGAATTTCAGCATTTGCAGAAATGCTGGTTATTGTTGCATCCAACTGGATGACTAAACCGTATATGTTGGACGGCAAAGCACAATACAATATGCAAATCTCCAATCTTCACTGGATTCAACAATTCCTGCTTGCAGGATTCATATGGGGGTCGCTGGCTGCCTCGCTGCATTCCCAAATCCAAGGATCCAGTTTTTTTTGAAGATGGCGAGTTGTGGTTATGAGTCATTTAAAAATGTGCCATAGAGAACGTACATGAAATCAATGCTTTGAACTCAGTTTGGAACTTTGAGTTGCACTTTAGAAAAAACGAAATCAACAAAAGACCCTCTGTATTGTTCTCTGCATCCTCGTATATACTTATATTGTATATCGCTCTCTTCACAAGCCTTCGAAAGCAAACCTCATCTGTGCATGGAAAAGAATGAGAGGAATAGGGGGTGTGCACTATTGTGGCTTTTTTTTCCTCCATCGATGAGAAATGGATACATTAGTTGAATTAGCTTTCTCCCCTCTGTCTCCAGGATGTGTGAAGAGGCTGGGCTGCCCTCATCAAGCCCTGTCAGGATTAGGGGTTCTGGCAGATGCTATTTCCAACAACATGCTAGCGCATTGTAATGAGCCTTTCCCGCATGGCGCAAACACACTCAATCTCACTCTTTAATCACCACCAAAGAGGCTCTCCTCCTACAGCCCATGACATGAGAGGAGAAAGGGGGATTTACACGTTTCCCATCCCCTGAGGACATATAATCTCTTTGGGAGATGAGTGTCCTTTCTGTGAGCTTTGAGTGACACGTCTTGTATTAAGGATGGAACGCACAGTGGCCACCGAGTGCAGCGCCGGTCCTGAGATGGCAGGCGTTGTTCCCATGCAGCAGAGCTCTCGTAACGCGGGCTTCCTGGTCACGTGACCGCGGAATATCTGCATGCTGCAGCGACATTCAGGCAGAGAGCAGCTCCAGCGGGGCCATGTGGAGTTCTTGTCGACAGGATGCAGATGGTGAATGAGTAACAACCTCACAGCTTCTGTGGTGTGTATACCTACACCATCACTCCGACCGAGGCGAGCTAATATTGATCCGTGCGTCTGGTGCGGCAGGGTTGTTTGATAAGTGGACTGTGACAGACATGGAAGTAACATGGCTGTGATGTAACAAGACAGTAGCAGCATTTGAACAACAAAGCTGAGAAATGAACAAAGCAATCTGTGGAAATTGAATTTGCCACCTTCTCTATGCCTCAATACTCAACAGTTATCATTAATGTTTACATTGCTCGAATGCTGTTGCGATAAGGAATGTATCTCTGTAACTCCTTAACTGAAGTTCTCAAAGTACTTCGTTTTTGTTTGTTTTTCAAGCGTTCTCGACTTCCCAAGAGTCCTGTTTCAGGACTGACTGGTGTTGGCTTGTACAGACCCAATCATTGCGAGACACAGTACATGTTTGTCTTGTACGGCAAGTGTACATGTGAGTATCTGCTCCGAGCATTTATCATGATTGAAGATCTGTTGCTGTTAGGGCAACAGTCGACCAGACGGATGTGTGGCAATAAGAAAGAAAGGATCTTCTCACTCCTCTTGGCTCTTGTCAGGATAGTTAATCCAAGTAACAGTGGTGTCAGGTCCATGTGGTTTCACGCTCATATTTCTTTGTACAGATCCATCTGCTCTGATGTGGTGTGATGTCCCAATAACTCTGCTTCCACGGACATAATATGTGGTGGCATAATTCAGGACACTATAAATAGGAGGGCAGAGAAATACAGCCCTTTTTATTAAAACAGTAAATTGAGCTGCTCGTGAAGGATTGGTAGAAGAAGAAAGAAAAAAAGTGGAAAAAGACAAATAAAGACGTAATGTTTGCCAACTACACCGTGTCCGTGTTGTTGACGGCAGCATTAACTGAGTTAATTTACAGCTTGTAATAATGGACTGGTAAGAAAAAAAGAACAATATAATCTGTCTCTCAAATAGAGGATGACAAATCCAGTGCTAGGGCTAGTGAGGCCGCTGGCTGGATTACATTCAAAGCAGGTACGGTGGTGATGGATTGACGCCAAGCGGGCAGCGACAGCCCTGAATCAACTCGGGTGAGTTTATGAAATGAAACCGAAGTAAAACAGTGACAGCCATCTTTTGGGAGGTCATTTCATCAAAAGCCTATTGACCCAGAACGTGGAACCTATTGCGTGATAATGACGTGTAATTACATTAGGCCTAGTAAAAGGTGGCGCTACGCATTCCTGAGGAAATCTTCAACCGATGCCCCCGCGCTCGGAAATCCAATGGATACTGCAACCACTCAAGCGCCTTTCGTCTCCCTCATGAAGTTATTAATGAGCATACATGGGATCGACATCAAACTGAAACAAAACAGGCGGCAGACTTTGCCCTTTCCCTCCCTCTCCCCTCTCTTCTCTCTGTGTGATGATTTCAAGATAACCTTTTGATTGACATTTAGCAAGGTCGTCGGTTAATTACCAGTAGCTCTTCACCTTTAATTACGCGCCCGTATTATTATGCACATCGTTATTTACCTAAGACCCAAATCGGTTCAACAACAATTCTAATGCAAATCGGGCAACAATTATCTCCCCCATCAGCAAGAGGAGAAGCAGGTCTTGTTTGTGCCTAATGACATTGTTTGCGATATCGAGCGTCGGAGCGTGTCATTAAGTTCTTTTCCTGCAAGGTTACCATTGAGAAAATCCTCCGTAGCCTCTCTGCCCTCTGTCCCGAGGAATCCTTAGTCAAACACAACTAATGTCTTACCTTACACTCAATTACATGCGCACGCACGCACTAACATACTGTATCTGTGGACAGGCAGATACGTGCACTCATACACAAACACTCTCACACACACACACATACATACACACACGCACAAAGTAGATTTTATTGTGACATTATGATGAGTAAGTATTGATACAATTATCACTTCGAAAACCCGCCGTACATTTTTTTAAACTTCTGGTTTAATGATATAGCTTGTGAAATGGGGTGGACGATTATATGAATAATACCCAACAGGAGTATACTTCAATAATATCGCCATGGTATGAGGTGCGGTAGGACCCAAACTCAAGAAAGCAACGAGGCATAGCTTCCAACAAAAGGCTTTGATCCCAAAAAAGACTGGACAAAAAACAGGGACCTAAACGAGACACAGGTGAACACAATGAGCTTTAACGAGAAGTGAACGAGACACAGGTGAACACAATGAGCTTTAACGAGAAGTGAACGAGACACAGGTGAAAACAATGACAGGGAAGCACGCCTGGGGCCCCTGACAAGTACACTTCAACATGGTGAAATTATGGCTCCACTGACCCAGAGCTATGGAAAAAGAGAATTGGGACTATGTCATGAACCCAGCCTTTTCCCTCTTGTTTTCTGACCTTCACTTCAATAGTTTGACGATAATATATGGAGGTATGCAATAATACATGATCATACTGTATTTATGTACAGTATAATAAAATGCACAAAACTAGGCTTTACATAGGGATATAATCATGCCTGATTATAAATGCCAGTCAGTGTAGCGGCCTCCAGTGCTTGCCAAGTTTATGGGAGTTAGTTTTGCCCTCAGCGGAGCCAAAGAAACTCGCATTCTGCTCTGAATAAAATGTTAATTCATGCTGCGGGCAATCCAAGATGGGGCGAGAGGAGTCTTATTAACATGCTATTTTTTTTGCAACTCTCTTGTCTCCCAGGGTGCACTTTGTTTTGCTGCTCATTCGCTCACTGATACTTTCTCCATTGGGGTCTCCTGCATTGCTGTGACCTCTAGATCCCTTTCTCTCTCACCCCTTGTCAGCTCTACGAGACAGCCCCTTCACTCCCCAGGGCCTCTTTGTGTGGACGGATTAAATCAATACCATTTACTAAATATTTCCACATGACCCTGTGAGCCTACCTGAGAATAGGCTGCAGGCAATTGGTGACGTGGAATATTACTTTTTGTCCGGGAAATATGATCCTAATTGGACACAAGGCTGAACTTTCATTTGGACTTGGTGATGCTTGTTACGCAATCCCGTGTTGGAGCGTGTACCTGCTGCCCTGAGCTTTGCCATGAGCTAACAAGACATTTTCTCATTAGCGGTTTAAGTGGTACAGTATGTTTCCAATCGCTCCTCTAATAACACTGAGGCATGCACTGCGGGTCAGAGCTGGATTTATTCACTTTTATGACAATCTCACTGGTTGTGTTACAAACATTTGTGGTGAGCACCTCTGTCTTGATAGCAGATAAATAACAATTGCAAGGTGTGCTTCATGTTAAACGAGACCTTTACGGCAACACGTCAAATAAAAAAAAACAACAAACAGCAAATCCTAACGATGAAATGGAATAGCAGATTGGCCTCCATGTTTTAGACAAGGGAAGTCATGATTATTTGTACTTCTCAAGAACAGGGTTCTCCACCTTTCTCCTCCAGCGGATCCATTGAAAGATGTCCCCCTGCCGCTAATATTAAAGTGCTGTATATCAAAGGAGCGAACATATTTCTTTGAGAAACTGTAAAGATGATGTATAAATGGATTCAGATTGGGGAAACAATGTACGTATGCAGTAAAAGATCTTAGAAAATTCTTGATGGATTCAAATATGTATCGAGGGAGAGATCTAGTACGTGTCTGTGTATATGTCTCTCTTTTGGCGTGTGTGTTTGTCTTTATCATTTCGTGTATCTTTCTCTGACTGTGTGTGTGTGTGTGTGTGTCCGTGCATGCGTGCGTGCGTGCACATAATGTGTGCTTGTGTCTTTGTCTAAGAGTGCAGACAGATTCACCCCAATCCCCCTGGATGATTGCATCCCTCTCAGCCTCACTGAAAACTGCATTTCATGGTTAACTGTCTGCCAGTCGCACACACCCTTTCCTCCTCCTCCCTGCCCCTCAGAGTGATTGATATGACTCATATCATCCATTTAGGGATAATCTATGCCTTTTCGCTTTTTACGAATCTCTGTTGTAATCATGTACTTGGTGCACTTGAACAAGGTCACAGAGACATAACAGGTGTGTGCAGAAATGTCCGTTACAGAAGGTGTGAAGCGATAAACACCTGAAATACAACATGCATCCAAAGACATGCAGTGGGACAGTGGGCAGGAATAGCAGTCCAGGTATATTGTATACAGGTGGAGAGAGACAGAGAGGGAGAGACAGAGAAACAGACAGACAGACACATAGGTGTATAGGATATGCAGTGCTGGTATATTTAGTCAGAAGGTAGTGAATAGGGAAGTCTGCATCACTGTACATCTGGTAATCAACCTCACCTTTCCTGTCACTTAGAGAAAGTGCTGATGTGGGCGTGTTCATTGTGGAGCCCTGCGGTTTAGGAAGCGGGGACTGATATTTTGCTCAATTATACAGTACAACATTTTTTTGAAGAAGAAATCTAAAATAAATCACATTTCAAGAAGAAATCTAAAATGTGATAAAGCTATCGATGGGCATTAAGTTAGGGATTATAACGCACATAAAGTACATCCGGAACAAGCCTTTACCAAGTTTTCCACCCCAGCACAACTGGAGACAAGACAGCGTGAACCATGTTAAGGTGAATATAGCAGCAATCACGTCCAACATCGTTTTAATGGCCGATGGATTGATTTACAACTGAAGCCAAGGGGTCAAATGCAGAAAGTGGTGCTGAAGCTGTGTTAGGGCGAGTAGGCCCATTGGTGCGATGGGACAGCCCGGATGCATGGAGAAAACACCATATCAAATCAGACTGAGTTTCAAGAACATGGTTTTCCATCCAGACAGGTATACCTTTTGAGTAATCTAAAATGATGCTCAGCATATTACGTTTCTAACGATTTTTGAGCGGTATGAATTCCCCAGAGCGGCGCAAAGGAGGAGCTTCATCTGCTATTCAGGTTTCAAGTTAATGAGCTGCGGCAGCCCCTCGTTCGCCCTGACCACCACTCTGCACTTCTGTGGGGACCAAACTGCCTGCGCAGGCCTTGTCAGAGAGAGCACATGCATTCACCAATTATCAGCCTCCCTCGCAGTGGGGGAATTGAGGCAACGAGTGAGAGATCTCATCGTTTCATTTAAAGGGTAGTCTTCTCTGTTTTGACCCCTCCACTGCTCTCTCTACCGCCTTTTCCCTTTCTATGCCCGATTGCTAATCTACTATCTCTCCCTGTCTCCTCTCCTCTCTGTTTCTCTCTCTTCAGCACACACACTCTCTCTCTTCCAGTCCCCTGTCTCTCCAACTCCCCCTGCTCTTGTGTCCTCTGTTGTCAACCTTCCCCTGGGACAACATTGTCACTTCTCTTTAGTCATGCCGGCCACAGCGGCTGTGCAGCTGCAATAGTTTTGCATTCCAGGCAAACCCCTGGCTGTGGGGATACAGGCAGCACGAGAGAGCGACCAGGAGAGGAGAGGAAGGGAAGGGCGACACGAAGGGGAGTGGAAGGGAGCGAGGCCCCAGTCATGCACACGGGCAATTCATGACTTTTGAGGACAAACCTTTATCTTTTGTCTTTGACCCTAGTCTAGTCACTTATTTTTTCAGTTTTTCTTTTTTTTTACAGTCATACTTAGTCTTTTTGGTTGCCTGGGTGTGGTGGTTGTGGGGCGGTGGGGGCAACTTCCTACAGCGAGGTCTGAGTCAGTGACCTTGGCTGCCAGCCCTTGATGTCATCAGAAGGTTGACTCTGAGTGATAAATGTGGCTTTATTTGAATCTTTTGCTGACATTTGACAGTCCCTCCGCATTGTCCTGCGTCATCCATCAGAAACAATTTGCGAGCTTCCTTTTAAACGGCAGTCAAGTTCACGTATGATGCGCCCTGATTTAAGGATGGTTTGTGTCCGTTCAGACATTTTACAATCGATAAGAACCGACTTTCTACATTTTTTGATGAATGTGATCGTTTAATGTTGGATGTGATCCAGTCATCAATACTTGATCTAGATAAAGTAGATAGAACATCGCGAACCCGTAAACTTTCTTCCTAGATTTACAGCATCATTTCCCAGATAGGCCTGAGACAATGCAATAGTGCCAACAATGCAAATTAAATGATCAATCATTCTTTCTTAGGGTATGCTTTACCACCCCAATTCTCTGGATTTCATTAATTTAAACACTTTTCGATGACAGTAAATAATTTTCGTCTTATTGAAATAGAACTTCGAACTACTTGAACCAGTATTGCTCAGTCATACAGTACTTACACTTAGAGAAGTTTTAAAGTCCAACTTTGTACAGATCTTTTGTAATATTCTACGTATATAAATCATCTGCCTTTTGGCATTAGTGGTATGCACTGTTTGAGGACACAATGATTTACAAAGCAGAAGTAACACAGTGATTTTTATTACCGACAAGCCTAAATCTTTGCCTTTTAATCCGTCTAAGGCTGGAAAGGTTTGAGACCTTGCTAAGCCTATAATCTCTCCCTCCCACAACTTCACAAAAGTCAATATGAAACACCAATTACCAGGATAAATGCATTTTCTTTCCTGAAGATACTTCTTCACTGCATGAATAAGTTGGACATTTTTCGATTTCAAAATTAATTAATTGGTGGAAAAATGTGCCAGAACCAGCTTTGAGTCACTGAAAAAGAGAGCATTTTCCCCCCAGAAGAGCTAAATACACAAAATAGTCTTACCTAAACAAGTGCACATGCTGTAAATGTTATTTGATCACAAAAAAGCCTTTACAAATTGTACCTGGACAAAACATGACCTAATGTTTTAAACCACACAAGCTTGTCTTCTCTCCAAAAACCAAACTATGTTTAACAGAAGAAACTGAATCGGTTTTCTCATTCTCCTCCTTCACTTTCCATAGACCTATGCGAATTATGTAACTTCAGTTGCTTTTACAATGTTCCCATGTCTTTCTAAAGCCTGTCCTCTGTGGAATACTTGACCATGAATGTTGCTGTGGCTTCAGCCTTCATTCCACAGCCCCATTGCCGTTTATTTTCTTTTAAAAATGCAATCTTTTCATCACAAAATGTGTGATAAGGTTGGAACATCAGGGTATTGTCTAACCAATGTATAGACAGCAGGAGTAGCAGGCTTTATTTTAACATCACTTGTAGTAGACACAGACCTACAGTATCTAGGCCATATCAAACATAGTTTGCTCTGCAGGACTTGCTGATCGATGAAGGTACTGAGGCAGAAATACCCTTGATTGACTGCAGGTGTGTAGGAGGAGTATGCAAACATCATTACTGCTCTTGTGTGATCAAGCTTTATATCCAGAGCAGCGGAGACGTCTTAAAGTTTACCAGCTAGTGTGACACTGTTTCACCAGTTGTGAATTAAAGCTTCAAGACAGGAAATATGCTGCTCTTGGTAGTGCTATTGACATCTTTTTAATGCTATCTTAATTCTCGTCTTAATTAACCATAAATTAACCATCTTCGATATATATTTATTTGAATTGAATTATGTATAGTCATATATGTATATATACCCTGCTATTACAATACATATATAATTATAATATTATAATTGCTATATATATCAATTATGATATGATATTATATAATATATATTTACGTAATTATATCAATTATATAATTTATCAGTATAGTTCTAAAGTAAATTATAAGTAATATATATAATGTGAAATTATATGATATAATATATAGATTATGATAATTCTCCTAATTTTTTGTAAAGTATATAGTATAAGTAATTCTAATGTGGAGTGATTGAATATATTAATATATAATTTTCATCCATGTAAGTCAAAAAATTGAAATAAAAAAAGCAAGATAATATATAGGGTGAAGCGCTAAAAGCAGGGGCAAATTATGTTAAATGGGACTCTGGGGGGGTATGTTTCCAAGGTGTTGTCTTATAGGGCTAATAAGCGAAGGTAGTTGAGCCACCACTAGGGAAAGGGAGAAGAACTAGATGATGGATAGATGGGTTTGTCTCCAACGTCTTTATTACAAGGACAAGCATCCTATTCATTGTAGCTGACACTCTGTTTTGAGTTATGCACACAACTAATAAGGTGGAAACACATTGGAAATCAGGCTTCCAAGTTCACCTCGATTGCATCCATTGCAAATTCCCAACCAGTTCCTTACATCCCCTTGATAGAGCACTTAAACAAACTCTGTTAGTAGAAGTGGAGTTGATGTGTTTCCACTCTGGTTAATTGAGACAATTAAAGTGTTTGGGTTGCATTTTGGTTACATACCCCATGAATAGAACAGGTAATTTGTTGACAAACGGTTTTACCGTTTTGGTATAATTCGTTGAAAAGGTTCGTGCTCTGAAGTTGAGTCTGAAGCAATCAAAGGCTTGTTAGCTTGGTTGACATTTTTTGATTGAAGGGCATGGTGCAGTAAGAGCTTTGTATTCCCTCATTGCGCGTCCCTCTGTTCAGGTAGTCATTGATAAAAGTAGAAAAGTGGAATTTGTCCAATGTAGACAGCTGTTGGTCCAAATTTAATTAGTCCATTAACCTCCCTTTGTCTTGGGGTAATTATAGGGTCATATTTTGAGCCTCAGAAGTCTTTAGTGACGTATGGTGAGGTCTATTAATAACCAATACTGATTCTGCATACACCGACTTTTGACAATTCTTATGTATTTACAAATGGATTTACGTCACCGTGCTGCTCACTTAGAAAGAGAGGATGTATCGGAACATCAGAGGTGAGCTTTGTGCTTCTCTCACTGTGTAACACCTCTGCATCAAAGGGACGTTCCGCCATGTCTTTCCTTTCCATTCTTCGCCAATCGGTTCATTTAAGGCTTGGACTTAATCAACAACATTTCATCTAGTCTGCCACCTAATTGCTTTGTTTAACAAAGTGGCAATCAATCATCCACTGGCTGCTATTCTTGTCACACTATCCAGCTGTGAAACGGATAAGAGGGACCCACTATTTCACATTTGCCTCCCCACGAAAGCGTTTCCCACAAACATTTTTCAGTCGCCGAAAGCAATTTTTTTTTTACTTTTAAAAGTCTGGCAATTTAGTATTCTGTCAGTCTTGATCTTGTTTGCTCTCCTTGCTGAGTTTAAGAGTAAAATTGTGCACTCACTGTGGTAGGTTTGAAATTGCAAGTCATTTGAGTTTTGTGATTTAAAAGGATCCCTGCAAGCATGCTAAATGTATAATTTTCCATTGAAGAACACAAGTTTTATCTCTTATCATGTCTACCGTCCCGATTCATCTTCTTTCAATGAGGTGCCTCTTGAGACAGAGCCGATGCACAAGCAAGCAGGGGGGGGGGGATCCTACCTGAGTTGGTTGTGGGACTTTTATCATATGATAAATGGATCATTGATATGCATGGATTATAGAATGTGAGACTGGAAATTGCTTTCCTATCTTGATGGGCTGATAATGTGGATTGGAGGGAGTTCGTCATCTCAGTCAACATTACCTGTCATTACACCTTTGGACCCAATCTGGCAAGTGATCTGTCTTATCCCGGCTGGTTTCAAGGTAATCTCACATAGTAATTAACTCATTGACTCATTTCCAACTGTATTTAAATGGTAAATTATCATCTTCAAATACGAAGCAGCACAGACTATCCAGCAAATGTTTGTGTACGCCTGTGAAGAATAAGGATATATAGTAACAAGGTATGGTTCATCTGTCCAGTCTTGCTTTTTAGACGGTCAAAGGAAACACCTGTGGAATGTTGTAAACTGTTAAGGAAGGTAATTGTAGGAGTGTGGATTGCAATATCAAGTGTTTACTAGCGAAACACATTGTTAACTAAATAAGAGAAACTGGCACAAAAATGTATTAACAGGGACCGTTTTGTGAAGCTCGAGCACATGCATAATTAATAGATTGTTTTCATTTATGTAAGAAATCACACAACAAAAACAAGTTTATTTAACGCTAATAAATGAAGCAAGCACCATCGGAACACTTGGAAAGTATTGCGTTGGGTGATTCCATTTTTCAATATTATTGACTGTATGGCAGTCTACTGCATATCACAATAACTTCAGACAAAGTTAAGTGTGGTGTTAGCATTCCAAGTGAACTGGTTCAGGTCAGTGTGGACACCGTCTACCGTTAGAATCCGGGCCCAGTCCAAAAGAAGTTACGTCAAGACTGTTGAAAATCATCACAAGTCACATTGAACATTTAACTTAATGGTTTGTGTTGTTAGTGGCTTTGAATAGCAGCATGATCCCTCTGTGAAATTGGAAATTTGCTCTGGCTAAATGTTTGCACTCCGCAACTCGGACAGTTATAGATTACTGCAGCCATGTGGTCTAAACAAGAGTCAATGTTGCTTTGTTCAGTTAATAGAATATCCAATAAACATGCTGGTGATACCAGCTGGATCAGTATTGATCACGAAAAACAATGACACAAAGTGTTGATAATGGTCTTGAATACTGCAGGAGAAGTAGAATGTTACTCTGTTGTGGGTCTGCTAGAGGCCGGAGGTACCACTCCGTGTCCTATAAGTCCACTTGACACTGAGCACTGAGCAAAAAACAAAGGGAAGGAGGAAATAAATAGCTGGGCTGATACTCCTGCAATGCAATGAGGAGAAGTCAATTTGCCACTGCGATTGCATGGCGCCTGAACTGTAATAATAACATTAATCCTTGAGGAAAGTATCTGTGTGCCTGCAGATTGCTTTGTGAAATGTACATTCATTCCCAGCTACTTCATCCAATTACCTTTTATTGACATGCCGAGGATAACCCCCCCCCCCCCCCCCCAAAAATAAAAATAATTTAAAGGTAGAGTAATCAAACAGCTTGTGTTCCTCAGTTCAGGAGTCCGCGTATCAGCAAAGAGTCTTGTACTTTAGTCCTGGTGGGGTGAAGTCACGTCCTAAATGTTTGGAAACAGCACTGCACTCGACTGACAGAAATCCCTTACACTGCGGAGGTCATGAACACTGTACATTCCTCCTGTATATCACTTTGCACGGATATCGGCACAAAGACTGAGGCACAGTCATCCGTTATCACTGGAATAAATACGGACGTGTTCGCGTGCCTGATCTTTCTAAATAATGCCATGTGCAGCGTTAGTATTTTGACATAGACGACAATCAGATAAAGAATGAAACTTTGATGTCACGAGACAATTGACGTTGCGTCACTTGCCTGCATAGGCATCTTTTGTATCACTGCATCATTAAGCAAAAGCATTCCTTGCATGCCGCTTCAGTAACATTTTATTACCTTTACAGTTTATAGTTAGAGTTGCTTGTAGGAAAAGCATTACAAAAACATTACACTAGGCTGGCTGCGCATGCGGAAACCATGGATCACAAACCAAGTGCTTTTACAGTCTGTGGACCATGAAACAATATCATAAAATCATTCGTTAATTGAGCTAATAGTTAAAGTATTCTCTCGTCAAATAATGGTTTTGTTCGCACATTATTTGAGTTCAGTCAAGTGTTTAAAAATGGTAGTTGTGTCTGTTTCTTCATCCAAGGAAGTAGTCGAGAAAGAAGCTTTTAATTTGTTGATGTCTTTCAGTCGGGCTGTCTTGCCTCAGGGTGCGGCTCTGGCTAAGCTGCTCAGCAGAAACCCCCTCATGCAGTTGGAATAGATCTTTAAACACAGACGGATAACACTGGCTGTTTGATCTACAGGCAATGGAGAACAATCATTTGTTTTCACTTTCAGTAGCTACCGCCAAGCCTGATTTCGTGTCAATCTTTGTAATGTGATATTTATAAATAAGATGCTTCAGACATTGTTTGATCCATATCCTTGACATTGCCATCCACCACAAAGTCATTCCTGAGTCGAACAGTACAGGCCAAAAGAGTGATAATTGCCTATGCATTGCGTTTCATTCGTCTCCTTAAAACTGTAGTTTCGGATGACCTTCGTTGATGACAGTCATTTCTGACGGCCTTGAGTTGAACGCCAACCGAAAGGACTGAAGCTAAAAAATGGTTGATTTCGAAACTGATTACATCAGAAAGTACCTCAAGGAAACCCAGTAATTGGTCACCTGTTTTGCTTTACACGGCCATGGTAAGGTGGGAAGATGTCTGATCATAAAATAATCTAATAATAAATCTGTCAGTGCTGGTCAGAACATTGGGTATGAATCCAATAAAGCAGGCGTTGAGCTTGGAAAATTGCATTTAGATTGAAGTAATTGACAATTAGCATTCACACGCATGTAACACAAGATTAATTGTTTACGCTTGTAGGTCCGAGGTTTGTTTGTTGGGAAGAACTCTGGGAAGAACACCAAGAACGATTCGAATAACTATTCACGCCTGAAGAATATTCTGTCATTAATTATGTAGGTATAGGCAGCTGTACATTACATTCAGAATGTATTTGCGTCACCAATGCAAAGCTCCGCATGATGAAAATGTACAATATGTGACAGGTGGAATAAGATGTCTTGAGACATGTGGGATCATAGTACAAAGGCGTTATTTGTTAACTGCACCTATTCTTGTCAGAATGAGGGAGTAGAATAAACTATAGACATTTTCCCATCGTTTTGCACCGCAGAATGAAAGTTAGGTAATTAAACAAATGACCTAAACAAAGTACGTAGTTTTGCACCTGTGGACATTTTACCAACCTGTTTTCAAGCTGTTGCCTCAGTTTATATAACTATAGTATATCTTTTAAATGTGATTTCAGTTCATTTCCCCCTAGAGTACAAAGAAATGAAATTCAAGGAGAACAAAAGCCTGTTACCTTGAATACAATTTTCATCTCTGTATGAGATGAGAGTTTTTAGCACCCCTTTTAATGGAGAAATTGTGAAGAAGGTTGTTTGACTCCCACAACCTTGCCTGTCTTGCTTCCATCAAATCATTTATCTTCCATTTTTATTGTTCATTGCTCATTAGTCTTAATTTAATTTTCATTTCCTGAGCCCACTTGCAAAAGGAAGTCCAATTATGTGTCAGCCATGGTTCTCCTCACAGCATGCATGCCGCACTGGAGTAGTCAGCGCCCGAGCAAGTGGAGTGAAAGATATGGGTTAAACGATGGCAGGGTAATTTAACCATGGAATCCTCTAGCTAGCGCTAACGCACTCAGAGGAGGTCTGTGGGGACTGTCCAGAGTTGAACGATGGAGGGATTTGATGAAAGGCACCTTTCATGAAGACGCCTCTCTCTCTGTTTCAGCCGCTCACGCCGTCCTGCGTTCACTCTGTCAACCGTTGCGTTTAAGCGCTACCATCTGGCAGAACACAGAGAACGACACAAGCCGTCTCCCCAGGAGTGCAACTGTACATGTGCTGAGGGTATTCAGGACCAGGGTTGGAGCTGCCCCACCCAACCAAAAAAAGTATATAATGCATTTTACACATGGAGAGAACACACAGAACCCCCCCCCCTCCCCCACATCCGGTGCCCCTATGCCCTGCACACACTGCATACCCCATTTTCGCGCCACTACATCTCCCCACAGTGCAGATAAGCTCCGTCCTGTCAGTCCATTCATCACTGTCAAAGGCCTCAAGTTTCCTATCTCTCATCTTCGGTTGCCAAGACAAACACCCAAACACGCACACGTACACACGTAGAGTAAATACTCCCTAACGCTAAACATGATGCCCCACCATCAGAGGACTTGTTGGGCTTTCAGGGTTATCAGGAACAGGTGGATTCATCTGCATTTGAATGATTTCCTGTTGTCCAGACTTGTCTTTAGTAGGACTTACAGACCCAAACTTCCACTGACAGGAAAGTATTTGGGATTGTCTCCACATCCAAGATTCAAGTTTGGGGATTTGGATTTCAGTTTGATCTTACACTTCATAACAGCCATAGCAACAACAAAGCTACTTCAACATTGCACATAGCACCCCCCCCCAACCTATTATTCCCTCTGCTTGCACCAGGTCCTAGACACTAATGGCCTGGCAATGGCCTTGCCATGGCAGGAGTTTTGTTCCTTCTGCAGAATGCATAAGTATATGCCAGGTATTATGTTTGTGTCAATTCTGTGTACTGGATTTATGTGTTTATATAATCTTTGAGTCAGTTGAAGCAAGGCTTCTTGAGAAAGAATGATAAGGACTCCATCCAAGTATCTGGGCTTGTCATTCTAGCCTAGCACAGGTGCACTGCAATAATTTGTTGATTGAGTTTGATTTCAAACTAATGTAACTTAGTCAGTCATGACCAGAATGGCCTGGATAACTTCTACACGTGTGCAAGCTATGGCAAAGATGTTATCTTCAGTGGGAATGAAAGTCATTCTCACCTCTCAGTAACGTTTTGAAGAACGACTGGGGCCCCTCATCATTCATAATGACACTGATCATCTATTATAGAGTCAGATATGATAAAAAAGGGGCCTGGCTGAGAGAAAGTGTCCTCTATTGCAATTCTGATTTCCATGGATCTCTTCCTTTAACCTTGGTTAGTGACAGATAATAAGTTTGTCATTGGAGAGCTTCCTTCTAGTCCCATAAAGGCCTTTTAAAAGAGATATATTGCTTGCCCCTCTGGTGATGAAGTCTGTGCTGTTTAGGATTATATCTCAATTCATTCTCATTTATTTTCCCCAGAGGCCTAATTTGACTGAGTCCGCTTCATCATTACATCGAAGGTTATCAACTCTGCCAACAGATGAGATGTGTCCTTGTGCTCTGAGAATTGGTCACTTCTTTTCAGCTCCCCTAATTGTCACCCGTTTCTCCATGGCTGCGTGTGCTACTTTTCTGAGTCAGCAAATTGAGGCTGGTTTAAAATAGCCGAGGATGAGGATCTCCCGTATCACGGCCACCCAGGAGGCAAGCCCTCATCTCAGCAAACCTCTGATGTATGGAGAATATGAGGTCTGTCTCTCGTTTGTCCTCCTGCTGTAGACGAGGGAAGCGCTTTCCATTCGCACCTTCTTTTTACAACTCCGCTCGCACCATTCGGTCACTTTATGAAATAACATGTTTGCGAACGCCTTACCGTACTTGAGGAAACGCGACGTTTTTTTTGTTGACGGAACTCATCAACGCACGGCAACGCAGCTATTACTGCATTGCGGCGTGTTCCGTAAATGCTCGTTGTGACCGTGGATGAGAAAGTCGCATCAAAACAAGCAGAAACAGAAGATCCCGCTTGCTCCAATGTAACAACAGACATCCCATATATAAACCTGCTGTTCTAAATAAGATCAGCACGATGGTAATTATCCTGATGAGGAGAGCATGCTGCATGCTGTCTCTTGTTGTCTCTACAAACTTAGTTAAGGGATGTGTAGGCAGATAAGTAATTCTCCAAGTGCCATTAGTAAAAGATATCATTGGAGTGAGTGTGCATGTGTGTGGGGGCCTTTGGAACCTATGAATAGTTATGTGCGTGCTTTGTAATTACATGTGTATGTATGAATATCATTAGCATACATCACAAATGGAATGAAAATGAATGAAAGGATGACAGGAAGCACTGATAACAGACTACAAAACATGTTCATCACCACAAAACACTTCAGTCAGCATATATCAGCGCATCTCCTCGTCCCTCATTTAACAGATAATAGTATGGTTACATAATCTAAATGTTAATGCTGTTTAACATTCGTTTTAGATGGTACTTTTGGATTTTTTAGGAACAATCGTTAGCGCTGCACAAGTGACGTGAATGTTCATTTCAGTCTATCACGCATATTACCTCACATTAGTCATTATTCCCAGTCTGTGAGCTGCATTGCCTTTTCACTTCTTGCGTTTTCATTTCATTGGCACTTTTAAAACTCCATTTTAATCAATAAGCATTTTTAGGAATCGTATTTAGTTTACCTTCACGAAAGGTCACAATATGACTGATTGCATCTCTACGTTAGTTGTTGCTGTTGGACTTCAGGTTAGCAAACATTTCTTTCTGAGAACACAGCAAGGGCCAATCTGGGATGTTTCTGTTTCTTTAAATGAATCCTAATCTTGTGAAGTGCATCATCATCACTTGGTCTACAGCTCGATGATTTGTGCCATCGCGACGCCATAACAACCCAACTCAAAATGGAAATGCAAATAACAATTCAATTCCAGGAGAAGATTTGCCATCTTTTCCCCCCAGTCTACCTTATTGATTGACAGCACACACCCGTACCTCCTCACCCGTTCCTCTCAATCATATCGGGATGTTCTGTGTCAAATCCCACCCTCGCTCACCATGAGAGAGCCACTTGAATTAAAAAACAGAGTATGGCTCTCAGTTTTCTTCAGTGTAGGAGATCTAAACCGTGGTCTGCGGGTCAATTTCAATCAGTCCTTGTCGAGCAGCTAAGTCCTCACATATCTTCTGGCTGGTTATCTGTCTTCACTTCCATTGCTTCTTTTGAAAGTGGATTTGTGAAGTTTAGAACACTTGAAGTAGGAGATCACACACTTATGAAGACCTATTCATCTATCGAACAGGCAGAAAAGACAGACACGGAGATTAAAGACAAAAAGAGATTTTGATTAATTTCATTTTGATCACTTTATCATCCCATTATGAAAAGGTGTCTTAGGTCAAGGCTGTATTTACCCTTGACTTATAACGGACTCACATCTCTGATATCTTGGTCGTGATAGGTTGTGGAGCCTTTTGTAAATAATTAGGGAATTGATGTTGAATGCACCATCGAATTAGTGTTTTTTACTGATAAACCTTTGTTATCATTCAGATTTTGAGATTGAAAACATCAGTGCAGTGCTGATAACTACAGTTGAAATGGAATCACCTGTTGCAAGCTATTTGGAAAATAACAGAAAGGGACTTATCTAGCCCTAATATTCTACATAATATTATTCACAGAATATGGAGTAAATGAATGAAATGGAATGTATGGAGACTTGGTGTACTGATCTGAAATTTGCGAGCCATTCACTTTTTTCAGCAGCTAGTTAACTGGTTTGAAAAATGTAAAGTCTGTGTTCCTATCTGAAAATCTGTTCAAACTGTAACTGCTTCTGACATTGGTGACCAGGATGTCCAGTTGGGTTTATCTCCCTCAGCTGGGGTTGCCATGGAAAAGGTTGACGGTCCTTGAGTGTAACTGGCTGAAATCATTTGATCTTGCTCCTCAATGTAAGTACCATCCATGAGCACCACCAATGAGCTTGCAGCTTCATAAAGTGCTGTTTATATGAGGTGGTTGTTGCATGCGTCAGGCAAGAACGCACTGATTTTGAATCCTGGAGTGTGAAAAAAAGGGGAGAAATGTAAACTGACAAGCAATGTAATGACAACTGTGACACTGACATGTTATATATAACTTACAACTACTGTAATAACAAGAACTTCATTCGGATACAACATTTTATAAATCACTGCGTATTTGCTGCCAATTTACACAAGGAAAGTATGAATATGAGTGAAGGAACATTGGTACATCATTTTGACTGGTCTCAATGGAAAGCGTAAAACAATACCAGTGCAAATTGACATGATGCATTCAAGTGCAATGAGATGAAGTGACGACCTCTCCACATGTACAAAGTCAACATCCTAGTCCATGAAGTTCCACAGTATGTTGGTGCTTTTCTGTTGGTGTGATCTGGCTTAACGCGACAAAAGCCAGCGGTATTTAACGTTTACTTTGCGGATGTGAGCAGGTTTGAGCCGAGTCACACAGCTCTACTTAAGACACGTGAACAGTGCTGGGGACTGGTGCTTCGTGACTTCAGCCAGCAGAAGCCCCCTCTGGGATGGGCTCACCATTAAGCTAGCCTTCCTCTCCAGGCCCTGGACCTCCCAGGCATCTGGACCCTCGGTACCGTATGACGGCGGAGGGACTGAGAGCTACAGATAAGACTCAAAGTCCATCAAACCTAGTGGAGCAAACTGTCCTATCCAGCTACCCATTACCTCTGGATGCTTGGCTGCACTGAGCCCTGCTCTCCACAACCAGCCTCCACAGAAACAGAGCTCTCTCTCTCTCTCTCTCTCTCTCTCTCTCTCTCTCTCTCTCTCTCTCGAAGGGGCTGTATTTATTAATTGCATGGCCACATTTTGGAATCCCATCTATCTCCAATTGGAACATCCTGTTTGTGACACTGAATGTAGGCTGTGTGAGTGACGCTCGTGACAACAGAGTTTGTGCCTTTTGTTCTTTTGATGGCTAGGCAACTATTTTGTCACAGCAGTGACCCGAGGCCATGAGAGTTGGGATGTTGTGTGAATGAGCTGTCAGACGAAGAAGAAGCTTTAAACTCTTGCTAAAATGCTCCAGACATTCCCTCAACACAATCTGTGCAGTTTGATGTTGTTCACAGAATGTGAACCACCATATTTCAGAAGCCATTAAAATAAAAAATAAAAAATGCCTATTCACGTTTGCGCAAAATATACTACATGTGTTGAACATACAGTTTGTGTGGGTAATGTATAATGGAGGTATTGGAGGCATAGAGTATGGAAGCCATAATCCACATCATGATTAAGTGGTTGTAAAACAGTCACCACATTAGAAAAGCCAGAATGTGGTCCAGCAGGTGAGATTGAATTTGTTGTAGGCTGTAGATAATGGTGCTCAACAATAATTACGACATATTTGTGAAAACCTAACGAGGCCTCAGATTAGTATTTGAAGTCTGCTTTACAACTCGTGCCCCTCATTAAAAAAAGGTAAACTGTTAATCCAATCTTGGGACCCAATCTGTTTCTTCTCTTTCACAAAGCTGTTATTGCTTCCCTGTGCTGGGCTTTCTAACCCATGAAATTAGGATACTGTTTGACAAGAATACTTCCATCATTTCATGATTACTTCTGGGAGTCAAGGTGCAGTACTCGATGAATGTAGTAGTAGTTCTATAAGGGAGACTTGGGAGAAGGCTGTGCCTCACCTCCCAGCCAGTCACTCATGTTCCTTTGTTTATTTACACCTCAGATGCACCTGTCTTTGTACGCTCATGTTTTTACAACAGGCTTGTCTTTGCTACCAGCATCATCCACCCTTCATCAGGTGTAACTCTGCTACCAGCATCATCCACCCTGCATCAGGAGTAACCAGGTATATTCTAGTTATCTGGCATACCAGGCAAATGCCTGGTGGGCCGACACACTTGGGACCAGTATTATATGATTTTTCATAAATGTATAAATCTTAATGTACATGTTTTAATAAACGTAAAAATGGCTAACGACTGGCTAATAAAAAAAGGCCGCTGTGAGCAAAAATGCTAGGGTCATTTTTTGGTCCCAGTCCAGCTCTGAGTGTGAGGTTGCTACCAGCATCATTACCTTCCATCAGGTTTAACTTTGCTTCCAGCCCTAACATTCATTCATCCAATGCAATCCCTAAACTTACTCTATTGTTGGTAATGTCTTTGAGCTCCTAAAATCCTACTAGAATGTTTCCCTATAAGTAAGGGTTTTCGGGGGTCGCTGAGGAAAGGGGGGAAAGAGCGTCGTCCAATGAGAAATAGAAGGTGTGAAAAGATTACTGAGATTGCAGAGGAACTTCAAAGGATAATACATGAAAAATAAATGTTTCATGAAACCAAAAAAAGCCAAGGTTTTTTTCTTTCTTTCAAATTTGACTTTAAGAGTACTTCACAAATAAAAAACACGAACCAAAAATTTGC
The DNA here is from genome assembly GCA_036571765.1 of Plecoglossus altivelis. Lineage (NCBI taxonomy): Eukaryota > Metazoa > Chordata > Actinopteri > Osmeriformes > Plecoglossidae > Plecoglossus > Plecoglossus altivelis. Next base: position 4,789,600 of record BROE01000020.1, read on the forward strand.
CTGAATCAACTGGAGAGCATCTGTTCCTCGGCTCAAATTTCGAGCAAACAGGTTGTAAATATACTCTTGATTGACTTTTCAGTTCAACCAAATGCAGAGAAAATCTGCTTAAACACCTCCTACTGAGATCGTATAAGAAAGCCAGACAAAAAGAAGACCCAGGGACATTTGATACCTCTCTCTCTCTCTCTCTCTCTCTTTCTCTCTCTCTCTCTCTGTCTCTCTCTCTCTCTCTCTGTCTCTCTCTCTCTCTGTCTCTCTCTCTCTCTCTGTCTCTCTCTCTCTCTCTGTCTCTCTCTCTCTCTCCTCAGTCCTTGCATCCGAGCAGATCCATCCGGGTCATTGGTCTTTTTTCCTCCTGGCTCGCCTGTCTAGTTGAATATACGTAAAACTGGCCTTGCCTGGGGGCTCCGGTTAAAAGATATCAGTTGAGAGGGCGGACAGGGAGGGGGGCGAGCTGTGGGCATGAGGCATTACGTCCCTCAGATTGAGCACGGCCCCTCAAGTCCTAATCCCAGCGATACGAGCCTGTTGACTCATGTGGACCTTTTCCAGCTGCCGATCCCTCAGACAGGAGCACAATGACACGTGCCCTGAGTCACAGTGACAGGAAGGAGCGGCGCAACCCTGCCCCAACTAAGGCCCAACTAGGGCTGGAATCGAATGCTTTACTTAGTCACCATCGTTGATCGTGACTAAGTCATCATCAAAAGAAGGGATCTTGAAAACGACATCTTTCAATGGTTTTTTGCCGATGCCAGTGTTAGTGCATTTGTCAGTGCATTTTTTATCTGCCATATTAGAAAGTTGAGCCTGTTGGTAAAAGAAAGCCAATCCAACCATGTCGGGTAAGGGAAAGTTGGGTAGACAAAAGAAAAGTGAAAGAATACCTGCATCACGGAATTGATTAAAACTTTGCAACGGCAAGGCTATACAGAGATTTCAATAACACTTCACATTTCACTTTTAAGTCTTCTTCCTACAGTCGGATTGGACAAGGTTGAAAAGAGGAATACACGAATGGAAAATCCCACCAACAAAAATGTATGTTTCCATTCAGAAATGTCGACCCTGTGTGCATACTGAGTGAAAACCAGATGCCAACTGACAATATACAAATTTGCACAGTGCCTGAGAAGCTGTAAGTGTGTTGGTGGATGTCTTGTTGAACCGTTGACCCTTCCAGCTCAGGTGCTGCTCTCTTTAAGCCTGACTGTTCCAGCCCTCTAATTAGACCTGCCATGTCTGATAGAAATCCTGTCAGAATCCACGGGCTCTGAAATGGCACTTGCTGTTTGTCACCTCTATTTCAGAACGTGTGAAAACTGAAGAGGTGACACATTTTCTCCCGGTGCATGTTTTTCTCTATCTTTTTTCGGTTCTGTTTGTGTGTGAAGAGAGGTTCATGACAAGTTGCAGTTAGCTTGACGACTCGCCCACTCAGACCTCTGGTGAAACCAGACTCGACAGTACTTATTGCCCATACATTTCTGCAACAATACCTTACTTATCTTATTTACTTACCCATCAGTTACACATTTTACTCAACAAAATCATGCTACAGTATTTTTCCCCTCAACCAAGGCCAGAATGCTTACAGTAGATGTTCAAATCAGATATTCCAGACAGACTGGATTAAAAATCAATATGGAAGCGACTCCTAGGGTGTTTCCTGTGATGCAATTTGTCTCTGCCCAACATTGTCAATGTTTGGAGAGCCCTCTTTCTTTCTTTCTCAAATATGGCACCATGGCAACCGCACGCTCCCTGCGAGACGCAGACTAAGACACCGGTATGAGCAGGGAAAGCAGTAGAGATCAATAGGACCATACATGCCCATACACATCTCTGCTGAAGTGGGGGTGACATTGAATCAAAATTCCAAGGAATATCAAGACCTCGCAAAAACATAACATTCCACAACTATAAATGACTAAAAGTACTTTTTACTTAACAGACCTACGCAGTTCTACACAGTACCCCCCCCCCCCACTGATCATCTCCAATATTATCCACATTAAAAAACAATGTACAGTACTGTACATGTCGAACGGAAACAGTTTGGTCTTACACCGATCGATAAAGGATAGAAATCTGTATGGTTGGACTAGAGGGAGTTAGGGTGCAGAATGTTTGTCCAGGTTCTTTGTATTCCTACTCCTTCTCTGTAACTATGAGAGAGCTTAAAACTACTGTACTTTGTCAACACAGTTGGACCTTACAATGTTGTGAACAATAGCTAAAGCAAGAGTCACCTTTGCTCCCTCATGTGAAAATAGACTTGTAAACAACCTACTTTTTGTGTCGCAAGGGAATTAGGCCTTTGAGCAGCACAGAGACATACAATGGATTTCTTGTGGAGGAAGAGGTCTTTGCCAAGGGAGCACAAACATCCTGGGCATAGCCTGAGAAAGTGTTTAGTTTCCTTTTTGCTCCGAGTCTGAACATGGTCCAGAAGGACTTCTTCTCTCTGGGCAAACTGCCAGTGTATCCTTGGATTGGACCACGAAGCTCCTGGTCCACTTTGAAATGTGGTCGGACACAACGCACAGACCTCCACTGTTAGCGATCATTTACTCTCTGTAATCTGAGTTGGTAACTTTGCCTTCATCTCCGTCTTTTTCTATGGCTTTTGCTTCTTTAGGAGGAAACATTTGGAGGTTTATTCCTCTGCTGAACTGACACTTGCATCTTCAAGTATGGCCGTTTGATGTTGCTCAAAGCTATAACAAAGGCGCTGGATGTAGGATGGGCAGCAACGCTGTCAGAACAATTACAGAATTACAGAAAATTACAGAAAAAATTAAGTAATGCCCAGGATTTTGTTGAATCTAATGCATGGCCCTCACTAACATCAAATATGGTCTAAATATAATCCTAATCTGATCCTAGTCTAATCTAAAACAAATTCTAATTCAACCCATCTGTCTGGCAAGACCTTGAGTGTGCGCAGCACTTGTAAAGGTTTGGGATTATGGGATGTAGTTCACACGGTACGTCAGCACCACATTGCCTTCAAGATGGTGTTGCACTCTGATATTGTCACATTCGGATGTATCCAGGCCGTCCCCACAGACCTTGGTCTTGGCATCTTATGCAGCGTACTAATCTCACCTCCTTTCCAGCTCTAGCTGAAGTGAGTCCACAGCAGCTTCACACCAAGGCTACCATCCACCACCAAGTCCTCACAGGGACCTCTGGTGAAAACCGTGCTATACTTGTCTACGCTAACCTAGCGTCTTAGCGCTTACAACGACACACTCAATCAGATGGCCACCGCACAGCTCTCCAGGCTTTGAACTCGGGGAGATAAACGGCTGTGTTTGCGTTCCGCTTGGAGAGCCCGACGCACTGTCGATTTCTGTCACACCTGAGAACCGTGGGGAGTTCCGAAATTCAATAAAGGAGATACATGACCTGGTAAAAAAATAGAAACACACCTTCCGCCTACTTGTAAAATGTAAATTTTTTGTTTGTGATGCATCATTTCAATGTGTGTTTTCATGCACTACTTAAATGATAACTTTGATGGTGATACTTGGATTAACTGCTGTGTCTGAAGAGCAAACAAACAACATTTCCAATGACAAAGAGGAAGTGTGTGCTTAATAATGAATTAAGTAATCACTCATAATTATTCATTAATACTGTTAATTAGTTCGTTAAGTAATAATTAGACAGTGAGTGCTTTACATGGAGATTTGTGATTTTCACCCACTAAAGTCCTCCATGGCCTCGTTGGGTCTGCTCCAAGATGAACAGAAGGGTCACAGGTCAAGACTAGGTTCGAGTTAACAACACCAGTGTTGTTTATCTGTGGGTTTTGTGCTAAAGCAGCATTCCACTATGATTTAGGCTGAGTGTGTCACCACATCACAGTGCTTGTTTAACCGCTCAAAGTCTTTATCTTCTTAACTAAGAGCTGGAATCATTTCCAGTTCAAAGATGTCAATTTCTGTGTAAAATATGACACGGTAAATGGAGTGGAAGTTTTAGAGATGAATTTAATGAGGGGTCCTTTCCAGGGGTCAACCACAATTTTGGAAATGTGTCATTGCCTCATACCAAGTTCTAACTTTAAAGACTCAACTAGCTCATTGCCATAGGACAAGGAAACCAAATTATTTGGAAGACTGAAAAAGTAGCTGCTGTATAGCCTAACACCCACTTCAATACTTCAACAACCTAAAAGGCCTTGACTTTGAAGACCTTGCGGGCCTTGATGAGATTGAAATCAGGAAAGAAGGTCTCTGTATCCGTGATGAATCGGTAAAGGAGTGTGTTTAGATGGGAAGCACATCCAACTGCAATCATGTCTGAGTGCTAGATCTCTAAGTGACCTGAGGGAAACAGATTATAAGATACATATTCAGGTCAAATCAGACAAACTAGAAACACTATTACACAAATAAGTCTAATGATCAGGCGCTTGCCAGACCAATACTCAGCTCAGCACTGCGGTCATAACTCCAAATATCAGGATTTAAAACACTTAACATACATTTGGCAAGAATAGCCAAATAAGATTGGCTGGAGCTCTTGCTGTGAAAGGGCACTTCATTATTTCTCTCTTGTTTGACAAGTGTTTATTTTAGCTCGTACTCAACTGAAGGCTGCCTCTTATTTGGCATGAACACTTGTGACATGATGACGAAAAAGATTCAGAGGCAATCAATCAACCTTTGTGTCTCTACACAAAGCCTGTCTCGGAGTTTATGGAAATCTAACAATGATGCTCCTACTTGTGGAGAGGTCCTAGACAGACAGATCTGTTTTTCTTATTTGGATTTTTTTTTAAGACAACTTCACACAAATTATTGCACTAATCTAGATAGGGTGAGTTCCCATAGGAATCCCTCTAAAATCGCGGTGTTGATCTTGGTCTTGATAACTGTCCTCTCTCTTGACCTTAGTTACACATGCTCCTGTGATTTTCACATCTTACATCAATTGTAGAGCTCCTTCACACTTCACCAGATCCATTCATTCCACTTGTTGTGATCTCAAATATACTCCACAATACTGTTTTCCACATCTCAGGCTTTTGAAGCACCCCTATTCATTACTAAATTATAATAGTGTTACAGAATATATTGCATCAAAAAATATGTTTTTATACTTTCCCAGCTTTCATTTTTCATGCCCAAACTCTCAAAACATGTTATTTGCTCAATACACACGATCTTGGCCAACTAACAGATTTCTACATTAAGGGGCCTTTATTGTTGCGAAACTATTCACAAATGCACAGCACGATCCACAAATGTAAGTAAATTGAGTGGCAAACATAAGTAAATGGAGTAGCAATTTTCCCTTGCAAGCAAAATACACAGTGCTAGAAGTTCTGAAAACGCTGTGATTAAGAACAATATCAGGGTTCTCTCAAGGACTTACTGCACAGACGTCAAATGGAAGTGAACTAGCTGCAAGGTTACAAACAATATAGCCAATTGAGCAATGCAAACCATACTGTGAAAGGCAATGGTGCAAGGGCTATAATTAGCATTGCAGTTCATACCTTTTATTTGAAAGCATGTTAACTTGCTTTAATGTGATTAGCTACTGATAATCACGTGATTCATTTCAATTATTTACATTTTTTATTTGACTGCACTAATATTTAGTTCGATATTTTCGAGATGTTTTTCCTCCAGCTCCATGATGAATGTTTTAATATTTTACCTCTGAGCAGCAGCCCCTTGAATTAGTTTATGACGAAGCGCTCGATTGTAATAGCAATTCTGTGTTGGAGTCAAAATAAAAATGAGAATGGATGTCCCCCGATAGCCGGACTGAAGCAACTGGAACAAACTTAATTTTCTCCCAACCCTGAGAGATTGTTGGGATTCGGCTTGTATTGATCTTTTTTCAGGTTCAGGCGGAAAAATAATGCAGTATGAACTTGTTCATCACGTGTCAAATATGCTCAAAATCTTTTATGTTGTTGTACCAACATTGTTTTCTTTTGGGTGAATTTTGACTACGTAGCTAATGCTAACTGCTGACAGCCACACTATACAGCTAGATTGCTAATGGTTTTGGATAATGGCTATCCAGTTTAATCACAGGAAACCTATTCGTAAGTCTTTGCCCCCATTCTATGCTATGCAATGCGAGGCTACGATGCAACGATGAAGTGATGCCTGTGCAGGTTTGTTTCTTGTGAAATGTGTTTTACATGCAGTAGCCAGTTCCAAAATCGTGTTGCTGTGTTTCCAGAAACATTAGTGCAGTGCCCGTGGGATGCCACACGTATACATTTCCAGACCTATATTATTTTCCCATTCGCACAGAAGGCCCCCGTGTCACCTTTTAGGATTAGTTTTGGTTTGTGACACAACTCATCCAAAAAACTAAAACACGTGGCACTCTTTGTCTAATGGTCTTGAGCAAGACCCCGCTGACTTGAAATTTCACACATGAATTCAGAGGTCGCACTGATCATTTCAGCTGACCAAGGTCAGGCTTCTGGGAGTCCTGACATGATAGGTCATCCTAAGCTGCAGGGTCTGGTGGGTCTATGGTGTGTCTGCCTAGTCGAATAATAACCACCAGTTGGTCTAATGTTCTCAATGTTTTCCCTTTCCACCCTAAATTCCATCGCCTTACTTTCATGTCCCAGAAACATTTTGCTAGCCATTGTTTGTCTAAGAAAGTATTTGGTCAAATCTCTCTCCAAACAGCTGATTAGTACTAATGAAGTCCCAAGAACCTAAACTGATAAACATGCCATTCCAGCGGAGACCGACTTTCTTCCACACACGGAGAAGTTGATTCATCATTGTAAACCTTCGCATCAAAATAACATGAATGTATATACCACAGTTATCAATATGCAAGCTGCTGTTTACGGTCATGAATATCTCTACTTAGTTAATTGACAAAGCGCTTTCTGGAGACATGTTCTGAATAAGAGACCTGTTCTGAATGAGAGAGACTTATCTAATTATGGCCAGACTGTAGTCTTGCCTCAGATTTTCTGACATGTGCTCTCTACCCTTTCCACTGGATCAATTAGTGGGTACGTTCTACATTACTGGACCGTTCAAACCAGGCTTTACAGTAACTATTCTGATTATGAATGGGTGGAGTTAACATTATTTGAACTAGAAAAAAAGAGCCCTGCTTTGAGAATAAGCTGGCCTGCCCTTCCCAGGAGGATGGGGCGAGCCTCAATTGTAGAGTGACAATCCTTTTATAGAAGAGTGATCAATGGCTCCAGCTCAGCCAGGCATTCATGCCACCTCAGCGCTCCGTCTAAGATGCCCTCCTCCTCAAATAAGGGCATTTAGTTAATTGTGAGGCAGAGAAAGCAGACTGGCATTTGTCTGGTGGGATGGATGACATAATCAGGCAGATCGGAGGCTGAGGAGCGGAGACAAGGGCCATTATGTGCTGCCGGCTCAGGCTCTTCAGAGGAAATGATAGTGAGAGCTTCAAGTGACTGAATAATGATCACACACTCCTTGCTGACAAGAACATGAAATGGAAGGGTTTGAAATTAAAACTTCTATCCAAGGCCAAATTGATGGGCACGCTGGGCAAAGGACTTCACCCCAATGATATTAAGAAACAGTAATTAATCAAAAATCTCCTGGTTTTTTTTAATTGAACTTTCGATTCGACGGAAATGAGAGCTCAGCCGCAGGTTGCTGCGATTTTACATTCTGCCGAAGACAATTACGCGAGCGTCAAGAGTATTGTATGCCCACTGGTAATTTACTCTTTGGGGGAAAATCTTGTCATTTGTTGCTAAATCCGCTGCGGACCTGCTCTAAAAGGAAGGTGGAGAGGATGGGAGACAGGAAGTAGAACAGCACACGGTTTGATCTGAGCTTGTGTGAGGTTCAAAAACATCGAGGGTCAAAGAAATTGTCAAAAAAGTGACTTATGTATCATCTTCTGAGTTTTGATCTGGAGGTGTAGGGGAAGAGGGGGGGGGAAATCAATCAATAAGAAAAGTCTGTTTCACGCATACAAGCCAGATACTAGCACTAAGTCTGAACGCCTTGAGGATCGATCCTCAGTCCTTAGAAGCACAGTATTTCATCTGCCTTTGGAAAAATAAATAAAGGGATTAAAGCATGTCTAATCTGATTAGGTGATGCCTCTGCAGTGCTGAAAAGCCTGTACCCACTAGAGCACTGAACAGAAGTTTAAAGCAGGAAAGTAGTCTTGACTATGCAGAGGAGAGAAAGAAAGCACACACACCCCCTCCTTACAAACGGAAAAGAAATAAACTATTGACTCGTCCCTACAGGACAAGACGGTTGCTCTGCACCGTCCAGTACATGCAATCAAAAACACTGTACAAACAATTATTTACGTGCACGCATGAGGAACCGATGATGAAAGAAAATAATCTTGACATGCCAGATCAGAGAGTATTTTGGGGGGTTTTCCGCTAATAGAAAGAAACAAATGATTTGAAGTAAAGCTCCTGTTCTTTTAAGCTGTCTTTAGAGTGGCAAAGCGGAACATGAATGGGCCTGAAAAAGTGATCTGTGGATCCATATATTTCCGACAAGATGTCCTAGTCTGTGTTCCATGTACATTTTGGCCTGTCATGAAAGTCAAAACAAAAAAAGAAAAAGATCTTTAAGACATTGCCAGAGAGGTACAGTATATTACATTAAGGATGGCTGGTCTGGAAAAATGATGAAGTCCCAAAAGACAACATATCACTGATTCGTGAGCTAAACTGGTGTAAAGAGTGAACTCATCATTTAGTACTCTTACCTTCCGGCGAGACACATTCAAATCCATTCAAACCTTCTGTAAATATATTAGTGTGTATCTATTCACTCTGACCTTTTGCTCATGTTTATTGTTCTAAGAAGCGACAGGTCACCGGCGGATGATTGGACATGGTTCCACCAATGGGACGGCTCAATTCACTTTTTAAAATGAACATAAGCAAGTGATCCATTTCTAAAGACTATCGCTCATTTTCTTTTGCTGTTGCTGTTGCTGTTGCACGTTTTCTTGGCAGTAAAAGATCACAGCAGAGCCCGTCACTGTGCAGAACATCAGGATGGACATCAGACAGTCTGTTACTGTCAGCTGTCAGAGCACAAGGGCAGATGTGCGGAGCATGCACAATTACAACCCGCTGTCTGGATTAGGGTTGGTAAACCTACACTACAAATCATAACGTGTCAGAATGTGTTCTGATGAAGTGCACCTTTTCAGCGGAAGGTAAGGCATGTACAAGACTAATGTGATGTTCCTTCATAGATAGTCTAGTTTTACAAAACAATTGTCAGTCTTCAAGTTTGGGGAAAAAAGGAGGTTTTGGAATCTCAAATATTCCCTTTTTACCAAGAGTTTCCCTTTTATGTCGCTGTTCGTGGAGGTGTTCGGCAAAAATTGAACGGATTGAATATGAAACAGCAGATACAGTAGGTTTGTGAATGATACCGGGATGCAGCCCTGTTCACCACTAAGCCCTAGTGTTCTGGAAGCTCATGTTGAACCTGAGTCCACGAGCACTGCACAAATAGCGTGAGAGCACACAATACTGTATTCATAGTCAATCAAAAATATCCATTAATCCCACTCAGTGAATCCTATCTAAAATGAAAAATTGAATATACTAAATGTGCCCATTTACACAAATTACAGACGCAGAAGAACAACAGTTCCTGGCGTTTGGAATGGGACCACCGCTACCTTGCGACCTGCGCTGCTCAGTCAACAGGCACTCATCCACTACACATTGGATGTTTACAGATCACTAAGTCCCTCAGCATGAGCAGGAAGGATCGATATGCCCCTATTTTACTGCTTCACCTCACATCTGTCGACTCCTCCAGCTCAGGGAGTGCAGCCACAAGCCGAGAGGTAAACAAAGTTAGAATGTCAAAGGTGACTTTAGGGACCTGACTGAAGGGACATTTTGTCATATCAAAACTGTCCCTTCCTCAACTCTTTTTTATTTTCTTTTTCTTCCCGGCTCGCTCTCCGAGGAGCGTTCATTTGTTTTTCAGCATTTTTGGTCCAGTCACTGTCTACCAGAGTGAGTTTCCGCGTCAACGCTTCCCTTCCTCTTGATAAAACCTGGCCCGACCTAATTTCTCTTCCCCCATCCAGTTCGTCTGACAAAATCGTCAGTGAAGATGTCAGAGCTGTGATTTGTACCACCTTCCTCGTGTCAGGTAGGGGATCTGCTCCCAGCCACGCTGCTTTGTGTAAAACCAAGCTGGCTCTGGTCTCGGAACCAGACCCCTTTATACCCCTTTAAAAACCGTTCTACTGTAAGAACACAACGTCAAAAGCTTTGTCGATGTGAAGCTATTTCGCAACTGCCCAGAAACACGAACCTTTGAATTTTTATGCTGCCAATGGAAAGATCTGACCGGGTCCTCTAGTGCAGTATAGGCGAGTAGTGCAGTCCTGAAATCAGTCTTGCAGTGCTGTTGAGCTAATTCTGTCATAAATTTGCCACGCAACTCCACTGCCTGATTCTTTTCTCACCGATGGGAAAATGAAATGGAATCCCGCAAACACCTCATGCCATCTGTTTCCACAGTCACTTCCTGAACCCGTTGAGTGCTCAAAAAGTCTACTCCAAGATCTGAATGGACTCCTGCATGTTTGAATTCCCAGCGACTTCACGCGCAGAATATCAATTTTATATTTTGAATGTATAACCATTGTGGAAAGTGGTCTGAGGGGGAAAGAGAGCTATTGTTTGGGAACAGTGTTTCCACCCTCAGGCAATGGAACAAATGTCTGTTTGAAGCTGTGAGTCTCTCTCTCTGGGCAGACAAGCAGTTTTTTTGGGGCACGAAGAGGTAACTAGTCAGCGGAACCAAGGTTAGAATATGCTTCCCATGAGTAACTTTCCAATAAATCTTTTATTATTTGACTTTGCTGAAAGGCCCTCAGTGTTGCCGCCATGCTCTTGTGAGGGAGAGAGTCAGCGGCTGACTAGTATCCTAAAGGTAACCAGAACATGCTGTGCATATTGGCTCCGCGTAGTTTTCCTCTTCGCAGCGTGTCGAGCGGCGTTGCTCAGGGCGCTTGATCCTTCTCACGTCGACTGCCGTCACACAAGCACCGCGAACGCCCAAAGGGATCCGTTTTTTTTTGCGTTTAAACAATTGGTCATGGCAATGATAAGCAGAACTGCATGACCGTGCGTATTTCTCAACCGCCCAGTCTAATGATGCCACTGCCCCCGTCCCTCATTGGCTAGTTCATGTCTGGCAGATGCCGGAGGTCGCCTCGAAGAGAAAGGAAACTAAACCTTCCACTTGTGACGGGGAGACTTGGGAGGGCTGAGCGGGCAAATAATGTTGGAGGGAAAATGAAAGGGCCGGCGACACACTGTCAGGCCCGGCTAGAGTATATTTTGCGGGGCCTCATCATGCGTTTCCCTAATCGTTAGAAGAGGCCTGACCGAGGCGCAGCCCTTTTCACAGCGGAGCAGCAGTTTGTTTATGTTGCTGCTCTGCTTCAGACAGCTGTAAATAAATGAAGAAGAAGTAACTCCTCCGAGGGATGCAGGGACACCCACAGGATCTGCTGACTCGTTCTGTCATGGTTGCTCCTTCCTCTTTTTTTCCCCCCCTTGCGCTTTTTAGTACTTTTGCATATATATATATTTTTGGCCATCTTTCACTTCACCATTTATCATGTCACGCTCTCCTGTTACATTAATTCCCATCAAGGTAATAGAGTTTGCATGATTAATCTCGCACCCTTTTTTTCACAGCAGCTAGTATCACTGCACCCACTTATTTAATTTGAGAAACGATCTGAAAGCAAAACTTGGGATAGAAAATTTGTTTTCCTCTGGGATATGTCTGGCAGAGGCAACATTTGTCTCCCGAGGAACCTTCGCTGCTTCAACAGGGTTGTATGTGTGTAGGGTATGTATGTGGGTGTGTGTTGTGTGTGTGCAGGCAGGCAGGCAGGCAGGCAGGCAGGCATGTATGTACGTACGTGTGTGTGTGCGTGCGTGCGTGCGTGCGTGCGTGTGTGCGCGTTTATGTGTATACAGTTATATTATGACATCTTAGTCTTCTTTAGGATACAGTTGATATCTTCAATAGAACAACAGAACATTGCACCCAATAGCAGCCAGTGCTGTACGTAATCCTCTGAGTGTACACTCAGTGCTTTGCATCATAAATCATCAAATAGAACAAAATAAATACAAGGGAACAAATGCCCAAGTACAATCCATGTTTGTTCTTGGGGCCACGTCTTACTCTGCTAATAACCATGAGGCTGTGATGAAGATGAGGATGTTGGAAGCTCATCAGCGCTACTCCAGGAACAAGCCACTCCCTGCTCGGAGATAAAAGCAAATGTTGCATAAGCATAATCCTCATTGTCCACAATTAATGAGTTTTCCTCCTATTGAGAGACACGCTAATAGAGATTTCTGGTTCGAGACCGCAATTGGAATGGAAGGAGAGGAAATGAAACCTTCATTATGCACTTTGATTATTCTTATTGCTGTGAATACTGCCGCCGTAACATGGACCACTGTCACAAGGTGAACTTGATTCGATTTGCAAGTGGTCCTTGGAATGTGCTGTCGGGCAACATCATTTGGTTGCAGTGCAGGACCCTCACTGCAACGGACTTCGTAGATGTGACCACGCAATCAGTCACAGTGGTTTATGTGAAGGAATAAATGAGGCTCAAAATAAATACGTCCACACCCAGACTCATGGAAGGACGTCTGGCTGTAGAAGTCGGTACAATGCAATGTGACACATTTTGATAGAGCATGATTGTAGTCATGGAAATGTGTGAATCCGGTTTGTACCTCTGAATTGTAGCTCTTGCTTGCCTTTAGGACAATGCAAGCATGCAGAAAACACCATGACCTTTTTGTCTCTGGTATGGTCTTACACCATCCGAATGATGCACTCTCTCACGCACACACATAAATACCCACCAACACACACGCACACACACACACACACACATAATCTCACTCTTGTCTCCGTCTGAATTGAGTTTAATCTGCTTTGATTTTACAGCAGAGCGAACACGCAACTCCTATTGTGAATGCCATCATCTCAAAAGAGCTTACAAAGCAGAATTACTATTCAACTGAGGAAAAACACATTCTTACGGACACAATCGATGCACCGTTTCCAACGGGCACAGATTGTGTTTACATTTCCACTGTGTGGCTCCTGTATCATAATGAAATTATGTCTATCACAGAGCAGCCAGAGCAGTGCACCAACAAAAGCCTTTTATTTTCAGTCAGATCCAGGCAAGACAGAAGAGGGAATTCAGCGGAATGATTTATGGAAAGATGGAGCCGTGTCACTCTGCACTTTTCAACTTCAATGTCATCCACCAGTGCATTTCCCTCAGGGTGAGGCTGCATTGCAAATGGCACAGTTCACCATTTGTGCTGCTTACAATGTGCCTTTGCTTAAACAAGGGGAAAATAATAAGCTTCATTCCCTTTCATCCGACACATGCCACACACTGTACCTATGGGGAACGGCACACTTGCATTATAATAGGAATAATTGAATGGAGGCAAAAGAAGTGGGGTGAATTAGACAGTACCCTGCTGATTTAAGACCGCAGTCATGTCTGCTTTAAGACTTTTCCCAAGTTTTTAGGAGTCAGTCGGTCCTGTAGGCTATATACACATATATCTGTTGAATGTATTTTCATCCCATCCAATATGTTTTCAGTGCTGAGTCAAACAAAACTCTTGAAAATGGAGATTGAGTGGTGGTTGGAGTGGATGCTCTTCAACTATCCAAATCTATTATTCTAATTTATTTTTCAACCTGTAATAGCACTTTCACAACAGATCAACACCAGGGCCCTCATTTCCCTCAACGGTAAGATATTAATTTTGTATTTTTTTGGGGGGGGAAAAACCCAATGGATTGCCATAGCAACAGACACATTAAACCGAACCGGCTGCCTGAATACTGGTCAGTGAATCTTTAGACAACATGAGTTGTGTCAACGAGGGTCAGTCGGTATGTTATCAACAGTCTAACACCCAGCACCTATGACATCACCAGAGTATGTCTGGGCCTGAATAACAGGTGCAGTTGGCCCCTTCCCTCCAAGCTTCTTATCAGTCCCCACCCCCGCCTACCCTCTGCATGCAAAGGCAGCGATGGCAGCCATTTTCCCTCAGAGGCCTGGCGTGTGTTAAGCCCCGGCGCCTGGTGAGAGCCACAGGAACCTGGGTAGTTGAAAGCAGCTTTGTGGTTGCTGCTCCCTTCAAAGGCGCACCAGCAACGTCCAAAACATGAGGAGGCAGATCAAAGGGCTGGCTACCTCGCACTAATTAGTAGGTGGAACCTTGGTAATGTGCACAAACCATTGTCCGCCTGAGATAAGTGCTAGGAAGAGGAAGAGAGAGAAAGTGAGGCAGACCGTGAGTGTGTGTGTGTTTGTGTGTGTGTGTGTGTGTGTGTGTGTGTATGTGTGAGAGACAGAGAGATGCAAGAAAGATGCAGAATAATGATGACGTATCGCTAGTGTCTTAAAATGCATACTGTCTAACCAAAACCCACAATCAATCATAAAATGCGTTCCTATCCTAAACGTCAATAGAACTGCATGTATTACTGTCCTAGGGTCTGTGTCATTCTTTCCAATGTAACTGTCATCTCATGATGCAAATACAGTAACCAAGTCCTCGTCCAACCAAGGTAAGTATCAGGGTAGCAGAGCTTTTACATCTCAGGTCGAATTTCCGATGCATATAAGCCACATTGGACAGTCAGCGTTGTGTCTGCAGTTTGCCTGCCTTGTTAACACTGACACTGGCTCAAGGCTACTGGAAAGAACGAACACGGGGAGAGCAAAAAAATCCACTGCCACAGCAAATATTTTATTATATGATTGTCGGTGGAGTGGAGATGGGGACCGCTGTTGACATTTGTTCAACAGCCACACAATCTGTTGGTCAGTCGGTCTGTCTGTCTGTCCGACTCTCTCCCCCATTTCCTTTTATTGCGCCCACGCACTACACCGCTATTGGCGCCACATTTCCCAAATATTTCTGGTTCCGGGAACATGGGCTGGGAGACGGCTGCGAGAGGCAAGATCAACCTGAAGAGCCAGCCTGCTTCCCTGCTTGCGACGCTACCAACAGGTGCCGTGAGCGTTGCAGTGCCAGGTGTGTCACATGCGGGCCACCCCTGACGAGCATGACACGGCAGCTACGCACCACGCCTGCCGTGCCTGCGAGCTGACAGAAGGCGTACAGAATGAAACGCTCAGCTATCTTCCCCAAACTTCTGTTTTAGCGATAAGGCGGCGTGGAGATCTCCCAATTTACCCACAAGCAGTCGCACGGAAACATTCTTTCATGTCTTTGAGGTGGTGTCATGTAGAGGTACTGCACATCTAATAAGAGTCCCAGAGCTGAACCAGAGAGTGCGCGCACACTGCTATCTCTCTGGCATTCTCTCATGGCTTGGCTTCGAAAAGAGATTGGAAGTTCAAATCTGTCATCATTACCTGTTCGATTCCTTCTTTCAGAGCCAAATGTGCTGCTTGTTTGTTGTTTTTTTCCCTGCAGAAGCTCCAGGGGAGAAATAAAGCAGAGTCAAGGGTGGTCCTTCTGTCGCCGTGGGAACACGCTAATGATCGTAATGAAGGGGACTTGGCTTAATTAAGATTAGATTTATTTTTATCTACCACATCAAGGATTCCGTAGTCCAAGTCTGATTGGCGTCTCATTGTAGTCCATGACGTGGTTGACCAACCTTATTAATTTCAAGTCTATGCCTAAATTGAGGTAATTCACAGAGAACTTGGGCCAGAACCCTGTGGTTAAAATGTGTCTGGGGTGAAATATATCTCAAGGTTCTGAATCCAATGCCTGGAGCACTGTTGACACACAAGTACAGTATAATCAGGACTTTATGTCAGGATCCAAGTCAATCCACATCATGGAGTGAGCGCCTCCTGAATTGCTTCAGCTTTCATTAGCATTTGATTAACATTCTGTGGCGCATTCAATCGGATGCAGCATGTCTGGTGTAGGCAAGCTATTGACTGACCAACTACTGTTATGCTGTTATCAATAAACCTAATTGGGTGGTTTGATGGAGATGTGAATGGCTTGGTGTGTGTCTCTCTGCCCTGCAGGGCGTATGGCAGAACCCCTGGTAAAGGTCCCTCTTTGAAGGTTGCTGGAGCATGTATTCTAAAAGGCCAAATTTGATCATGTGACAACTTGGATGCCTGACAGCTCAAGTGTATCTGGAATCACTTCGTGGCCTGCTCGAAGATTTGCATTTTAGTGCAATGACATGGGTTTTTACACAGAAATTAGCAATCCAATTAAGGCTTGATGTGATGAATAGCATCGTGCAACAGCGAAGGAGCTACCGAGCTCTTTAATAATGATCCTTCAGATTATGTAGCTCAGTCAACAGCCTGGAAGACAGACAAGCCAAGGTCATCATTTAACAGACGGGGAGACAGAAGAAAAACAGGAGAAAGAGAGTGAGAGAGAGACAAAGAGTGTGTGAGACAAAGAGAGAGAGAGATAGAGAGAGTCAAAAAGAGAGAGATCGAAAGGGAGAAAGCGCGTAATAGCATTTTAGTCAATCAGGCTTCGACGGTTGGTATTCTATAAAATACTGTGTTCCCATTTTCATGTGCCGCCCATTACTAGTGTTAATTGATTTTTTTTCTTGTATGATGCGCATGAAGGGATTGATATATCTTTGATGATTGATGAGATGAATGATGATCAGCTTTTTAGACAGGTGCCATTTGTTTAAAATGAAGATGAATGTGATGCAATGCAGCACATACGGCTAAACAGCTCAGTAACTTGATTTTCATTCTCCTCTCCTCACTGCCGTTCACCGGCAGTGGAACGTTTCAACCGCTTCAAAAATCACAATGCCCCCCCTAGTCATGAATATGCTTTTGTTTATTAACCTCAATACTCATGTCACATACCCTCCTGTGCGTCATTTTGTAGACGTTGCACCTTGCTAATGTTTCAAAGTTCATGCTTACTTGGTTACTCTGGGCCACTGGTTAATGTATTTGGGTCAGCGGCTTTTTTGAATGAGCTTCTACAGTTTTCCCCGCACTGTCAAGCTTTGATTAGATTTTCTGAAGACTGGCAATGTGATCTCCCCATAGCGAGTTATAAGAAAATCATATATATTAATCGTTTTTTGTCTCAGGGTATGGTTAGTTACATTTCACTCAAGTGCCGTTGAGAAATGAAAGTATTGAAATGTTGACTTTATATGGTCTTTGTTCAATTATTATGTTGCTTCGCCTGGCACTCAGCTCATCTCTGCGTCCTGTTATAATGTAGCAACCTCTTCTGTTCAGTCTATGAACATTACCCAACTAGGCAATCACCAGTAAACAGTATTTGTACTATCCCAAACACAAGTCACCACAAAGATCTGACTGCATGTTGATTCAGCTTGTTATCAATGGACAGAATTTCGCCCTCTATCTGTCCAGCACCAAATAATTCACAAGCCAAATAACCCATTCACAATAATGAAAAGACACTTCAACAACCCTTTAGAAGCACCAGTCAACCTTTTACTTTAAGCCTTCACGTCCAGGTAAATAAGATCTGCCGCTTCGTCCCCATGCATAATTCACCTTGCCCGGTGTACATCTGAACATCCTGATATTTAGAGTGTGACTTTCATTTGTCGCTGCAGGAGGATATACTCTTCAATATCAGAACATGGCTAAAATGGCTTCCCTGCCTTCAACTTCCCAGCAATGACAGTATCACGCTGAAACGCGTCTCTTTTTTTCCTTTTCCTCCATGAATAGATTGGCATTTGTTGCATGGGGAGTTCTGAAGGCTGTGCTTGTGTCACAGGTTGGAGGTTGTCAGAGTCACATCACAGGTGAGAAATGGAGAGGGGTAAATTAGCATGATGGCACGATGTCCTCCCTGTAAAATGGATACACATGCAGTACAACGCCAGAAAGCAAGTTATATAAAGCAAATCATATAAAAGATGAGTGGCATATTGAAATGCAATACCCACGTATACGTTTGACAAGCTTCTACACATTGAATAACAACTTAAAGGGGGGGGGGGGGGGGGTTACTTGGCTTCAGCAATGCAAAAATTATGTAGGCAGGGGGAATACTTCACTACTTGTAGTTGCATCCAAGAGCGTATGTATCAGATGGGTGGCAGCTGCACTTCCATCTCAATTACGGTACTCACTGCCTCACCACTGTTCATGGAGAAGCCCTTGGTGAGGTGGAAGTGAAGTTGTTGGTTGTTTATCATACGAGTCTCACATACACTTTGCATACACAGAGCTCACCATTGGCAACACACTCTGCAATTCTAATGCACATATTTGCACAGTGCCAATATTATCTCAGAGGGCCCAGACGTTTTTGTAATCACCGTGGTCCGTGAATCGGTTGTTTTATTCAACGCTGTGCTTTGGGCTCTTTCAAATGCAAAAAAAAATGATTTTATGTGAAATATTTGGAGCAGAAAATGTTGGAAATGCGATGTTTCGTTTTGTAGAATTTCACGTTGATTCTGCGTTGAAATTGAACCACGCTCATCTGAAGTGTGTGAAATGTTTGACATTGTTGTGAAGACTGTCCGCTCCAGTCCAGGGTCAACTCTGAACAACTGACAAAGACTCCTTCAGGTTGAATTTAGCTCTGATGGAGTCCCAATCCACTATCCACTCACCTAAACATTCCTTGGCAGCCCAGACAACTTGTTTATTATTTGGAGGTCGTTTCCAATTTGGATCTTGATGCCTTGAAAAGCAATACAGTATTGAATGGCAATAATCCATATACAACAGCTGACACGAATAAGGAACACTGTCCGCCCTTCAGTCTACCCCTCTCCAGATGTGAATCGGCTCGAAGGATGTGTCCAATCGCAGATGTACATTACTACTACTGTTCATTACTCTCTACACATTATGTTTCTAGGTCTCTTGGTTTCTTAATGTCTCTTTTCCTCTTTCCTCCCTTTCTCTCCCCCCCCCCCCCCCCCCCCCCCCCCCCATGACTCTGTCCTTCACGAATTAGGACTGTAATGTGATTCTTTGTCAAGACCGGAAACGTACAGCGCTATAGACTGGAGCAGCATGGTGAAACATCGGGGGAGAGCAACACAGCGGTGGTGGTATGTGGTGCACCATCCATCAGGGGAGACTACAGGTCCCTGAGGCTGCCTTGTTCAGTGCCGGGCCCCACCGGCAAAGGCCTGCTCTGCTCCTGCTCTGCTCCTGCTCTGCTCCTGCTCTACCAGGCTCACGCACAGCGCTCCCACAGGGCCCACTTATCCAGAATGGGCACGTCCACTGGGGACAGGGTACGAACTCTGAAAAGAACCACACCTGCGTGTCGGCGATGCCGGCGTCGTCGATATCGAAAACAAAGATGCGCGCTGAGAACAACTGGGTCACATGTTCACGCTTTCTATGTTCTCTTACTCTTGACTTACGTTTGACTGAAGTGGCCTTGCTTTCTACTAGCTACGTTTAATGTTTGTTGCTGCATAATAAGTTGTGACTAAGCATGACAAAGTGATGAATGGGAGTAGGACAGCCTTTTTGGTTACGCTATAAAAAGAGTATTAACATACTGAATATAATTTGTACTACTTTGCTTTAGTCCCGCATCAACAGACGCGCATCCTTCTCAAGTCTGCGTTTAGACGTATCCATCAGAAATCTGCCCTATACTCTCCTGAAACCCAATTTAAATGCAGTTGATTTTCCGCTGCTTACATGTGCGGTGAACCATGCAGGCCCTGTGAAACATTTCAATAATCTCTTGGAGTGAATAGTGCAAACATGTTGCCCATTTGCATATCACGGGACTCGATCTATATCGTTCGAGCCGGTTGGAACGAATAGCTTTCTGTTTGTTTTTCTTGGTCTGTTGTAGGGGGATGAGCCAGGAACACCTTAAATCAGCCTGCCATCAAACACCCACGGGGGGGCTGTGTTCTTGCCATTTGCTTTGATATCTTGAAAGGATGCCGTGATGTATAGAAAACACATTCACCGTCACATGGGAAGACCTCGGAAAGAGGCCTCATCCGTTTCTGTCTTGTTAGGAGCTTATGCATATTCCATTATTCAACACAAACTGAATTATTAAAATGAAGTGATCTTCGTTCGCCGGGTCCTTTACCTGCACAAAAGAGGGGGTCTCTCCTGTTTGCGTTCCGGGTGATTGCTCTTCAAGTCTGGACGAGATGAGAAAGAGAATGGGTTGGTAGCACAGGAGGGGAGTGGATGGAGATGGATTTGATATCGTTTGATATTGCATGTATATGCGTATTTCCATTCAGATTTGATAAAAACACTCGATACCTGATACACTTGAAACATTCCGCCTCGAAACTGCTACCGCGTTCGGAAAGTACCTGCGTTCATTTGCGACTGAATGCGTTTGTGCCACCGCGAAGCTCGCAGAAACGATTGTTCTTTTCATGTGAATGTTTTAATTGAATTCTGTCTGTTGATGATGCCCTTGACATGCTAAATCCAGGATAGAACAGACAAAGATGGCGAGAGTACTCAAATGTAAACTACTTAAACTACACTTACACAGGTCTATCATTTGGAATACTTTCCAAAACCTGAAGAGCCTACAGATCGAATATAACTTGATTATCTTTTTCATATCTTATGTATATGTTGTGTATTTGCGTCCTGCCTCCAGCCCAGCCTCCCCGCCCAGGAGATGTCTTGATGACTCAGAAGGATGAGTCATATTGACTGTGTGAAGACTACCAGGAAATCCTGTTAATTTCCTTTCAAAGAGCCAAATAGAAAGACAGATGTCCTCTTTTGTCTCACTAGTGCAGTGCCTGTGATATATATTGCAGATTTGTTGCTAATTCTTTCAGTTAGAGCATACATTTCCTCTGATATTTCCATTTTGCTTATCAAATAACAATTTGCCGCATAGTTCAGTGCACTATATTTCCGACTATGACTGTTTGCTAGTTCTCATAGTTAAACATGCCATGT
Source organism: Plecoglossus altivelis (assembly GCA_036571765.1). Lineage (NCBI taxonomy): Eukaryota > Metazoa > Chordata > Actinopteri > Osmeriformes > Plecoglossidae > Plecoglossus > Plecoglossus altivelis. The sequence continues at coordinate 4,810,588 of BROE01000020.1, forward strand.
CATTTTCTTGTATATTTCCCTATTTCTAAACAAATAGCAATAAGATGACTAACCATTTCCGCTTCTACACTAATCTTGCTACGCAAATGGCTATTTCACACGGATAGATAGTTAACTAGCATCAGCTGTTGAAAGCCAGGCTACATGTCTTCATCAAGGTAACTAATGCTATGTTATGGATACAGCCAGGACAATTCCTGAGAAAATTAAGCCACAGATACACCTATGCGCCGGACTTCCTCTATTTTTTTAACAGACTGTCAATTATGTGCACCTTATAAATCCTGAGGTAAATTCAAATATTTAGGTAACTTTGCGTACATCGCTATAGTAGGCCTATGAATAAAAAATAACACAACATGACGTAACACAAACCATGTCTCGTGTATGATTTATAAACGATACAATTACAAACCACACATAAGCAATGAAACAAGATGCGATCACAAGTCATTTGTCTCGGGAGATGCCTGACCAGGAAACAGGTGTATTACCCACACTGCAGGCATCCACATTGAGGCATGCCATTATCCTTATACTGCCTTTGTATCATTCTTCTGTTGCCACTTGACTCTCGTCAAAACTTTCTAGATTTAATGGACTGAAATGAAGGCTTGTGAGAACAGTACCACAAGGTGCCAACACTGGATATTGAGCGACTGCTTCAAAATAATTTACCATGAAAGACGACGCGGATCCAATTACTTCAGGAAGTGCAACCGACTGGTGCAGGGGCCTCCTTTAATGCTGCACGATTCTGCTGTCAAATGACTTGTTCCAAGAAAGCGCATAAAATATCTCATTACACAATAAAAGAGCTTTCAGATAGCAAAAAAAAAAATTCCCAACGCCCCGTTTAACAGAGATTTAAAATAACAATTCCCATCAGAATTGACAAACGTCGCTTAGCTCCCCTATTCACACAACAATAGGAGGGAGCCGGCCCTTCCTCTGAGCGGCGAGGCAGCGAGGGAGACAGCTGAAAAGAATCAGTAGGGGGAATCTCTCACTTAAGCTTTTCAGTAATGCAATCCTCAGCTTCAGTATCTACATTACCTCATGGGACCTCCCTCCGGTTAGTCATGAGGTAGAGGCCTGCAGAGATCTTACTTAAGGACTAACAATGGCTTCCTATTCTCACTGACTGTATTAGGGGACACTGTAGAATGCGAGGGGGACCTTTTGAGCGCTCAGCTTTGCGATAGGGAGTCATTTACATTGTACCTGAATCAGAGAATCGGACTTGTTATTCTTCTACAGCTCTCGGAGATGTAAGGCAGCATGAATAAGCTATGAGTTTACAGCAGCTCTCTGACTGCGTCGCGCAGAGCAACACGAGCACTGCTATGGGGGGCTGTCATTGCTTTACTACAGAGGCTCTGTATGTAGCCCGTCTCGGGGGCACGTCGATGACGGAAGAGCACGTTTTAAGGTAACGGAAAGCAGGGATATCAAACGGCGCCGTGGGACAACTCCAATATCAAAGCCGAAGCGAACCCTGACCCCGCCCCTCCACCCCCCACCCCACCCCCACCACCATCGAAATAAAGAGTGAAATAATCACCTCGCAGCAGACGTCAGACCAAGCTGCCGTCACCTAGATGGCAAAGCTGTTTTGTCTGGAGACCCTGTTGAGATCCTGATTCCTGGCAGCAGAGCGAGTCCGGCCAAGCGCCACCTTGATTTCCTTGAAATGAAGGCGAGACAAATGCCATCGAAAGACAAATGACAACTAGTTTAATTTGCATTTGAGGGGAACATGGACAGTTTCCAGACTCGCAGTCAGGGAGGATGGGTGGAGAGAGCTGGAGAGGTGGCAATGTGTTCTGTCACCTTGCTGCCTAACGCTGTCACTGACACATCCCAATAACCAGTGTGACACGTTCCCTGGCTTTCCAAATGATCAGCTAGCTCATGTTGCCAGCCAGCATCCATCTCTGGCCCCTGGCCTGTGGAGAGCTACTCCTGTCACCCAGCTAGCTAACAGATCATTTAGTCACATCTTGCACAGTCTTGACATAGCAACCCCCCCCCCCCCCCAAGCTGGAACTACATCACCATTATTGTAGTTCAACACCAAGGCCTTCACACTTTCTAGTCTGGTCCTGACTGCCCTTCACATCCCCCCGTTGCCGTCCGATCACTCTTCCCCGCTAAATGCTAACATTGCCACCAAGCAGTCAGTTCCAAAACTACAGAGACGCTCTGTGCAAATAATATGTCTTCCAGCACCAGAGCCAATGACAACTGAGGGGAGAGCGAAGAAAGCTGAGAGGAGGCTGTCGGAGGGGTTTGTTAATTGGAGAGAACATTCAGCAGATCCCCTCAGAAGCAGATGACATCCCACCTGCTCGCTTGTCAGTCTAGTTGACTTATGTAGCAATATGGCACTGACAGAAGTCTCTGAGAGTTTGTCTCCTGTCCTGACAGGAAGAGATGACTGCAGGAACTGATTCCGACAAACTGCAAATTCAATTGTTTAAATCTGTTTTTGTTTCCATTTATTTATACATAAGCCTACATGCTTTGCGTTTATTTTCTATGACCAATATAACAGTTCCATTGGATAACTAAAGTAATCCAGACCAGAAGGTAATCAATTTAATGGATGCCTTTTTACCCTGTTAATTTGCCTTGCACTAAAATAATTAAAATCCTGCTACAGATACTTTATTTTATAGCCTTCTGTAAGCAAAATACTATAGCTTACGGTAGAGCCGACAGCCCGGGGAACTTTCTGCCCTGACTGAGTTTCTTTTTCCCTTTTAGATTTTCAATGTAAAGCAATCGTATGTAAAACAACGTACAGTAATTAGCATTATGGTATGACTTTTTTCTGTTCTGCAGCTGAGGAGATTGGATGCTTGGCCACTTGTATCAGGGAACGTAGCCATCAAACCATCTGGAGGCAGGCAAGTGTTCTATCTGCTGATATCGATCATCCTTTACGTTTCCTCTCGCAGATAAAAGCTGCCATCTGGACACAGGTGTCAAGGTTTTTTTTTTTTTGTAGAAGAAGAACAAGCAAAAAGGAAAGAAATATAATTATTTCCACTTTGATTTGAAAGTCTTTCGGATGGCATGTGTGGTTGTGTGTGTGCGCACGCACGTGTGTTGCTGCTACCCTTGAGAGGAACTGTACACAAAACAACTGCACTTTCAACAAACCTCGTTTTCCATGTACAGCCCCATCCTGTCCCTAACTCAGGTAAAGCAACAAACCTTGAGTATGCATAAATCGATTTTTTTTAAACTGCGTACAAATATCCCTTTTCTTAACGTGAAACATTAAACAAACTGACGACTGAAAAAACATTGGTATGCCAATGCTGCCGCCAAGTGGTCATTTAATTTATGACAAATTAGAACCAACGGAAAACGTAATTGCGGTAGCCTATCGTTTATTTCACAACGTCCTACTGTTGCAAATGTTTGATGGATGCAATAACCCAATTAGAAAACTTGTGATGAAATGATACATTATTGTTTCACACACTCGATATACATTACCCATCTACCCCAGTCAGCATAATAGCTTGAGACATTTAAAAGATTGATGCATTGTCGAATTAGGGGCAACGTGTAGCATTAATAATGATTACACGGTGTTATCAACAGACATTCTTAATGTCAGTTGTCAGTGCTGTACCTTAACTCTGCTCAGACACATCTGATCACAAGTAGCTGACTCAGTGTACATTTGCATACAACATTCTCAATCTGAATGTCTCTCGTTGGGATTTTTGTGATACGACGAGCACCACAAACCGAACATATTGTCACTCATAAACTTAAAGGGCCGTTGGCGAGTCTTGAAACATGTTCTTGCCAAGGGTTGTAGAAGTGTCAATCATTAGATTCATAGTTCAGCGTAAACGAAAAACATCTATCAGGTGAAGAAACTGCTTGAGTGAATTACATGATTTGGAATGAAATTGACAACAATAATGTATATGTCAATGTACAGTAATTGAGCAAACTCTTGACCAAATAAAAGTGACAATACCATGGGATATTGCAACCGTTGAAGTCACCTGAGGCCTTGCATCCAATGTCATGATAAATCTGTTCCTCACACAAGGGTGCGTGGCATTGATTCCTTCCAAGCTTACCTTGTTTACACAGCGGCCTGGTTTACAGAGCAACAGAATATCTTCTCTGTGGTCAGGTATCTTGGTAAAAAGATTGTCTGTATTTGCATGTGTAATGTGACGTCGATGGCAGTTTGTAAGAAAGCCGTTGGCCTAAAGGGAGGATGCGTGGTGATGAGAAACTGGTTTAGTTCCTTGGTATGTGGGCGCTACGATACTGTAGGTGGAGCTAAATCATAACTCACTGCTCACACCACCGACTGCTCCTTCTGTCAGTCTGTCTTTCTTTCTGTCCTTCTGTCTGTCTTTCTTTCTTTGTCTTTATTTTTGTCCCTTTTTTGTCTTTCTTTTTCTGTCTCGTTCTCCCTCCCCTGTATTTAATGTCACTCTCACTCACTTCCTGTCTCTCTATGTTCAGCTTGTTGTCATTGCACTGCCCATGAGAAATATCTGGTTTGTGTACATTCAGACTGGCTTGAAAAAAAAGACCTTTAAGACTCAAGATTAAAACCACGTTGTACTGTACATATAGGCTGTATGCATGTGTTTACTACATGTTAAAACCATGTCTGTGTTTACTGTGTGCATTTGTGCGCGCGCATTTACTCTGTGCGTGTCTCTGTGTGCATGTGTGCATTCAACTACATGTTCCAAAGTTGGTTTCCTTAGTGCTTCCCATTAAGATACATAAACACGCCCAACACAACCACACTCCAAACACAATTTGGTTGCATAGCTCATTTTACATGTCACAGAGGGTTTCCCATACGCCCGTAGAATTGCACCCATACCAACCAAAACTCCTGAGAAAGACTTTTTTTTAAAATCCCCCCTGAGAGGAGCGATGCAGCGCGGCGTCCCCACCGCCACAGCCGGTGGTGACACCGAGCGGTTACAGATCACAGGCTTAAGCAGGTCATCAACAACAGCAGAGATCGAAAGACAAAGTTGGCAAACCGATGTCGAAACAGATATTCAGAATTCCACTTCGGCGCTCGAAGCTGGAGCCTGTGCGTTTAGGCAGTGGTATAGCTACGGGCTGTAGCTAGAGGCTACAGCTACAGGCTCTAGCTACAGGCTTATACCACTATATAGGTCACAGCTGGTAAGTGCAGGATTCGCACAGCATGACAGCCAGGTAGATGCACAGAAAAGAACCAGGTATGGGTTTGGCTCCAGAGTTACTGTAGGTAACCTTTTAGCCTGCTGACCTCTGTTAATGTGGTGTTGACTGCCGGCAAGACACTGGTGCCTGGAAGGGTCGAAGGTGCTGTTGTGTGAAGCAGCAGGACAATGTGCCTGATCCAGGTGCAGCGTGGACACTCGTAGGACCAGGCGCTATGGCCCGAGGGCCTGGGAAACACTCCACTGACCCCAGTGTCTAATTCCATGCTGGCCAAGGAGTCAACCAGGCAGAAGGACAGCTTGTTAAGCTCATCCAGCATAACGGCTGGAATTCCAGGTAAACTTTTGGTCGGTTTAACTTAACGTGTGGATTTGAAACAGGGGTTGGACAGAATTCTGTGATGACATTTGTCTGGATCAAACTGAACACGCCATGAATGGTGTAAAAGAGTTAGGATGTGTCGTGAAATCGTCACTCGTTTTCTCGTATGAAATGTATCGTTTCTGTGCCACCCAAACCGAAAGGGTTGTCACTGTTAATAGACCGCATGGGTGTCTCCATTGGGAAATAGGCTTACGTAATTTATCCAGTATTTCTGCCATTCTATGGTCTGTTGTTCTGGTGAATCTCAATCAGCCAAAATGCTGACAGACTTCATTTTCTCTGAATACCACGGCACAAAGCTTTGTTGAATCCTCATAAATCTCTAGGGAGCCCAAACTGAAAACCCAGGCCTGTTCTTTTCAGTGTTCTCCTTGCAGGCTGCTTTTGAACTGTCACACTGAGTAGTTACTGAGTGCGTTTTGACGGGGAACACGGGACACGAGAGGGACCGCTCCCTGACAGCTTGTGGTTGTGGTTCCTGTCTCTTCAGGAATCCTGTCCCCAAAACATCTCTGGCTGTAGCCTGAACCCCCCACTCCACCCCCACCACCACCACGCACCCACCCCCCACCCATCCCTCCTCCTCCCTCTCCCTCCCTTCTTACTTAAAGACCCCCCTAATTAAAGGACAGGAAGGGGGAGAACACACAGCAAGATAAATGTGCAACTGTTTGGGCGGGTTTCTTCACTCTCATGTTCTGTATTATGTTCGATTATGCCATCACGTACTGGAAACAGATGGAAGTGGGTACGATTGGAAAAAGGACCATGGTTTAATTACTGTGTAAAATTGAGTCTTTCTTCTGTGGCTGCAGAAAAGATGTCGACTTCCCTGTAGCAACCAATTAATGCATTTACCGAAGGGATTTTCGGAGCCCATCATCGGCCTGTTGAATCGTTCATTTCCGATATATAAGTGTTTTCTACGTGTGCAACGAACTGCTAAGGTGCTACACCACAGATGCTTTTGTTAACAGTTCGCAAAATGAGAAAAACAAACTTCAGGATCATGAACACCCCGACTCAAATGTTTAAATCCCGACACCAAAAAGTTTTCATTTCGGCAGAAGTTTAAAAACGTCTCCCAGACCGCAAAGCTGCAAGATTACGACACCCATCACAACAATAGCGTACTGTTTCAAGATATTCACCAAAGTAATTCGCTTCCCTCCGTAACATCAGACAGTCCTACTCCAGGACTTTGTTGACAGCAGTCAGGGTGGTTTGCCATCTAGAAACCATGCCACCTTGCCGAGAGGCTATAGCTCCTTAGATGCAAACACACGAGGCCCTTGGATCCCTTCCCATTGGCTATTCTGTAGAGAATGTCCCTGTTATTTGTCACTGAAAGACTGTTGCTCTCTGGGAAAGCGCACCACAGAGCCTGGGGGGATTGAAGTTCTTAAAGCTCGTAAGCCAAAGAGAGAGTACACACGGGTCGAGATGCAGTGGATTTGAGTAGAAACATGTTTTCACTGTGAGCCTGACATCCTTGAGAACAAGCAGTAATTGGAAAAATGTGGGGGGAAATGCTGGATTCAACAATGAGCGTATTTCTTCTTCTTTTATCACAAGCGCAGCTCCTAAGGGGGCTTCGTCTGTGAGGTTAATGCGAGTAGAGATTGGGTCGAACCAATCCCGGGGTTTAGTACCTTGTTGGCACACAAGAGGAGAAACCGCCCCATTACAACCGCTGGGGCTGGCTAATGTAAAGAAAGCTTGGAAACAAGTAAGAATGAATGCATTGCAATAATGCACCGCTAAACGAATCCATTTAGAGCCGTGTGTTAGTTGACAGCTGCATGAGATCATATTTAGCGCAGTGCCGTGGTGTTTGTGTTTCACCTCTGCACGAGTCAACCATTAAACACTTCTATTTCCAACCAGACTGTTAGCACGATAGCACACGCTCAGGTCCTTTACCCCCGCTGCCCATCCCAGAGAGACTTTGCCCGACGACATGCCCTCTGATTTACACAACAGGGGTCATTACCAAGCAACCAGAAGAGCTCTTCCTCCTCCAAAGCCTCTTCATCATAAGTGTTTCCACTAATGGGTCCCACATGGCCGGTCTCGTCTGACTATGATTTTCACATCAGTTTATTGCATGTAAACAAGCGGCCGTACCAGCAGAGCGTGAAGCCCCATATCGTTAGGGCTTCTCGCTTCATCAGACCGGGGCTGGAGGAGGAAGCGCCCCCGGAAGGAAATGAATCTTCTTGTACAGGAAATGAAAGCTGCGAGCGGGTTAACTATGCCGAGTCATTAGCTAGTTTGGCTTAAATACATGCCATCAGCCCCAAAAACAAATAAGACTGGGTGTGTGTCTGTGTGTGTCAGTGCGCGTTTGTGTTTGAATGTGGGGAGACTTTGAAGCCGTGAATTCCCTCTCCTGTGTGACCGGTGAATCCACGCGAACGCCGTTGGACGTGTAGACAAATGAAGAAAGGCACATACAGCAACTTGACTTTAGGTCTGACTTGAACAGTTCCCTTGCTGGAAGTCAGGGAGGACAGGAGGCAGCAGAGGAGCAGACCCAGCGATGCTTCCAGGTTGCAGACTGGGTCAGGGAGGTGAGAGGGTTAATTCCCTGTATCTTGGCCCCGCCCCCCTCCTCCTGCAACGCCTGAGGCAGAGGGGCGGCGCCTCGTTTCATGCCGTGCCAAGGATTCACACCAGCAATTTGACCTGTCAGCCAAGCAATGAATCACCTGGGAAAGGCATCATTAGTTCTAGAGATTTATTGAAAACACATAAGCGGCCACATTTTCATACTGGAGACGAGTTTGAAAAAGCCTGAGGGTGAAGAGGTAGTGGGGGAGGGGAGAGAATTGCTGTTGGGTGGAGTAAATGGGTGAGCGCCACATGATTGTGTGTGTGTGTGTGTGTGTGTGTGTGTGTGTGTGTGTGTGTGTGTGTATGAAGTGGAGTGGGTGGTGACCAGGGGTTCAGGTGCGAGTTGATGATAGAGTACACTTAAGTTTACCTCCATCGTTGATTATTTTCCTTGCTAAAGCCAAAACAACGCGCCTCTCCTCAAACCAGTTTTCTCTTTCTTCCGGAGACTTCCACATACCAGTTCTGACTGAACAGCCCCTTCAGAACGCTATATAAATGACACGGTAGGCCCCAATTATTGGGTCATAAATTCAAAGAGAGGGGAAAAATATGCTTGGCTGGATGTTGAAACAATGAGTTGGTGCAGATGTGTGTGCCAACCAGGTGAGCGTGTTGAGACTCCTGCTCTAAGTGGTGAAGGAGATCGGGGGAAGTGACATAGACGGAGCCATCGTTGTTACCATGCCACCAGCTGTTGTTGTGGAAGGTGTGTAGACACCCGTAAGACCCAGTACGCAGAACGTACCCCCCCGTTCGCAGACGTGTGAGACGACATTCGACTGGCATGACGATCGTAATGATCGACGCGCCCAGAACGAGCTTGTGCAGGAGAGTCTGAGGTGTTTTTCGACTGCATTTGCATTTATCGATTCGGACGTTGTCGCATGGCAAGAAAAAGCTGTGGTACAAAATCCGACGCCGCGTGTTCATGTTCATGTAGGTGAACAGATACTGCAGTTGCATACAGTTGAGGAATTATTGATGTATTTTTCTCTTTCGGTTCTGCGTACCTCCTTCGGGACTAGTCTGAGCAATGCCTTAACGCCACTAAAAGAATCCTTATTAGTGTGGTGCGTTAATGAGTTGCGTTCAACGCTGCTTCTCAAGTGTCCAAGAGCCTAAATAATTGTGCTCCAATTACCTGTCAGCACTGACAGCCTCAGCTCTGCACGCCCTGTCACTGTCTCGCACATTTAATTAACTCTCCCTGACTCAGATTGGTTTGTTTGGCATTCCTGGTCATACATGTTCCTTGGAAGATGATGCTAATCTTTCAACAGCTTAGAAGGGGTTTTGAATGTGACTTAATCTTGACAGATAGGCTAAAGGTTACGTGACTCAACGAGAACGTTTGACATATTTTTGACGATCCAGAGTGAAAACAAAAAACGAAACCATCGTGTAAATAAAATGTGTGTCATTGCATGGGCGTCCTCGGTGACTGGAATGGACATTACATACACAGGCTGTAAGAAAAACAAGTTGGTGCGCCACGTAATTATTAGCGACCGCTGCAAAGTGCAGTTGAAACCACGTCTGCTGGTTCGGTTCAGATGTTTCCATGTGAGGGCCATCCCTCTGTTTTGGAGAGCAGGTACTTAGTAGTGTGAGGTGCCTGGAGAGAAGGGCGAGTCTCTCTGCTGTGTTGGTCACGCATCATTACAGAAGGGGCCCTCCGGGGCCGACGGAGACGTGTTGGCTTGGATTAGCTACATGTTGGCCCTTGAGGAGCCAGGCCCCTGCAGACACAGATGCAGATGTGGCTCTTTTGGACCCCAGGGGTTCTGGGAGCGAGAGATCCTCATCCCTGGAGCTGGATGGGCAGATCTTCCAAGAGGGCAGGTTGACAGAGCCTGGCATCCAGACCTTAGGCTTCAGCTCTGGGACTCATACTGCAGTGTGAGTCCTGCCAGACAATTCATGGATCTAGTTGAACACACCCCTCAGCCACAGGCTTTACATTTAAATCAGCCATGTCTTTTCATCTCAGTAATTACAAAGACTTTCGTTTGTTGTGGGGATGCCGACTGTACAATGGTGACGTGTGTTACTATAACATGTGACTACCTTATATGCCTCATGTGTCTGGACCACAGGGAAAATAACAGAGTAAAATAATATAATTACTTTGAAGGAATGTATATAATAATAATTAATCCCACTGTTTGAAATGTATTTGTTAGTTGTTGTTTATGAACAAACTTTCTCTGTTTAATGAATCAATAAATTCGTTCCGTAGTTTCAGTCCATTCAAATTTTTGCGAATGCTAATAGTCTCCTCTAATTTGCTGGAGTAAACAGTATAAGTTCAAAGCAAAATAAAGACACAAATCTCTTCCAAGCCCTGTTTTAAATTGTGTCTGACTGCAATTTTGGAATTAGCATAATGCTAGTAATTACAGTCACCCAAAGTTACATCACCCTTATTTACACAGTGGGGGCAGGTTACAGCCCCAGACCTGTAACAGTCAGTGCTTGTAAAGTCAGACCCAGTGCCTTTGGAGGAATGCTTATTCCACATACTTTGCGCAGCTTTACATTTTTCAGACCCAGTTTACAAAGGCAAGAGACGAATAACGTCAAATTGCTTTTGACCACATATCAATCAACTGAAAAGACGTCCTGAACTTTCAAGATGTCATTCTCACACACGTCTACATCGAATTTACAAATGATAAAAGCCACCACACCACCACCCCCCCACCCCCACCACCCCCTTCAGACAAAACAAATAAATTCCAATGTATTTCGTGTCATGAGTTCTGAGTCTTCTTCTTTACAACGCTGTTGACAAGAAGCAAAGAGAGACCCTGGGAAGACGTGCCAGCTCTTCATTTCAGAGTGACATTTCCAAACTTGCCTGAGGTAATGCAGGCAGATTAATCAACGTCAACCCTCTGCAGCTTACATGAAGCCTTTGAACAAAACAGAAGCTCGCTAATCACGTCAACACCGAGACGTTTCATTTTCTAATTGGAAAAATCGACAAAGAAGCTTGTTGACCTTGTTGTCTGTTATTTTATTTTACACACATAAAAATGGGAAGGAAATAATAAAAATTAAAAAAATTCTTCAAATGTCTATACTTACCTTGTGCCACGCGAATAAAAAATTATATATATCGACAAAAATCTGCCTGCAACAACTTCTGATAATTGCATCATCTATTGTATTCCATTTGAACATTTCAAAACATCTTCCATGAGTATTTCTCGAATGTTTCCAAATAAAGAACCCGCATTTGAAAAAGAAATGCGGAGAACTCGGTCACCCATGACACCAAACTGGCTGGAGAGTAAAGCAAATGCAGAACATCTGACATTTAAGTAAATGGTGGTTCACTTATTCCCAGAAGAGCCATGTCATCCTCACCTGTGCACCTTGTGTATTCAAAGACCCGAAAGAATGACTTTGTAAATCTGCCCTGAAGCAGAAATCTTGACCTTGTCAATTAGATTGACGTGTGTGTGTGTGTGTGTGCTGTGTGTGTGGTGTGGTGTGCTGGTGTGTGGTGGTGTGTGGTGTGTGTGTGTGTGTGTGTGTGGTGTGTGTGTGTGGTGTGGTGTGTGTGTGTGTGTGTGTGTGTGTGTGTGTGTGTGTGTGTGTGTGAAACCTGCTACTTCATAGTGTCTCTCCAGAATTCAATGAGGTAGATGTGGACACTACAGGTGCTTGTTGTAGATATTTACGGCTATGGAAGACTGTTTTGGTGGAAAGATTAAACTATAGTTTACATGACCTCAAATATTTCAACTTTTGTGCTCAATGAGAGCATTGCACTCTTTACAAAAAATGTAAAAGAAAATGTTTTTGACACATTTGGTCATACTTTTCTTAGATACTCCCCAGTTGGATAATATATTTCAGAGTCTAAACCCTTTATACTTAACAGCACAACAGATATTCTTCTTAATGAAAAAGGGAATATTAGCAATCAATCTTTTAATGTATACTTGAGACCAAAAATGTTACGCTGTTTTTCTTAACCGAGCTTGGCACTCTTTACAAAAAATGTAAAAGAAAATGTTTTTGACACATTTGGTCATACTTTTCTTAGATACTCCCCAGTTGGATAATATATTTCAGAGTCTAAACCCTTTATACTTAACAGCACAACAGATATTCTTCTTAATGAAAAAGGGAATATTAGCAATCAATCTTTTAATGTATACTTGAGACCAAATGTAACTCTTACCAGCTTGATTCACACAGCCCCTGGTCTTGTTTGAACACGTTGCTATGCTTTGTGGGATATCTCCTGCTTGTATTAGGTTGATCTTCAAAGAATGTGACCCCTTTCTGTAGTATCCAGGGCAGCTTAATTGCCGTGAGTGCGTCAGATGTGGCAGCAAGCCTTGAGGGCCAGGAATCATCCCAATGCTGCTGTGTTGAGCTTTTGATGAACTATCCATCACTGCAGCTCTCATCTGCCTGGCTGCAGCACGCTGATGTCAACCAACCCAATCACCTGGCCTCGCCACTCACCTCCAACGTGATCAAATCAGGATCAGATCATCGATGTTAATGCGTCGGTTACGTTGTGGCCACCTTAATGACTGTGAACGAGCATATGCGTGACGAAACGTTGCATCTTGGCGATCTTTGGAACGCCGGGGACCCGAGTTAGTCCTTTCACGTCGACCAGACTGACCGTGCTTTCTGAACGAAGCTACTGAAGTCATGGATGGTTGAAAAAGGCACATCTAACCCTCAAATTAGATCTCAAACGTTATGTTCTTTCATAGATCCCATCCTTTTATCCTGCACCTTTATAACCAGAAGCCTCACTGGAAACGCTTCCAGCCTGAAGGCAGACCCCCATCTCCCCATTGGGGGGAGGGAGTCATCCCGAAACAAAAAACGAGCATCTAAACCTGCTGCGGAGTCTGTTCTGAATGAGGAGTGTGTGTGTGTGTGTTTGTGTGTGTGCGTGTGTGTGTGCGTGCGTGTGTGTGTGTGTGTGAGGCTAGTGTGGAGGGTTCCCACTGGGCCCTGAGGCCTGGCTGTCAGTCACCCACACCCAGTGGAGCATCCTCACCTGTGAGATTCTCCCAGCGCTCCCACCTATGGCAGATCTCCTGCACATGTAGACTATGAACAGACCTAGCCTGTCAGTCACTACTCTGAAAAGGCCAAGTTAGTCACGCTATGGTCTACACAGCCCAGCGCAGTGGAAAATGCTCTCTCCGTCCACACTCCCATCTCCGTGCAGCATTCTACCTTGTTGCTCTTTCTCAGATCATGCTTACCTCCAACGCTCTTTTCATCTTCCACAGACAAATATACTTTGTTTTCCAGCGGCTAATGCGTCTTTCGGTGACTTTGTTATTCTAATACGTTACATTAGTCACACAGCCAGTCATTTGGGTCATTTAGTTGTAACCCAAGCATCGTTTGAGAATGACTGCATTTCTGTCTTTGTTAACACTGGCATCTACCCCTCGGGGCCATTTTCTCCTGTGATGCCTATCATGTTGTTGATGGTAAATAAGCACTAAAAGGCTCTCTTGCTGGCTGGGGAGCTCTTAAATGACACCGCTTATTTGAGGTGAAAAGCACACAACACCATGAGAGAATTCCCATCTGGCATCTGGATATTCCTCTTGTCTTTTATTCCAGTCTCTCTCCATCTCTCTCCCTCCCTCTGTCTCCTTCTCTTTTTCCGTCTTCTCTCTCTCGGCCTCTCTTCGTCTCTCTCCTTCTGCCTCTCTGTCCCGGTATCTAAGCTCTTCGTTTCTTCTTTTGATGATTCAGAAACACGTTAATTGAAACAAAATGCAGGAGAAGTGTTGTCCTACCCCATACTGCGCTAACAGTTTTTGGAATCACTACCACAAAGGAAACTTTTTTTTTCTCAAGTGTCTTACGCACTCTGTGTATAGAAGTCCATTGTTGTTTTCTGCTTTTTTATTTTTTCCCCCCCCTCGTCTTTTCTTCCGAATTATGAATTGAGATTTTCAAAGCAATCCTTACCAGATGAGCGCTGTTGCATGAGAGGCCTTTCACGAGCAAAGCAAATGTATGATTTCAATGTGTTCTTCCTTTGTTGTTTGGGTTTGTGTGTGTGCGTGTGTGCGGACGTGCGTGAGCGTGTGGTGGAGGTGGGGGGACACATTTGGATTCAAACAAAAGACAGATTTTGGGGCAAAACATCTTACTTACAGTGAGTTTCGAGCAGTTTTGTAGTGAGATGGGGATCGTTTTACATGATACCAAACCTGAGACAGCGAAAAGCAAATAGCCACTTGCAGCTTTCAGCTGCTATTGAACATTTGGAAAGATGATTCATAGTTTAGTTTTAGTGTGCTTTTACGGCGCTTTACTTACTTACTGGATGACAGAGCACCTTCAATGGGATCAGCCCTGAGGTGACAAGAGAGAGAGAGAGTGTGCGTAAGAGAGAGAGGGAGTGAGAGAGGGAGAGAGAGAGAGAGAAAAAGAGAGAGAAAGAAACAAGAAAGAAATAGAGGGGGCCGGTATGCATGTCTTCACACTACACTGGTGATTTTGTTTAAGGACTCTGGTCTTGAGACAGTTGGGGATGAAGATGAGGTAAATCTAGCCATTAAGTTGTCATTTGCCGTCTGAGAAGAGTCACCTCTAGGATCTGGTCCCAGGTCAGTTGGGCTTTTTGTTTCATACTGAGCACGGAGAGGGGAAGCTGATCTCAGAAGTGTGCCCATGGGGCATATTCAGAGCTTAGGGCCACCTTGGGCAGTCTGCACCTTTGGCTTCTAAGCCTCAAAGCTTTGTTGAAATAGGAGAAGGGAAGGTGAGGGTGGAGTGGGTGGGTGGGTTGGTGGAGGAGGGGGGGGGTTGCCACAGTAATTACAGAAGATGGTGATCTTGGTGACCTCACCACACCCGACACTTAGCATGTTGTGCGCGCCGCTGGCCTGCCCTGCTGTCTGTGCATGACAATGGAGCAGGTCATGGAGCCAGTGATTATACCTAGGCTGGGCTCTCCTGATTCCTCTCAGGTGTGTGGGGAGGGGCCAGGCCAACACCCACTGGTCCCCCTGCTGCGTAGCAGCATCCCTCCCCTAGCTGACCCTTTGACCCCGGAAATCAGCTGGACAGGACCATGGGGTGGTGTCTTCAATCAGGAGAAAATGTTTGATATTTTCATGCCAAACGGAAAAAAACAACGCATGCGAATTTGGTCAGATCAGATATCGTTATTTTCTATGGACAATAGTAAAGAAAAAAAATGTTTTCGAAAAGATAATTGAAACGTGAGGAAAGTCGTAAATGTTTACCTGTTATTTGAGAGGCGATTTGTGTCGAAGGTTTCCAAAAGCAGACCTTTGGATGTTAAGGCTGACGAGACGACGTGTATGTAGATCCACCTACTAACACTAGAGGGCGATCTTTCTCTCTCACGGCACTGAAACTGGATGGCAGGCGGCTCAAGGAGCAGTATTAGCACTATTCTCTAACACAATTATGCGTCAACTATTCTTTTGCCCAGTATTTTGCAATACACATGCTACTCATCCTTTTAATCAACTCTTCTTTGCCGGTGACTCACACTGAATAATATCATTAAAGTTTAGTAGTTTAAACATGGTTATACTTGTTTCAATGGGATGAGTGCTGGTCTGTGTACTCAGTCAGTCTTCATGACAGTTCAGCCACACTCATTCAGTGTAATGAGTGTACACTTGAGCAGTGCTTGGTAACGTATCCATATCTCGCATCCCCAGATATTCGAGCGCTGAAGCAACCCGAATTAGCAGCAACGAGAAAAGAGCACAGTAGCTTCCTGCTATGGTTGAGAGCTGGGAGTGTTTAGACGTGGCCCCGTTGGCTAGCATTAATTGACGAAGCAGTCCTAATGAATGGGGCAGATTGGCGCCCAAGGCTTTGACAACAATTACCATTGCTACAAATTGAAGCTCTTTTGGCTTAGCGGGGCTGGATGTACTGCAAGTCATGATGACAACCCTGCAAAGTCTCGTTTAAGTAAAGCCATCGGTAGCATAGCTCATCGTTGTTGTCATTGCCATGTTTAAAGTCTGTTCCAAATCTAGCCAAGTGAACTTCTTAGACGTTGAGAAAAGGGTTCTTGAGTCAGTTCATATTGTTTTCCTTCCATTCCCCTCAGTCTTCAGGATGACTCATACCAGTAACACACAGTGACAGACCGTCCTCTCATTAAACGCAGGGTTTTGGATGAAAACATTCTAGACGTGTGCCGTGTGATGGTGGATGATCACCCAGCTCTGAGTGGCATGCCAAACTGTGAGTTTAGACAAAAGACAGATCTTTTCACGGGACTTTCCTTCCAGACTGACTGGTCTTCCATCAGTTGTGGTTTAAAAAAAAGTGGGTTTCAACTTGAAGAATTTATCAGAACGTTCTTAGGGAATCTTCCGCTGAAGGTCAAACCTCAGCAACATCTTTTGCCTCAAAAGACCTACGATCATTTGCAACTACAGTTTATATATTTGCTTAGTATTTTGCTTCTGGCTTTATTTCCATGTAGTTGGAGCCTATTCAACTTTGTCATGGAGACATTTCCTGCCACAGCTCCTCTGCTAGCAGTAGCTGGTCCGAGAACAGTTTGCAGTTTGTGTGTTTTGTGAAGCGTAACACACACAGCAGAGGATTCCTTCAGTGTGATCTCCCTCAGGCTCCCTGCCAAAGCACCAGGGCAGGTTACACACTTTGCCTGCCTGTAATTCCCAGTGACAGCGCCGATGCTGGGGGCCAGACCTGTAACCCTGTACGCAACGTTAACAAAAGGCCCTGGGAGGGCAGAAATCTTGCAGCCTCCTTCTGCATCTCCCCCTCCTCTTCCTCCTCCTCCTCCTCCTCCTCCTCTCCACCCTTTCACCCTCCACCACCCTCTCATCTCCCCCTCCTCCTCCTCTTCCTCCTCTCCACCCTTTCACCCTCCACCACCCTCTTATCCCCCCACCTCCTCTTCCTCCTCCTCCTCTCCACCCTTTCACCCTCAATTATTGCCCCTGGAGGCAGCTATGAAGTGATCTAGAGTCCTTGTTCAGATCCCAGACCCTTCTCCCCCGCTCGGTTTCCCACCATAGTACGTTGTGCTCAATGTCCAAAGGTATTTTAAGACACCTGAACTTGTAACAAGAGCTCTCCTCCTGTTAATAAATGAGTCTTTTTTTTTTGTTCTGGCTCCACTATCTGTTGCTGCACATACACAGAGCTCTGGGCTAGAGAATCAAGGCAGCGGTTCATTATTGTCTGTTGGAGTCATAATCATGTTTGCAATGTGCTCTCAGTTTACCATGAAGGTACATGGGTGTTGTGTGGAAAGTATGCGATAATTATTGTGTCAGGAAATTTGGAGGAAGAATGTGTATCCTTTGGGCAGTGAGCTGCTGCCTGTCGAGAGTCATGGTGTTCAGTGAATCAGTGTACCTGTGCACTGTGGTTGACCCTGTGACTACCTGCTGTAGGCCGTGTCCTAGTCAACGCCGCGCGAGAATGCAGAGACTCAGTTCCTTGGAAAAAAAACCCTAGCGAGTGTGAGTCAAAGCCTGACATAGTCCCTACATTTGGCTTCTCTGCCCCTAAACAGCATTTTTTTTTTTTTCGAATTCGTGAAAAGAAATGTCATCAACCGCACCTCCTAGTCGTGTTAAGTTAGCGTCAACGTTCCATTCCGCCTCTTGAAAGCCTCTCTAGCTACTTCGAACCACCTGAGGCCAATGGGAGTTTGGTGAAGTCACAAATGAATATGCAAATCTCATCCGATGTCATAACACAAGAAAATCAAGGCGAGGATGGCAAGGAAGTTATCAGAGTTGCTTTGTGGCACTGAGAACATTCGTTTTGCCATGAGCAGGTCTGGGGGGACAGGATTTGATCTGGAAGGTTCTGTACAAGCGTAAGATAATCTGAGCATTCTTTTTCAGTCGAAGGATTGCTGGGCTGTCTGGCAAGCTGCTGCAGGTTATTAGTGGTCAATTCCAGTGGTTTCGGAATAACAACATGCGACTCCCAGTTTCCATGAAGGTTTTATTGCGAAGTGACATTCATTGACACCGACTGGGGGAGGCCGACTAAGAGAGACTGACAGAGAGAAAGGGAATACTGTCTTAATAATCACATATCAGTAATGTATATTGTGAATCGTATCATACATGCATACTGTATGTTACCATACATGTCTGTATACATATATAAATGCACGCAAACACACACACATATATATATATATATATATATATATGCACACACACATACACACACACACACACATATACGCAATGTAATAGAGTTTATATTCTTTTCTCAATGTGTCATTCTGCGACTAGTATGAAGTTAGAAAAATAGAAAATGGAATAGAAAGAAATAAAGGACTGTCTTGCATACAGTACCCGCCGCCCCACCATCATTAGTGACCCAGTTTCCGTCCCCAGGCTGTGTGCTCCCCTCAGGTTCTTGCTGTTCCATGTGCCTCTACTAGACACAGCGATCTGCTTTCGGGCGTGACACCACAGA
The DNA here is from genome assembly GCA_036571765.1 of Plecoglossus altivelis. Classification (NCBI taxonomy): domain Eukaryota; kingdom Metazoa; phylum Chordata; class Actinopteri; order Osmeriformes; family Plecoglossidae; genus Plecoglossus; species Plecoglossus altivelis. The sequence goes on from BROE01000020.1 coordinate 4,829,287, forward strand.
TGACCTCACTCTCTCTCCCCTGTGGGAGATGACCTCTGACCTAAAACTGAAAATAGGCCCCATTAATGACAGATCCTGATAGAGCACAGTTGAGCATATGAGCAGGTCTGGGCATGGCTGTTCATGGGACAGACCAGTTTGTCTGCGCTGGTTATTTTGAGTAATGCTGCTTTACGATTAAGAACGAATAATGGGTGATGCATTTGTCAACTTCATTTTCCTAGGTGAAGCAAGACAAAGATGAGCTGTTCAGTTGGAAGAGTTCCAGCGCAGAGACAGTAAACCATGTGAGGGAGGATTGTCTTATGTGGAGACGATCAAAAGGAAAGACCGTCAAGTCTTCAAAGACACTAGACGTTTGTGTGGGAAGTCCAGCTTTTGAATCATTGGTGATTTGAAGCATTATGGAGTATTGGAAAGGGGGAACTTCCCTTTGTTTTGTCTTACAAATAAAGTTGTATACAACCAATGAGGTTGAATGGGATTTGTTCTCGGCTGAGAGGAAGTGAGTTGTGGTGTAAATAAGGATCAAGTGGTTTATTGTATGTTGTGATTTAGACAGCTTGGGCTTACACACTTGTAAAGTCTTTCGACTTGACTTGTTAACACACTGCAGTGAGAGTACGGCTCCAGAACGGTCTCTCCTCATTCTGGAGCGTGCGCTGAGGCAGATACACTCACCAAGCTCTTGCTCTCTCTCTCTCTTTCTCTCACTCTCTCTCTCTCTCTCTCTCTCTCTCTCTCTCTCTCTCTCTCTCTCTCTCTCTCTCTCTCTCTCTCTCTCTCTCTCTCTCTCTCTCTCTCTCTCTCTCTCTCTCTCTCTCTTTCTCTCTCTCTCTGTGGATGGAAGCAATTAAGGAAGAACAAAGCCCAAAAAAAAGCAGAGAGGAAATGTTGAAAATACAAGTTTAGTAAATTACCTCATAAACACCAACCCTCCCCCATTCAGTTTTGTGCCCCTAACCACTACGGCCATAGACTGTAGACACACACGCAGGCAGACACACACTGTCTCTCCCTCTCCCCCCCCTCCCCTCTTTCTATCCCTCCCTCCCCATCTCTCTCTCTCACCCCACATGTCCTGCTTAGCTACTCATTCACTTCATCTGGAGTTCATATGGGTTCCATTCCTTCCCCCCTACTGCCAGCCCAAAACTATTTCCTTTTTCAATTTCCAGGGGAAGTTGTTAACTGGTTTCTGAACCAAACAAGCTTTTTCTCTCTATTCTTTGCCTGTTCTTTCCTTGCTTTCTCCCTGCTCTCTCTCTCTCTCTAGTTCACTTTCTCTCTCTATCTCTCTCCCTCTGTCTCCCTCTCTGTCTCTCTCTCTCTATCTCTCTCTCTCTCTGTCTGTCTCTCTCTCTCTTTCCATGCTTCAAATGACTTACTATCAACACGTTTGTTTCAACACTCAATAAACTTCATAGGGATATATCAAATAGACAAACTGATCACATATTTCGAATGTACGCCACGTTAAGTAGTATACATATAAACAACTTTATGTATAAACTCTTTGCACAGTCCCAGACAGGAGCACACACACACACAAACTCGCTCAGGCTGCACACACACCCACACACACACACACACATCCTCTTTGTCTTTCGTATGCAACCATGCGGGCAGTAGCCACAGGCTACAGGAGCATGCTCATCTGAAAGACGTACGCAGGCCCAGCAGACTTTCCCGGCCCCGCCCCTCCGTCTCTCCATCCCTCCATGGCTGATATTGCCTCTCTCCTCTCCCAGCCTGCTCCATGCCTCCTAACCTTGCTACGAGTACAGAGCAGAGAAAGAGGACTCTAACCCCCACCCCCCCTACCCCCTCCTCCCACCCCGTCCCGGGCGGAGGAGAGGCGAGGCTGGAGGTGGCGAATAGCAGGTCCTCAGAGTAACCCGTGGTGACAGGTGTCAGGGAGTCTCATGGGCAGACCTGTGACGGGTGTCCTGCTCACTTACAATCCACAGTTTGGCGCTTTTCACAAGTCACGAACTGATGAGTGCCAAAGAGGTGGTACGAGGCTTTGCCCTCACTCCAACACACACACACACACACACTCACATCCTCCCTCCAGCCTGGCACTCCACACACGCCCGCTGCCAGGCCAGCTTAACGTAGTCCAGGACGGCTTCTCTGTCTCTGGGCCCAGGAACATAAAACAAAGCCGGTAGGCCCTTATGCAGTTGGTAAATTATATCTGCCGCGAGAGACGAGAGAGAGCAACAGAAAGAGAGAGAGAGAGAGAGACATAGAGAGAGAGAGAGGGAGAGAGAGAGAGAGAGAGAGAGAGAGAAAGAACTCACCAAGACGTCTCTTTTATTTACTATAAAGCACAAAGGCTGCCGCACTAGTTCACTCTCTGCACATCCCGTCCCTCCGCTGTGAACACACCGAAGCAGCTATTACATCATTTGTTGCATCTAAATGCATGTACGTGACCGGTTCCGGCCTCTCTGAATATGTACAAACGGCTCTGTGAACCAAACTAATTGCAGAAATGGTTTCTTGTTGCCACCGGTTGAAGTGCCAGGGCTCAGAAATTACATGATGTCATGCTGTATTTTTGTCATCTTGGAACTACTGGCCCTTCTCTCCGTTTTTAACACTTTCTTCCTAGGATGTCTCATGAATGTGAATGGAATTTCATGAATTTAAGTGAGATTCCCCTTAAACCATCCCTGGGGTATCATGGTTGTTTTGTTTTTTTGGCCTCTCAAATTAATGCTACAATCTGGCGCAAATGCACCATGTCTTCAGTTTGGGACAGACCGAGCTTCGGAAATTGCAAAGTATTAGAGCAAGGATGGCTGAAGACATCAGATACTGAGGCGTTCGTTCACTCTGCGTGTTTTCTTTCTTCCAGACACAGTCGTGCGATTGACTCGCCCCATGAATTGAGTCGGGCCATGTGTGCGGTGACGACAATGTCCTCTGTCTTCGCCACGAACCTCGAGAGCTCAGAAAGCAAAATCCTCAATGACCTCGGGCCTATTCATCCCGCTTTTCCGTCCCCCCGTCCCCCCATGAGAGAATTCCGCTGAACTTGACCCTGGGTCATGTCACCTATTCTGCGGTAACGGGCGGAGCTCGCCCCAGGGCTCCCTGGGAGCTCCCCCCCCCACCTCCTCCTCCTCCCTCCACCCTCCCTGGACTCCCGCGGGCTGCCTTCTGATGATGCCAGCCCAGTGGGGAGCGCAGAGGAGCAGCCAGGGAGGAGCCGTCATTAGATCACAGCAATTACAGCATTTCCATGTAAGTGGGTCCTCAGCAGGCTTCCACATACTCATCAAGACCCCTTTTATACCTCCAGCAGGCAGTCAAGACCTCCTTTATACCTCAAAGCAGGCAGACCTGGGCTATGGGCAGCTAATGAGAGCAGCCTCCGTCCCTCTATTCAACACGCAGTCTGCCTATTCAGCCAGCTCTCTATAAACTCCCTGTATTCACTGTGGGCCAAGCCTGCAGTGTTAGCGCCAAACCGGCCTCTCTGTACCAACCTCCCGCCACCCTCCTGCCCTCTCAGCCCAGCCCCACCTTTTCACACCGAGCGGGGCTCAAAGGGAGGCTGGGAGGGGGGGGGTGTACAAAAGAGCTGTGTTTGTTTAACATCTCTTTAAAGAGGAATACTTGTCAAATGTGGGCTGGATCTCCACTCCTCAACCTCAGCTCTCCCCTCCTGTAGCTGAAGCCTCTGCGGACAGCAATGCCTGCTCTCTCACACATTCAAAGTTCTTTAAGGGTTAATTCACATCTCCAGTTTTGTGTGTCTTATTTGGAAATTCGTTTTCATTTAATGTTGGTTTTATAATGGCTTTCAGTTTAAAAAGTGGTACATACACGATGGAATTAGCCTGTGTGTTACCATCCTTAAACTCTAAAGCACTGATCATGTGTCTTAAATAATTGCACAATTGCTATCCTTGTATCCAAACCTTTTATTTTATTGTCATGTCAGGAGTACCTGATTTCAAAGTAAAGGAGCGTATACCTTCAATACGTCATCAAAACAAGACAGCATGTAAAACAAGAATTAAGTTTCTCATCCTTTTTTGTTTCAAGCGTAAAGTAACGAGGACGACTATGTCCTTACACTTCTCAATCTGCGGAACATTTCTGTTGGTTTCTAAGAATAGCTAACCGACCTAATACAGTCAGTGACATTTTCACCATTCACTGAATACAATTAAATTATGTCTCACCAAAATGCCAAGCATTTACAGGCCTCTTTACATAACGCATCAGGACACGGTAACATATTGCAGCTTTTTCATGAAGCCGCACAAAAGTTTTCTGTTCATGAAAAGGTATTGGCAAAATTAGCAGTGGACCTATTTCGATCAAATACACTGTTCTCAGCATTACTGGCAAGATCTGTTGTGAACCAGTAAAAAAATAAATTAACAATCCAACGAAGTTCAATTCTGTTTTGTTTGGCTACATTCTTTCTTGGTAAAAATGTGTGTCAATGAATCTGACAACGGTTTTTTATTAAATGTGTGCCTTCCTCATTCAGTTGCAGGAAACCGCGGGAAGTTAACAGTTTTAGTGTTACTATGCATGTAGAATAATCGAAGCATTTTATGGTTAATTCATTTTACAACATCAACGCATCTGTCGCTTTCGTCAAGAACAAGCTTTTTTCCCGGACTTGACATGCTTTGATCTCTAACAGCTAGAGCAAGAAAAGGGGACACAACGAATTAGGTTAATTTGCATTAATAATCAGTGGATATTTATCGCCTTAATGAGGTTCATATCGACGATCTCAGTTTTAATTGAAAACAAGTGTTCATTGTTTAATCTAATTAGGCCCAACTCTTAAAAGGCCCGTCTCGTCTGTATTTAAACAAAAAGAAAAAGAAAAACGAATGTTTGTCCAATCATCTCAATTATGAGATTAAAAGACAAAGTATATATGATCATACTTTATTATTTCATTATTTTATTATTTTATACAAAATGCAAATCATTGTAAACTCTGACATTTCGGATTAAGATTTGCGTTTGATGACAAGCAGTATCATGCTGTTCTTTAAGCAACTGCTTGACGCTCAAGGAGGACATTTGCATTTATGCAGATTAAATTAATCTGTTGATCTCCCTGTCTAACTGATGTAGAAGGCTGCATCGTGTGTGGATATTACGTCTGTATGCATGAGGACGGGTTAATTAGTGATACTTCGCCTAGGATTCCCTAAAGGTCATACTTAGCCAAAGGCTTGAATACATTCCATATTCTTGACATGTTGCAAAGTGACAAGTGCAGTGACAAAATTCCATTTTGTTTTTTTAATGATTAAAAAAAACGGGAATTAAAATCATAAACTCAAAAGGAAAAAAATAATAATTATAATTGTTTCGAGGAGGAATGATTCACTGCTTTTTCATCACTCATTTTGCTTAATCCGTTTGTATTAGAGGGTTTTCTTGACGTGCACAGAACCATGCTCACTTTTGGATTGTAGTTTTTATATCATTTCACTGCAATCGCTTCTGTGGATGTACTCACTACAATATTTTTTTTAATTTGTGGGAATTTTCCTTGTGCACATATTTTGTCTTCCAACACCTATTTTAATGATCATCAGTCCTTCAGATCTGTCAACACATTACAGCATTCTGTTGTCTTTGCCTAGGACAACATCTAAAAATACTTTACGTGCTTAAATGATATGCATTCTTTCAGTTTAATGCCAAACAAACTTCCAGGGTACATGCATGCAAACGAAAAGAAACATGGATGACTTCTTTCAGCGATCTCTTTTATTAGATCCAGTCCCACAATCCTGTCATCCTGCAGACAGGCAGGGAGATGGGCAGAGAGGCCGGCAGGCAGGCAGGTAGACTGGCAGGCAGGCTGGTAGACTGGCAGGCAGGCAGGCAGGCAGGCAGGCAGGCAGGCAGGCAGGCAAGCAGGCAGGCAGGCAAACACGCAGACAGACAGGCAGGCAGGCAGGCATTCAGGCAGGCAGACAGGCAGACTGGCAGACTGGCAGACACGCAGCCAGGCAAACAGTCTTTAAGCTCTATCAGGCCACAGAACATATGAACCCTCCTGACCAGGCTGTTCTCAACAGCCAGTGATGTCATTCTCTGCTTGGATGCCTTGTTTTCTTTCCTTCCTCTGTAATACATCTTCCATGGTTTGGTCTTTATGGCCACATGATTGCTTCTAAAGACCTGTGACAGACAAACGCTTCCAAAGTAAATGGCCCGTTCTTTTACAAGCATACTGACTCTATTGTGCTGTGTTCTTCATCTGTATTTACTCCAGATAATGTTGTTTTTGTTGTCGTCAAAGAGGGGTGACACAGTGGGAGTACCAGATAGGAGATCCGTTAGCTAAGGAACAGCCTGAGATGATACCCTGCATGAAACATACCGAAATATAACATGAGGCAGCCAAAAAGACCCAAGTGAAAACAGATTTGGAGCAATTTTACTCGTCGCCTTTGGATTCTAACTGGAATGGGTCGAGACGGGAAAGGCCACCGCTGTCTGAAAAGTGCGCTGCCTGACAAGCAAGAAGTAAGGCGTTGATGCGGCGATGTGAAGAGTTAGGGTTTCTGTTTGCCTCCCCCCCCCCCCCCCTCCCTCTTCCAACTGACGCTGGTTACAAAAGTGAAATTGACAGTTTGGACAGGCGGGTACTGCTGGTGGCGTCATATCAGGTTGTCACCAGAACATTAGGAACAGGGCAGGGGATGACTGTTCAGCGATGTGGGGGGGGGGGGGGGGCTGGTGGAGGACGAGGGGCTTGGGGCTAGTGGTGTGGGGGGGGGAGGGAGGGAGGAGCGGGGTGTCGTCGTCATTAGAACCAGATGAAGGTGATTGACTGTCTTTTCTCCATTCCGGGGAAGGCCTTTCTACTCCCGGTCTTTCTGTCAGTTTCGTTACAAAATATCAACCCGGAACCCGTCGTCTTCAGACACATCTATTTGCTAAACTTATGCTCCGCGACTTCCAATCCAGAGGGTTTGCAGACACGAAGAAAAAAAAAGACCCTCGCTGCCTACACGGATTTGAATGACGAAATCATGCGCACCGCTTCAGCCGCCCTCAGATTGTGGTTTTCTCATTTCCCCATTTAGCCCCCAACAAGAACAAGAGGTGGAGACATTCCTCTTAAGCTGGCCGGGCGGCTCAGGCTGTCCCAAGCTGGAGGAGCTGAGCGGTAACGTGTGCTCCTGATTATTGTCTTTACCATCTTGGAGAAAACAAAGAGATCTCAATCAACCGTTTGATGTTTTTCTTGCAAGGGGTGGGGGTTGGGGGTTGGGGGGGGTGGGGGGGTGGGGGGTTAAGGGGGGGGGGGGGCTCCAGCTAAAATGGAGAGCCAGGAGATGAGGTCAGGAGATATGGTTAGCTGAGTTGACCCTTGGGCACAAACATCCAGGGTTCAAAATAATTGTGAAGGGTGGAGTGGTATGTCTGTGTGTATGTGAGTGTATGTGTGTGTGTGTGGTGTATTTGTGTGTGTATGTGGACGTGTATGTGTGTGTGCGTGAGTGTATGTGTGTGTGTGTGTTTGTGTGTTGGGGGGGTATACAGAGAGCAGATCAACTCTACAGTTACCTGTAGAAGTCAGGCAGCTAGTCCACGGAAGTCATTCACAGTGTAGTGTGCGAGCTTTACAGACTGAAAAGTACCATTTCCAGAGGACAACGAAGCCTTTGCATTTTGCGAATAAACAGGCTTTTAAATGCCGCCATTTCTGAAGTCCGCACACCATGAAATCCTACTCCGGGTTTTTTTTGCCCGGTGCCTAGTGGCCACCGCGGAAAAAGACTGTGGATTAAGTGATTTGGTCTGCTTTGAGGTGCATTTGAATTAGGTGAGCCGCATTCCTCCCACACAACCACACCGCTTGCTTTCACTGCACCACGGACATAAAGAGTACGGTGTGTCCTCACGTTGAGAGTCAAAACAAACAATCACAATGTTTAACGGTAAAGAATGATTCCCAAAGTAAACACACGTGACTCAATAAATGGATTACGAGCTCGTCTTGACAAAGCAGCCTTCTGCCCCTCTGGGATTTGGGAGTTTGCAGTCTACTGAGTAGTGAAGGCCACGCCCCGGTCGATAGCGGTGAGCCCCCCAACCCTCCTCACCCACTGTCCTTTGATGTAGAGACCTGGCAGTAAATTCCTGGGCCTTTTATGCCCGCTCCCTTTTCTATTAGCAGGGTTAACAAGCTGCTGCAGCCATAGCTAATGAGACTGTACCCATGTAGAGGGGTCACCTGGTGGGGAGGGAGGAGGAGGGGGGGGGCTTGGACTCTTACAGGGACCCTGAGAGTGTGTGCGTGTATATGTGTGTGTGTGTGTGGGGGGGGTGGTCCTAAAGATGGGCCCCTGAGCCCAACCCTTTCCCGTCCAGGGCCCCGCTCAGCGCCAGTCCCGCTGGGGACAGATGGGCAGAGAGAGAGGGGGGCCTCATTAAGACAGGATGTACCAGGATGCCATAAAAACTCCATTTTTCCCTGACTTCGTCCGTTTGCTTTCTCTCTCTCTCTCTCTCTCTCTCTCTCTCTCAGACCAACGAGACCTGCAGAAGATCATTTACAGATGTAGACGCGGACAGCAGCAGAGGAGAGAGGAAAGAAAAGGAAAGGACAGTAGAGGCGAGGAAAGGACAGTAGAGGATAGGAAAGGACAGTAGAGGATAGGAAAGGACAGTAGAGGATAGGAAAGGAGATTAGAGGCGAGGAAAGGACAGTAGAGGATAGGAAAGGACAGTAGAGGATAGGAAAGGACAGTAGAGGATAGGAAAGGAGATTAGACGAGAGGAAAGGACAGTGGAGGAGAGGAAAGGAGAGTAGAAGAGAGGAAAGGAGAGGAGAGGAGAGGAAAGGAGAGGAGAGGAGAGGAAAGGACAGTAGAGGAGAGGAAAGGAGAGGAGAGGAAAGGAGAGGAAAGGAGAGGAGAGGAAAGGAGAGGATATGTCGTTATGACTTGAGCACAAGATTGCAACACTCCTGCAACATAGTTTTAGTTATTTCTTTATGAATTCATCATCTAAAAATAAAATAGTCATGGCACTGTCACACATGATAAACAACGGTATTCAACAGTTATATATTTTGGATATGTGTTGATCGAGGTCCCATCTATCCACCTGGAGTTTAGCTTTGTACTAACACACGCTCAGCTGAGGTCAACACCCTCGCTCACAGTCCCACACAGTCGCAGGCACTCACACACTGAGGGGTTAAGTGCGTTTGACCCCCGAGGTCGGGCGACCATTTAGACGGTCCTCTGAATGCATGGGCCATGCAGATCAGCTGTGAAGGCTGGCCAAACGGGTGAGAGAGGGGGCCTCTGTCCTGTTCCCTGCCCCCCTCCCCCCCCCCCCCTCTCCGCGCAGTCTGGGGCCCTTTCTTAATCAGCGCAGTCACCACTGACACGCAGCATACACACCGCAGTCCGCCGACATCACAGCACCTGTCAATCTAGCGGGACTTACTCGCCATGCAGGGCAAACAGAGAAACACGTCCGAACCAGTGGGCTTGTTTACCAGCAGGCTCACCCCAACCCGGACAAGCTCCTGGCATTCCTCAGTCCTCAGCACCTTTGTCTGCCTCTGTCTCTTCTATCTGTCCTCTCTCTTTCTTTCAGTTCTAACGAGAACGCACAAAACCCTACGCACACACACACATACACACACATGGGCACACGCAGACGCACAAAGTTGACTATCCACAAAGAGGGAGCTTAGGGTAAAGATAGTGTGAGATAGACGTTGCCTACAGGTGTAAACGCAGACGGAGGCTGCCTGTGTTATAGAGTGACTATGAACACTGCTTCAGGAGTGTGTGTGTGTGTGTGTTCGTGTATGTCTGTGTGTGTGTGGCGGTGGATGAGTGTGTGTGCTAGGGAAGACGTCACCCAGATCCTCCTCCAAACGGGGTCTGCTTCCCCATCTATCAAGCTCATCAAGCCGCGCCCAGCGGGGGCTAACATTCCATCGCGTCGGGGCTCCGATGGGTCGAGGCGCATCAGGACTAATGATAATTCAATTAAAAGGTTGCTCTCTGAGGGGGCATGAACAACACCGCTGCTGTCCTGCAGTCATCCAGCCAGCCATCCAGTCATCCAGCCATCCAGTCACCCAGCCAGTCGGTTAGACAGTCTCCAGCATGGCCTAATTGAGGCCCGCCTGCCCCTCAGTGGGGGCCACGATGAGGGGGTCGCCCCCGAACGCCTCCCAGAGGGTCCTCTCCTAATTGGTTAATTAATCCTCACATGGCTGCCGTCTGCAGAGCCAGAGGCGTCGGCGGGAGGGGAGGGAGGGGAGGAGGAGATGAGAAGTGATGGAGAGGCATGGAAACAGGGAGGGAGGGTTCCTGAGTCTGACAGTGATGTCCTCGCTCACGGAGGAGAAAACGAGCGTCTGAACGAGCAGCCCGCCGCGCCGATCACTTCTGGGTTTCGTTTGAATTCCGATGACAAACTTCCAGTCGCCTACCACAAAGGCCTTTAGAGGCCAATTAGGCGAACGCGTTCCAAATAGGGGGAAAATGATCGGCGCTGCGAGGATGCACAAAAGGAGTTAGACCCATCCCTCTCCAGCTCTCTCTCTCTGGTCTCTCTGTTTTCTGTTCTGCGGGGAGGGGTTACACTGAGCTGGAGGGAAGGGCAGATGTGCGGAGTGTTGGTCCGGGTGACACTCACTGGAAGAGACAAGTACGTAATTTGCCCTTAGTTCCAACACAGCACACTCCTCTTGCATAATATGGCCAGCACCATTTGGATAGAAAGGCTATTAACTGAACTCATCTGTAATATCACTGACTTCCGGTTACTCATCCAGAGTTTGTCAAATCTTTTTTTTTTTTTTTGAGGTAAATCCACCTTCTCCTGAACGAACAGCCGTGTCCTCTACTCAAATCGACGTCTGTAAAATAAAAAAACAGCAACAACAACAACGCACAACCATTTTGTTCTTTGTTTGCTGTCTTGTGTCGGTATGCATTGTGTATCGCGTGTGCGACGTGACTCAGAAGGAAGACGTTATTTGCCGTGCCAACTTGTGGAAGGATTCTTGTTTGACTAATCACCCTCGAACAGTCTCCCGTCTCCCTCGTCCAAGCGTCACAGCGCTAAACCAACAGCAGCGGTGTTTGTGTGCGCTGCTCAAGGCGGAAAGCATCCCACCTGGCTGTGCTCCCTGGGAGAATGCAGCTTGTGAACACAGCCCCGGCCGCGCAGAACGGGTTCAGTGACGAAACTTAAACGGGTCTTGATGAAGGAAGGCCCCCCCCTGCATACACACGGCCTAATCCCGAACACGAGGTAAAGACAACAGCGGGCAGCGCTCGCGCACGGCAGAGCTGCGGGGACGCTCCGAGTGAAACGGGGGAGGGCGTGAGGCGGCAGACTGGGCGGTTTCGCTGAAACCGGGAGCTCGTCCACCCTCCCTCCCTCCCCTCCCTCCCCTCCCTTCCTCCCCCCACAAGGTTTTTGAGATCTCCCTTCTGTTGGCTGCTGGTTGTCTTTTCCCTTAATCCCTCGCTCACTTTCAGGTACTGTAGCATCATGTCTTGATTTGCCAGGCTTCAGCCTGTGCCACTGTAGTGGCCCATAAAGAGCCAACTCAGTGTTGAGTGTTGAACCCTAGACCTGAGCACCAAGGACTGTGGAACTCCAGTAGCGAGACATGGTAATTTAGCAGCAAGCATGGCTCAAGTCAGACCCATTACTTGTCTTCGACACATCCAGCCCCAGGCAAGGACAAACTCAGCACACAACAGACTGTACGTGACATGACAGCGGCTCAAATAAACTCGAATGGACACATATGGACTCTCCCAGAATGTGTGCGTGTGTTTGTGTGTGCGTACGGGTGGATGGGTGGCTTGTTACAGCAGGTCAGTTCAAACCAAACCTGTGCGGTAAACAAAGAACTGGAAAGTTTCCGTCGGCAGGCGCCACATTGTACCGAATGTGTTTCCAACATATGTCCCCGGCGCTCGTGAAAACTGAACACCGCTCTGCTACAACGTCCGTTTCGATTTTCATCTGGGCCTCTCTGCTTGTACGATGCTGTAGTGTGCGTGCGTGCGTGTGTGTGTGTGAAAGCACTTCATCCAGTGCTGTGTGTGTCCCTCTTCTCCTCTGTAGAGACATCTAAGAGAAGGCGAGGAGTGTCAAAAGGCATTTGGCCAGGATGGAGCCATGCGGCACGCTGCCATTCACATCGAATCAGCCATACCGGGGAGCCCAGCTCAGCCCGGGGGGAACGTCCTCGGTCCTCCGCCCTCCGTCCTCCGCCCTCCGCCCCGCTCCTCACCTCCGCGCTCAGCGCACCCTCCCTTCGCTCGCCCTCCTTCTGGACCGCCGCAGAGCCCCGCCAAACGCAGGGTCTCCACCACGCCTCATCACACTGCCCCCGGGACCCCCCCTCCCCCTCCTCCTCCCCCAGCCCCTTGACTGGCCGCACACACACATACACACGCGCACGTGCGCGCACACCATGCCAGTCCTGTCCTCTCCCATTTATTGCCGTGCTGGCACCCACCACTCTCTCTCTCTCTCTCTCTCCCTCCGTCCCTCTCTCTCTCTCTGAGACTCTTCTCCATCCATACTGACTGTCTTGCCCCCTCCCCTCTCCTTCCACCTCCCCCCCTCTCCTTTTCTTCTCCTCCCCTCCCCTGGATTTCAGAGAAAATAGCTGAAGGCCAGATTAGAGGTTGGCTGCCTCTTTGTGTTACCAGCTAGGATAAATATTCCCAGGATGACTCCCCGTTGCCTGGAGGTTGTTTACCCGTGTGCATGCTGCCCAACTCCCCCCCCCCCCAACCCTCTCACACACACACACACACACACACAGACACACATGCACACACGCGTCAGGTTGAAGAGAGTGAGATCACCTATAATAGCCCTGAAGTCCTGCATTCCCGTTACCTGTGCGGTCACAGTGAGCCCATATCTGAGACAGCAGACAGTGAGGTAGCCCCCAGGTGACAGGCGACAGCAACCATGTTAGCCTTTCAGGCCCTTAAATGGCCCACACTCCAGCAGTAGTACAGAAAGACATGCGCTAGCATTGTTTGCTAGCCAGCCACGGAACTGGACCGTTTCGAACGCGCGACAAAGCCATCAGCGCTCGAGAACAGCAACCAGAGCAGGTTGTCTACGTACAATAAAGAAGCCGTAATGTCCCTTAGCATTGAAGCGCTTGTGATTTGTGGTGCTTTCTTTGACCTGACAACTTAATGGTAGGGTCCATTCTGAAGTCTGGTGAAGAGGGTTAGATGGAGGTAAGGAGACTGTAGCTCACAGCAGCAACGACCTGTGGACAGGCGGAGGAAATGGACTCCTATCTGGGAATCAACATTTCTGAAGGGTTGATTTACACACACACCCACACACATACTTTCACTGCGAGAAACAGCAGAAGGTAGCCTTTAGCTGAATCCATGTCAGGGTCCACGTTGTCCTGCGTCACAGTGTTTGTACATTGTATAAAGCGCATCACGTAAACACCATTTTCAACCGTCACTATTACTGTCTTGCTACGTTGATATTTCACTTTCTGAGAAACTTCTCGGAAGGCCTGTGTTTTGGTCGATTCTTTTTTTTTTTTTTTAGGTGTGGAGCGAGCCGGCAGCATGCCTGAACAAGACAGACGTTGACAGGCGGAACATATTTGCTGCTGGTCGGAATTCCTGCCTTTTTATTGGCTTATGGCGAGAGAGAGAGGGGGGGGGGGGGGGCGGGGGGCGTAGCAGCTCTAGAATTGTGAGCGATCAGAGGTTTGGCCAGTGAACGCTGAGAAGCAGAGGACGCGGTAATCTCCGGTTAGGTGGGATGACCTCGATTGAAACTGTTGCGGGATGGCACCGAGATAGATGTCAGATGCGCAGGAGGGATTGTTCTCGCCCAGGGTTAGGCTGTGATGACACCTTGAGAGGAGTGATAAAAGCCAAACGTGTTCTGTCATGTCTCCAGTCCCTGATAGCGATCTGTTCCCAGTCTACCTCCAATATTCTGTTCTCTATTAACTTCCAAGGGATCACTTATCAACCCTTCCCCCCCCACCCCCTTCACATCGCACTGGTCCCAAGCACGTTTCTATTGGCAACCGTGGTCGTCTGACTAAAGACACGGAAAACCCTTGCACGCTCTGGAATCCCCGACAGTGTGACAGACTGATTCAGACTGAGCAGGAATCCCGGGCAACCATCTCTGCGTGGCCCTGCTCTGCCGTGAAGGGGCCAGTCAGGTGAAGCACAGGGTCGAGCTCCTCCCCTCGTTAACGGTCACAGGTGCAGCCGCCGTTTGTGAAGACTTAGCCCTGTGTCATCAGGAGATGCGCATCTCTACCATTCAGACGATAGCAGACAATACGCAATGTTTCTGTCACTTCAAACATGCTGAGATAAGGACTTTATCACCCTCTGCATCTCTTCAATCTGCCATCTGCGATCTCTTTCTCAAACTCACTCTCTCTATCTCTCTCTCTCTCTCCCCCACCTCTCCTCTCTCGCTCTTTCTCTCCCCGACTCTCCCCTCTCTCTCCCCAATGCCCCACCGTCCCTCCCCCATGCGCTGTATTTGTTTATTTTTTTCCTTAGCTGTTCCCCAGAAGTAGGTGCATCAGCAGAACTGTTGTCTGTGGGAGTCACGGTTGTTTAGCCTCTTTTTACCCTGGACAGACAGGTGCATGGCGGCCGGATGCACACATGACTCACACACGCACACGCACACACGCCCTTAAAAATCACACACGCACGCACGCACATACGGAAACAGCCCGTTCTCCATATGGTTTTGGGGGGGCGAACGAACGTGCATTGTATTTCCCATGTTTTGAGGTTGTCTCTCTCTGTCTCGCTGGCTTGTGCTGTTTAACGAGGGGGAGGCAATCTGACAGGGTGGCACTGACATCTTTCTTTCGTTCACTCCCTTGTCAGGATCCTCTTTATGCAAGTCTCACCGTTGGCCAGGCTGCAGCGCGAACGTACTCCGTTTAACACACCCTCGCTTCTCGTCCCATCCCTCCGAACAAGGAAGATGCCTCTTCCCCACCCCTCTCCCTCAGTAACACTGGAGCTCCGCTTCCACGATGAACAGTGGAGGCACGATCAGGCTCTGTGCGCCGAGGGGAAGCCATCTTTCTCCCATCTCTCTCTCTCTCTCTCCCCTCCTCTCTTCCCATCTCCTCTCCTCTAAGCTCTGGGCTCTTCCTTTCTCTTCACTCTCGTCTTCATTCTCTCTCTCCTCTTCATACTCTCTACGTCCACGTCGTGCACCATTGTCTCCCATCCCTATCCCATTCGAAGTTCCTTTACACTCATGCTGA
>BROE01000020.1:4845154-4865608 GCA_036571765.1 Plecoglossus altivelis
GGGGGGGGGGGGGGGGGGGGCGCAATATTCAGTGGCTGCCTCCACGTTATAAAAGTACATGTAACTAAAGAACATACTATTCGTCAGTCGCAGTCTGGCTTTCGAAAGACTGCATCTTTCTCCCGCCATCCTACACACTGCAAACAAGTCTGGACAGCTTGTATCTCATCCCCTTGAATAAACACTCGCAGGAAATGAATGTTTCCACTGATTCACTCCATACTGGAAGCATTTATTGTAAGAGAAATTCATTCAGGGCAGCTTTCGCTTCACATGTTTATCATTTTCTCGTCCGGCCGATACATATCTTTTCATTTACTTTGACTTCACTTCCGACTTAGCGTTATCGTAAAATAAAAAAAAATAAAAAAGGTTTTCGGGGGTAGTTTATTGTCTGGCTGTTATCACATTTTTCTTTTCTGTTTGTCCACTTTCGGTCAAACGGTGGCAACTTCGAGAAGAAGGAAAAAGGTTTGACGACTAATTTCTTTTACAGCTGTGGTGTTGTTGTTGTTCGTCCCCCAAGTCAGTGTCTCCATCAGGGAAACGACAGTTATGTGTGGTGTCTCTTTTAAAGTCTTAGTTTCGGTGTTTCCCTTCTGCTCAGCTATCTTTATTAGTGGAAAGTCAAAAGGCCCCGGGGCCTCAGTACTTTAACTGTGCAGTACAGCTGGTTAGGGACTGTTGGTGGGAGTAATGAGCTTTACCTTCAGCTGAACCATAAAGGCTGGTTCCTGCCTATGGGCATTCCAGCTCTGAGGCATCATCTCCCCCAACACACACATACACACACACATACGCACATACAGGCACACACACATACGCACACACATACGCACACACATGCGCACACACACATATACGCACACACAAGCAAACACACATACGCACACACATACGCACACACACATACACACAACGCATATGCACACACTTACACACACATACACACACGTGCACACACATTCACACACACATGCGCACACACATACACACACATATACACACACATACACACATGCACGCAGGCACGCATGCATGCATGCACATCCGTGCATGCACTGCCAAGCATGCATCCGCACACTGCGCACACACCTACACCCCCGCACGACCCATTATACACACACGCTCTCCCTCTTTCTCGTAGCCTTTCACGGGCCTTCAAGGGCCGTCACTCTGCCCATTGCAGGATTCCTGTCTGTTGATCAGGACTCAGAAACGACTCGGTCATAGCGCCTGGCATACTGGCACTTAGCTTGAGCACTCCAAGAAGTCCACGGTAAAACACAGCAGAAACTGGAAGGCGTCATCAGCGACAGACGTCTTCGCACGCAAGCGCGCATGATGCAATGTCACAGAGCATCGCGTCACGTCGAACGCAGACGAGAGCCGACGCCACGAGGCCCGCTCAGGCCGCGTTGGTTCCGCCACGTTCAGCGCCTCGTCGGTCGGTCAGCCTGGCCTCGTCATAGTGAGCCTGTATCATCAAGGGCGGGATGTTGAGCAGCGTGTAATATCAAAACCATGAAGCCATTAAGCCTCAAACTGCATTGCGCGCGTGGAGAAACCCGTCACAGCTTTCCAGTAGCGTTATCCTCATCGTCTTGGAGGACAGCGCTCTTTGTTTATACGGCATCAAATATTTTGTGGGGAAAACAAGATGTTAAACGGCCAATCGCAAGAATGTTACCGTTGGTTCCAAAGTTTCATTTGAAGACTGGGACTCGTAAGTGTCATGGACCATTTGATTTGGGTCAAATACATTCTTTTAATACAGCAAATAAAATGTGTGAAGGGTGACTTGCTCTGAATGATTTCCCTGTTTAATTGGAAAGACAAGCCCTTTATTGCACACGTCAGTATCGCTTTACATGAACACCCTTAAGCGAGGTTTATACATAGTTTAAGGGCTGCTGACGATCGGTTAAGAGCCGTTTTAGGGCAGTTAGAAAATCCATTGGTTTACCAGACTCATGTTCTCATTTTAGCCACGCACACAAAATACTTTTAACTCTACACGTTGGCATCTCACTTCCCTTTTACTGCCTTTTACCAGCATTAAAAAAATACTGTCACTCTACAAACCAATGGGATGCAACCTGTAACCGTTCTGTAAATACGCATGTAAAACCGTGCAACAACGCTCAAAAAAGCTTCCTCAAACCTTCGCTGTACCTGCAGTACGACACGTCCTTCAACCAATCATTGTGCCCGCGTGATACATTGTTCCTAATCCCTTTCCTATTGATGCTCTTCCACCGCCAGGCAGTTGGGATCCCCAAGATAGCCCATGATGCATGTCGTGGGGGCAGGGAGAGGTGAGCACCAGCAGGTGGTTCCAGGATAGCTTCCCCCCCCCCTCTACTGGATCTCCTCGGGGGTTGGTTAGCGCAGCGTTATGGTCATCACTAGCTGTCAGCAGGCTTGGGAATCAGCCATGTGCTCACAGAAGGATGACAGGAGAAGCAGTGAGATGGAGACAGAGGCTGATCAATAATCCCTCATAATCCCAAATCCATAGAGTGTGACAACGGCAGAGGGCAAATGTTGTTTTCCAAGACAGGAAATACTTGCAAGGTAAACATGGGCTCGTGTTTTCGCCTGTGACCCTCCCAAAAAAAAGCATGCAATTGATCTTGAAACTCTTTAAAGTCCTAACTCGTTGAAGGCTTGGTTGAGCGGTTAGGTTGTGCTACAGTGCTGGGTCTTTGTGTATGTGTGGGCCTGTTTGTTGAGAAAACAGCTTGTTCTAATTATCGTTCCTCTCAGGGCTAGATAGGTGAACAAGACTGCTTGTATGTTTGTTAGAGGGGGACAACAGATGCTATTGATTTGGCAGGAGATGTGGCATCAACCATCCTGTAATTTATCTGTTTTTGTGCTGTGCTAAATAGGAGGACCAGTTGTCTTGAAAAAGCAAGCTGGATCCTTCTCGAACAGAGGGCCTCTTTTTAGCCGTAAACCCCTTCTCTACTTTTGCTAGCAGTTCTGGGAAGAAAGACTCTTCCGTATTTTATTCTTGTAGTTGGCTAGTAGGGGCTGGTTCCCTGAGAAACCAGGACATCTGTTGTCTGTGACGGACCGAGGGAGGCTGGAGGAGAGGAGAGTGGGGTCCACACTGCCCCGTCTAATTGGGAGTATGTGTGAGCAGGAGAGGGGAGGGGTGTTTGGGTGGGCGCCCGAGGAGGAGAGAGGACAGGCCACTACGTTCCCACAGTACGAGGGGGGAAAAAAAGAGGAAGAAAAAACAAAAAAAAGAGAAAAAGAAGCAATGCCCCTCCACCCTTCACCCCTCCCCCCATTCCAGACTCCAGACTAAAGCCATCCTTGCAATTTAGATTAATTTCTTCCACATTTTCCTCAGGGATTAGAAGTTAACCCTCACCCCCACTCTACCCTTCCCAATCCCCTTAATTGTTTGGCATTTTCATTATGGGATGTTGACCACCCCCAAGTCCTAGCCAGATCCCAGGTTATGAACATGTTTTATTGATTTTAGCTGTGTCTCTCCTTCCGTCTCCAGTTTGGGTCTTGTTGCCACTTTGTGGGAGTGACATGGCTGCAGAGACCCATGGTGCGTTGGGGTGTTTAAAACCAGGACTGAACCCATAAAGTGGTTTCGGTGGTTGGGAACTGCAACGTCGATTAGTGTGACTGCAAATGACTCTTAATGCGCAACAGACTGTTGAAAGTGTTGCTAAGTACGCTATGGATGAAGACAGCATGAGCGCGATTCGAGCATAAATGTCACTCATGTAAATTGTCGATGAAATCCTCAAGTTAACACCGAGTTGTTGCATCAAGTGCCACTGAACCTTTGCGTGACTGTACTGCATCTGGAAATCATCCCAGAGTACAACTCAACAGAAATGTACTTCAGTCATGGGATTTTTAGTTTGTTTTAAAGATGTTAAAAGTCTGATTATTAACTGTCTCCCATGTTCTTCCATGTGACTTTTCAGTGGCCTACATAGAAAGGTCACAGCTAACATGAAATATAACTTTGGCTCAGTGAGTCAAGAGATGACAACAAGCCTAGGGCATCTGAATGAGATCAAATGATCGTTAGAACATTAGCAAAATGACAATAAAAGTTTTACTTGGCAAAATCGGAGCAAAGGTGTGTTTGAGCTGAGGCAAGCTGAGGCCTATTTGTGTGTGGTGTGTGTGTGGGTGTGGGTGTGTGCACGTGTGTGTGTGTGAGGGTGTGTGCACATGTATGTGTGTGTGTGTGTGTGTGTGTGTGCGCAACTCTGATCAGAAACATGTTAAGAGTAGATTTTAATTCACTGATTGCTCTCAATGTATAAAATGTCCTGCCTCTGGCATTGGTTTCAATCCGGAATTGGTTTGAACTCACGCTAAACTCAATCTAAATCAGCCAGACTGAAAGACAGATTTCCATAACCGATGATACTGTAAAGATGCTGATTGTAGGATTATGCAAAATACGAGGGTGGTCATCATGGTTGCTTGCTCTTATGTGTTTGACGTTGGTGATTGGCCTCGACTGCCAACTAACAGGAAGAAGACTTCAAACATCCTGCATTCAACACCAGCATGCAGAGAGAAATACATTCCCAACCCCCATGCCAGAGGTGTCAAGGCAAAGGTTAAACAGCCCCGTTCAACCCTGACTGAAACATGACGGTGGCTCCCCTCGTACAGTATCCACTATAGCGTTGTATTAGCAGGCACCAAGTCAGCCAACAGACTCAAGGTGAACAATGTAAACAGATGGCTGGCTCCGTAGCTCACGGCAACTAGCTTCGGAATGAAAGCCACGGGCCGTCGAATGTTGACAAACTTCCCAGCACCAGAGAAGAAGAAGAAGAAGAAAGAGCACCCCTGGTCAATGGCTCGGAGGCAGGGAAGTGTTGCGGCAACGGGGTTCGGCCAGTCATCAAAGCCAGGCATGGCAGAGCTTCTCATCTCAGGTTACACAGCTCTGTGGAAAACTGATGTGTGTAACTGAAGGCAGTTAGAGTCAACTGCTGGCAGGGCACTAAAGCCACAGACTGACAGGTCTGGTAGAACAGGTTCTGAGGGAGAGGCTGCTACTTGTTGAGCTGTTAGACATGACACAGAGTCCAGCAACTGCTGGTGAATCCACCGAGGCCCTCCACGCTGCTCAGCACTGAAGGAGCCGGAGGGGGGGAAACGTCGCCGATAACAGGGAGATTTGCGAGGGTGAGGAAAGGTTGCGGAACATCCAGGTTCACGTTGCGTTCCACAACGTCAGGCAGAGTCACACAAGTTCTGCGCCCTTCCGAATGAGCAGCACCTGGACTGGGTCGTGTTTTCCAGGGACAATTTGAGTGCGGGTATGACACATTGACTTCACAGGTGTCTGCGGCAAATGGCTTAGGTTGCCGAGACATGTAAACAAAGCCACATGAATCAGTTGGCATGGAGTGAGCAAGTGGTGATTAAGAAGGGTTGCTCAACACACTGGCCTCCTCTGAGTTGTCCCTGTACATCTTCTCACACAACATAGGAAGTCATCTGCTATTGCGAAACATCCAGATACGGTCTCTCGTACGTTGCCCACGTATGAGGTTGTCGTTGTGTAAACACTGAATCTAAACGTCCAGTGGGTGACATCATTCCAGAGAGGCCCATGCTCCGAAGAAAGACAAACGAGGAAGTGACAAAACCAAACGGCTCCAAGAAAGTTGCTTTTCTCATCGCCTGCGTGGGTCCAGTTTGTTACACGGACGAGAGAAACACCAAAGTGGTCATTTCGCCTCAGCGCTCTCCTCCAATCACACGGTGGGCTTTGTGAGCTCTTGAGTCGGCCAGCTACAGTGCTTGTTTGTGTAGCTAAGTTACAGCACATAATGATGCCCACTGTTCTTCTGAGTCTGGGGGGTATTGTTCATAATTGGGGGAATCTTCAAACACATGACTTGCCCTTTATCCCCCCCCCCCCAAAAAAAAATGATAAATAAATAAAAGAAAGACATCTTAGAGATGAAGAAGGGCTGCAGTGTGGGACATATGGATGTCTCTGTCTGCGAGTCTCCGTGTGCGCAAGAGCAAAACCATCCAAGTTCAACAGTGGAATAAATAACAAGTTTCCTTTTTTTTTAAGAACAGGGTTGATTTTTTATTATTTTTTGCTATAACTTTAAAACAGTTTTACACATATTTCAAAATGCATGTCATACCCATCTCCTAAATTCTACATGATAAAAAACAAACCCATTTAGAAAAGTTGAACACATCATAAAAAGATAAGCCAGACACCAAAATTAAACCATTATTTACATATCCCATTAAATTACAACATAAATTAAAAATATTTACATTTGGGGTCATATAACGGACAGGGTTCTCAGTTTTCAGTTCATTTTCTAATTAAAACACTCTTTCAGAAGGGTAATATATACACTTTGCATACACAGACACACTCATATCATGTAACACATACACTCTCGCTGAAAGGAATACAATTTCAATTAAACTGAATGATCGTGGTTGAATACAGTTAACATCAACAGGGACTCATTTGCATTGAGGGTAGAGATGATCTAATATGGTGGAGTAATCAAAAGGAAATTGGTCTCTAAGGACAGCTCTAAAAGTAAAAGACGAGGAGATTAATTTCTAAGCCTTTGGTGTCAACCCACAATAATGATTTAACACTGAGAACACTGAAAGGCTTCTATTGCAAATTGTCTTTAAGGTTTGTGGTTTCTGGGAAGCACAGACAAATTAACACACTTTCATATTCAGACGCACAGTATGTACGAATCTCCTCCCGTGGACAAATACAATAACACTGGACCCATTGAAGTCATTATGAAAAAGCTAGGCGAGAAAAAAAAGGAAATAAAATGGATGCTCCTCTCTCTTCCATAACAAGTGTCCTTTGGTAGTCCAGTGGGAACCCTGCACCGCAGATGAGACACAGGAAATCACCGGATTTGCCTCCAGACAGAAGAAGAAGAAAAAAAGCCTGTGAGGAATTCACAGCCACAGCAACTCATCTTGAAATGATGTCCTCTGGGGAGAAAAACAATGGCTGTTTTCTGTCCTGTTACTATATCAACAGAGTCCAGGGCCTGTGGCTGGTGAAACCTACTGTACGGCACCAAGGTAGGTTGACCTTGCACTAAAACCAGCCAACGGGGGAAGACTCTGGAAAAAAAACTCTAGTTTTAAAAAGCGCATGGGGTCGTTGTCATTTGGAAAGGTCAAGTGTGTAGCGACATCAAAAATAAAATCTAAGTATCAGTACTTGATGACCGTTGTCAACACTAGATAGGAATCCAGAAGAGGCATAGGGTTCTCTACAGTCTTTTGGAAGGGTGGAGGGAGGGGAGAGGGGAGTGGGAATGGAATGGAGGGGCGCGGCGAGGGCGAGGGCGTGCGCGCGGGGCGGGCGGGGGGGTCTCCTCATTTCCTGTGCTTCTCCATTTTGTCGGCTTTGCTGCCGCTCTCGGACGAGCCCTGCGTGTCGCTGCCTGAGCTCAGGTACATCTTGTCCACCTGCTTGAGGGCCTCGTTCAGGTAGTTCTGGAGGGAAGTCATGGCGGCGCAGATGGCGGGGGAGCCGAAGCCGTGAGTGATGAGGCTGAAGTGGGTCAGGCAGCCCTGGATGCCCTGGTCCAAGATGGGCGCCGGCCGGGAGTTCCCCAGGGGAGAGCGGTCCTGGGTCAGCAGGTCAGTAAACTCCTTACAGATCTGCCTGAGTTCAAAGAAGAAGAAAAAAAAGAAGAGGAAGGAAAAAAAAAAGAACACACGTTGCGATTAATTATTTGTTTTGGGACACCAGACAAGTGAAGAAGGATTTATGACGACGTCGCCGAAACCCTCACGATATTGGAATTAATCAAGCACCACACGGAATTCTGATTAAAAACACACGCCCGTTCCTGTAACTAGCCGAGACACTTACTTGGCGGCGAGGAGCATGTTCTTGCGAGAGTTGGCCTCGTTGCGTTCTACGTGCGGTCTGCCCAGGTACTCAGCGATGGCTTTTGCTGGAAACTCCGTCTCACAAACATACCCAAAATCCCTGGCCAAGTGAACAGCTTCGCCTGGAGGGGGAGGGAGGGGGCGGGAGGGAGGAGGGGTGGGAAGGGAGGGAGGGAGGGATGGTGAATCATGAAACAACGTGAATCTGTCATTCAAAAACTACACTCCCAAGGTACTACCTAGAGAAAGCGAGATGCGAGAATCCCATCCGGACAATCCAATGGGTGTGCAGAGATGTTGAATAACATTCATAATCAGCTGAGCCCAGACTCTTTGCTAGAGGCTGGAAGAACCAGTGAGATGAACATATCCCATCTCCGGGCAACTCCTCTGCATGCTCATAATGGGCTTATGTGGCTAAATGCAACCAGATAGCCTGTAGCACCAACAGAGCCACTTATTGATAGACACGCACATCACTTTAGGACACAGCTATTCAGAAGCGCTGGCTTTAAGGTCATTCTCTCCTCTTGGCAACACGTACACGTGATAACAACCCTTAATTCAGCTTTGAAGGTCTCTAAATAACACAAGCCCCAAGTCATTCCCCTGCACAGAACTATCAGCCCATTTATAGCGATTCAGCTTCAGAAGAAAAAAAAAATTTCATATAAAAAAATAGACAAATATATACATTCCACCATGCTTCAGGCGGTTCGATGGGATTTTTAGGTAAAACTATGGTCCCTGCTATGCGTCATTGTCTAGTTGAGATATGACTGATGAGAGTCTGAATTTTGGAAAGTTGAGGTGTACCCACTGTCTGAATAAATAGATGAGTAGACATCTGGCATGATAACTCTTGTGTGTCATTGGGTGTGGTCATTATTCGAGCTGTCTTAGACACGCACCGAGTCCGTACTTTTATTTCTCCCTTGCTTGTGAGCGTCCCGACTGTAATAGGTAGAGTTAGGATGGATTAATTTGTACTTCGGGCTTTTCTAGAACTTTCCACGTCTTGGACCAGATGTTAGCTGCCCTGACAACGTTTCAAAGGAATTCATGGTGGAGACTGTCAACACAGCCTTGATTTGTCAAAGGCAGAAGGAAAACAAATTCAAATTCAGAATTCAGGATTCCACATTCAAACATACTCTATGTCACGTGATGGCCTTTACAATGGAACTCCACTGCTATTAAAATCATGTGGTAATCAAAACAAAGTGGAGTTGTATCCAGTGTTAGACAGGCAGTAACCTACCTTCAACTAGTGCAGTTAGCAGGGTGACATTAGCTGCCTTCCTTCTCCCAGCAGGCAGGTTGAGACCAATCTTGTCCAGCTTTTCTCTCAAAGACCGGCCACCATTTTTTGACTTGGCCCTGCGAAAGAGACAGAACCGGATATTCAGCTTTGTGATAATTGCTTGAACTAATTGCTGCCAGCTACAGAGGGACTGGCTTGAAGGGAAGGATTAGGAAGAATTCATGGCATTCGCAGCAAGAGAGTGGCATACTTTATTCTCTGTGTCGGTACATTTTGTCCTTCAGAGTAGAGATCAGAAGTGAGAGGCAGTCTTGCAGGGCCTAGCATTAGTTAGACCTAATCTGTCCAGTTCTCATCACTCTTTTCAGAGCCCATAGGAGGGAGGGACTTGTTCAGGGCATTCATCCTTGAAAGAGGACTCATCACATACTTTTGCAAACACATAAATCAAAAAGGGGAGAAGAGCCTTTGAAATCCATCCTGACCCAAAAAAACACACAAATAGTGCTTCGTCCTGAGAACATTGCTGGGAAATCACATGCATACATACACACTCGCACACAAACATTCAAATTCCCCACTTGCTGTGGCCGAGTCAGTTTTACGCATGACTGGCGGGCAGGCTTCACTCTCTTCGTGGCGGGTGAGAGAGGCAGCATCTTTGGGGAGGCGAGTGTGTACGCCCCCCCTTTTCTTCCCTCTCTTTCTCCCCCCCCCTCCCCCCTCCCTTTTCTCACTACCCCCCGCCTATCGCTCCATGACCTACTTAAGGGTATCTCAGATTGAGCGCTAGCGTGTGTGTGTGCGCGCGCGCGTGTCTGCGTGGGTGTGTTTGCGTGTGTGTGCGTTAGCATGAACGTGTGTGTGTGTGAGCAGGAACACATGGGAAGTGAGAAACATGCATTCCTTGCACAAAAAACCCAGCATTTCTGGTTCGGGGTCTATCCCCTGTTCCCATAGCAGACTGCTTGCTGACATATGGGCCACAAGGTCAACTGCTTAGCAACAATTAGAAACAGCTCTCCGACCCCCACTGACACATGCAGGCATACAGCGCAGGCACACATACAGTACGCACACGATGTTGCTGTCGCACTCAAGGGCCAACTGTACGAACGCAGCCGATCCCCAAAGCTGAGGGGACAGAAAGTGCAGCGCAAACATAGGTTTGTCACGAGCCTTCCGCATCAGAGCTGCTGTGGCTCAGCAAGAGCCTGGGCGGCGTTTAAAGTGTCCTCACTCTCCGCCTGTCAGACAACTACTGTCAAGAGAAGCTTCAGGCCTCTTGCCTTTCCCACATTCAACCGTAAACCACGTGTGAGTTGCGTAATGCATCGGTATCGCTGTGGCTACGGTGGTGAAGAGATCTAGGTCCTGCCGGCAGCTGTGGAATACCAGAAGTGTTGATGATAATTGCAATGTTTGGTTGTTCGCCAGGTCTCATTGAGAGCCTCGAGGTACTGAACCGCACCAGGTGAGGTTATATCAATACTGTAAGTGCCGCGAGGATAAGGAGACTGTCAGCCTGATCTGGGTGAGTGTGGAGGTTGAACTCTGACCTGCGTAGTACTCCGCCCAGCAGGGAGGCGTTGAGGCACTCTGGAGGGGAGAGGCGTCTCTGCACCTCCGCCACGGTGACCTTGTACTTTGAGGTGGAGCTGAGGAGAGAGAGGCGACCAGGCACAGAGCAGAAGACCTCTGTGGGGTTGGACACCATCCCCAGCAGGGACTCCTTCTGGAAGGGAAGGCCCAGCATGTTCCCCTTCGGAAGGGAGACAGGACCTGGAGGGGGGGAAGGGGGGTGGGGGTCAAAGAAAAGAAAAGATTAAAGACAGAAGAGGCTTCTAATAGAAATAGAGTTGCATAGTTTAGTTGACTACGCTCATTAAGGTTGGAGATATTAAAGGCTCGCATCTTTGGAAGGTAATTATAAGAGTTTGACTGCCACTCTTTTAAACCGCAGTCTTTCCAACAACTTTCCCTTGAGTTCCAGTAAACACGGCTTGTGTTCCCTCGTACTCATGAATGTTCCCAGGAGCCTGGCCCCTTTTCAAGGCCCTGACATGCACACAAAACGTTTAGGAGCTGGTCAGAAGAAGGCGGGAAAGCTTGGAACATGAGCACCTGAGTTCACGATGAAAAGGCCCCTCCACCCTGCCACCCACAGAGGGCTTCCAGACACTTCGACTCAACTCAACTGATCCGACAGTTACATCATCCCTTTTTCCAGACAGACAGACCCTGGATTTACAGTGCGGATGACTGAATACACCTGAACAGAGGCTTGAAATGTTTGGTGAACAGGTAGAGTCTAAAAACCGGTAGCTACCGGTATTGTGGATCACAAATCACAAAGCACTGACAACGCCAGTCAGACAAACACATAGCACACTACATATAGCTACCTTCATCCTCACCCGCAAGTATGCCCCCCTCATAATAAGTCCTCTGTAAGCGATCAAGGTTCCTGCCACCTCGCAGTCCTAATACTGAGACAAAAATGACAGAGGAGGAACACGGGTGATTTAGGGGGCTCATCTGGAGCTAAACAGCTGGGAGAAACATCCCATGGTTGACTAGCATCCACCCACAGCATGGCTTTAAGCCCGACAACAACATCATGAGCCTTTAGACATTACCATAACAATGACTGGGGTTGTGAACAATCAGCTTGCTCCTTTAAACTATGGATAAGATGTTGGCATGCTTAAAAATAGACTCACATTTCTGTTCTAATTAGGGGACAGACATTTTCGAACGTATCTATGATAAGACAATTTTGTTATGAATGAGAGATGGCTGTCAAGGAGGAGAATTAAGTAGCAATTTTGGTCAAATAAGGATCCAAGATTGCATCGTAATTCATTCTCGTTCTAAGAATCTCATGCACAGGCTATATTTGACATTTTCAAAGTTGTGAAACGAATCAGCACGAGAGCATAAGGATACAGTTTAGTTTTGAGTAAAAAAAAAAAAAACAATATTCGGGAAAACCAGAATAATAATCCAGAATAATCCTCATTCAAAACATTTCAAGTCTCAACAAAAATGCAGAATTGTCCTTCACATGCAAGCTAATGCCACACCCCGACCAAAGCTGGTTTTGCCCCAAAAAAAAAAAAGAAAAAGAAAAAAGAAAAAAAGTCATGGAGTGTCTAAAAGGAAGTCTTCTGTTGCATAAAGACGTTGAGAGTATCAGCTGAGCCCCTTAAAGACTGGCCAAAGCCTCCCATCAATAGCCAATTTTTAAGATTGCTTGACTTCTATATGGCGTTCCGTCAGCCAACCTGACATTTAGAAACGCTGGGGTTTTTTTCACCCACCGAGTCAAAAGACTATTGAAGCGAGACAGGATCAGACAAAGCTTAAGTGCACCTCGTGAAAAAAAAAAACCTCCATCTAAAAACAAGCTTCTCCTCACCGCTTTCATAAATGCTGAAACATGACACTGAATTAACCAATAATTGGGAAAAAAAAAGCATTAAAGCCCTTTAGCCATATTTGCATCTTGTCATTTCTGCTTTCTGATCGTTGGGGCCTGCTTCTACATGTCAGTGCCACACTTGTTACGTTTTCAATCAATGGATTTTAACAGGCTGCAGACGAGGCCCATACAATTTTACATATATTCTTACATTTGATTAATTTAGCAGACGGTTTTATTCAAAGAGACATACAAATATAGTGCATATCAAAGTGGCAGAATATCAAGGCTCAGAAGTGTATTCAAAATGACAGAAAATATACAAAGTAACCAACCTTTTTTTATGACTGTCTGATCAGCCATTATAATACTGTGATCATCTCCATGCTGGGGGAAAAAAGAAGACAATGCAGTACAACAGTGAGATATTACTAATGAATACATCAGTCATTTGAGGTCGTTTCTGCATTTTTGTCACGCATTTAAACTATAGCATTTGAGCTTCGGTGTTTGAATCCACATATAAAATGCAATTGGCCCTGCTCCATACAAGATGGCATGCCTCATTTGTATTTAAAAGCCAGTAAACTTTTTGAGATTACTCACTTGAACATCATCGAGGCCGTGACCCATTTCGTGCATTCCTAGATTATCCCCAATGACTGAAGACTCGATGCTGTGAACGTGAGGTGGTAGAAGTTCTGGACGGCGGAAGCCTTCCCTTCTGACCCCCGACGAGCCGCCTTCCAACCCCAAAATCTGACTCGTCAGTCCACTTCGAGCATGAGGCCCCAGTCCATCCTGACCCTGCCTCCCAGGCCATGACTGCTGTTGGTTCGACGACGGGGACTGGTGTATGGAGTTAATGTTGAATGGGTCGCTAAGGTGGGAGTAGGGATCCCCTGACTGAGGGTATGACATGGGCTGGTAGGGTGGTGGGAAGTAGGGGGGCTGGAAGTCCGAACTGGCCGAGTGGGAGAGGGATGGAGACGGGCTGTAGAGGTGTTGGCTAACCGCAGGCAGGTGAGGTAACCTGGGGTTCCCATTACTGCTGCCATCGTGCCTTTCCTGGGAACAAAACAGACATTGGAGTTCAGAGAGACATGTAGTATTTGTCAATATGGACATATTTTGCAGCGGAAATAAATGTTAGGTGTAATACCATAATAGAAATAGCTCAATAAACAGGCCTTGATCATGTGTGTAACATACAGCACTAGATATGATAGAGTAAGGTAACTACTGCCAGCAATACAACCGCCGGCAAAATCTCGGGAATCAGACTTTCAGGTATACTGAAACTTATTGAAGATTGAAAGACAATTTAAACTCGACTGTCCTGAATAGAAATTGAATTATGGCCTATAATGTAAATCGTCTAAGGGAAACTAATGTGTCTACTGCTACTTGGAACGAGGAAGTTGACATTTTTTGAAATCGTATCATTCAAGATAACTTTGCCTGTGAACCCTGAAAGTCCCTATTGTAAAAGCGCCACTTAAAATTCATAAAATATTACAATTCTTTCACGTTTTTGCGTGATATGGTTATTTTAACACTATGAATACCCTGGTAGGTTAGTTAGAGGATATTTTATTATGTTATTGAACATTGTCTAATTTCAATGTTGCGTACACTATACTAGGGTATTTAAGATGTTTTACAAACTCTGAGATGTAGGCCTAAAGACAAAACCCCAAAAATGTATCAAGATAATCACGTAAATGTTGAAAGTTTGAGTTTTCTAACAAGCACAAAATGCGTTCGGTTCCTGAACGATTAAAACGTATTTTCATTTTTCAGAGATGAATAAAAAAACAACTATGAAAAATAGCTCGCTAAAATCTAGACAACCGTCTACATGCTTTGAAATTGTGTTGTTGGTCCGCGTAAGGCGTCTGGTTAAAATATATTTTGACTTAATTTGAGGTGAAGAAATTTGTGCACAATAAAAATGTGATCAACGCAACATCTGATGGTCCTGTCAAAAACTCACCTCGCAGTCATCTTCGTACTTCACGTTATCTGCTAGCTTCCACAACATTTCTGTTTCTGATACAAAACCGATCAGTATAAGAAGGCTCTACCAAATAGTCTACAGTCGCAATTTAATCCAGATAGGAAAGAAATAAATGCTTCCTTAAAAAGCAGTTTCTTGAACCAAGCGATGGTAGTTTGAAGAGAGCGCTGACGTTTAGACGTGGATTCGGGCGGCTGTCAACGTCTAGGTCTAAACAGCAACTAGGGAAAAACAGTTTTTTTGGTCAATATCCCTTCTCATTCAGCCCAGTGCAGTGAAGAAGTGCTATGGAAATTGAATAAAGCGTTCAATAAAAAGAAACTCGACTCCCTCTTATGGTCAAAGTAGTGATGTTCAGTCCACTGATGTGGTGCTGTTCAGTTCTAAACTTCTAGCCCTCCTTCAAATGTGTGGCCTACTATATTTGCATAGCCACTTTCAGTGGGCGTTAACATAACTGTGATGTCACGGTAAGAGTCAAACTTTGCGGATTGGTTACAGTTAGAATGAGGGACCAATCTATTTTTTAACCAATTATTCGATAGACTTTTAGACAAATGGGCGTTTGAAAAATAGAAAGTATAGATTTAAAAAAAAAATGGTAACAGCAGTAACATGACAACAATTTTGTTATGATAATACTAATATAAATATAGCCCAAAATAACGAAGATAGCCTAATAGCAACTTGTCATTCTATTAACAATGATGTCATAGGTTTATAGCATAATTATACTAAATTACCACAACCAATATTAATAACAATGATAACAGCTATTATTTTGAAGCTAATTTGACTTTCTTATAGTCTTGGGCCTTTTGTTTTTTGTCGTTACAATAAAGGGTCTGTGTTTAAGGATTGCAATGTGATCAACACCGTTCATCCTAAACGAAACCAAACTATTATCACTGCATCGAAATAGCCTTTTTCACTCATGAATGAAAAACTATACGAGGCCTGTGTGAGCGTTAGTCTTATATTTGTATGCATATCTATTGCCATATTATAAACATCATACGTACTATAATAAATCAGATTTTTAATCGTGATCCCTTCGATTCTGAAAAGAATCGAGATGATTATAGAGGTAGAGTCCTATTTGTGGTTCAGGGTTGAGTGCCTAAGCCCAAAGGCTCAACGTATCTCCCTTTCAAACCTCTTAAACCATCCCAAAAATGGCACTCTTCATTAACATGTTTGGTGTGGCCACAAAAGGACATTTAAGTCCAAACCGCTCTTTGAAAGGATTTATTTTTCCCATTGTTATTCTTCTTTTGATTTTTTTTACGGTGTTGTTTGTGATAGGCCTAGTTTATTGGGTCCCACACATTTGTACGCACAAATAAATACGGAACTATTGATCTTTATTAGCCTGTCGTATCCTCTGTGATTCTCTTACAGTCACATTTGCCATCTAAATACTAAATGTGATGGTCTATGTAGTCAACATTCATGTTGTGGGAATGAATGTAAGGTTTGATGCCTGTTGCGTGAATGTGGTGATCGGCTCTGGGAACATAACGACTGGGGCAGAAGCAGTTCAACCGTGCGGGACGCACCGGATTAACGCAGCGTGTGCTTCCTAGTGGCTGGCGTGTTGTGATATGAACCAGAAATTAATGCTCACTAATTAAGTTATCTTTACGTTGCTATGTTGCACACAAGGCTAAACGAGGTTAGACACGCAAGACCGACAGTTATTGCAGTTTTGAATGTGTTCTGTGCATGCGACTATCCCTTAGACAATTTTCCTTCCAATAATTATTCGTTCAAGTGAAATAGTGTGATACGTTTCATAATATAAGGCATTTTACCTAAACAAATTTGCTCTTGTTTCTCATAAAATTGACAGGGCAATTGGCTACAAAACATTCAGGAATTACACCATTTGTTTGGCTTGAGCAATTAACATGGATCATTTTTCCGCCCAGCTGTTCTGTCGACACTGTAATTTAAACAATGGCGTAGCCTATAGAAGGCCTATAATTCTGGACAATTAGTAGGCCTCTATGTATTTACATTTCATAATACCCTATTACAAAAACTACTCACAGTGTTTCAGTTTGATCATTTGAACCCTGTGGCGCAACATCGCATTTGTATGTAGGCATAGGCCCATCAAACTATAATCAAACTAACTTGAGAAAAGCTAGTACTAGATCTTGCAAAAATGTGGCTATTCTGGGAATGAGGAAAATGCAAAAACTGAAATATAATGTAATATCAAGACATATAGGCTATAGGTCTTCATAACTACGCAATAAACATCCGCCTATTATCCTACTATAGGCGACGTGTCTTTAAACTGAATTTCTGTCATATTTGTTTTACAGCCAATGGTCATTGCGCTCGCAAGATGAGATGTTATTGACCTTCTTAACATACAGAATAATTTAGTCATTGTCAATATACATTCCCAAGGCCTACATCTGTAATAATGAAATAATAAACGAAAAATGTTGTACACCTTCCAATATGTCAATGGTAGCTGCTAAAGCCGTGTCTTAATTGCTAATAATTTGTTAATGTTGAATTAGAAAGGTTCACATAGCCTACCCGCCAATCCAGCCTCTCCAGTAAAGACATCAGAAAGACTCGGGCAGTAATTCCAGTGCAAAGGATTCGAAAGAGTGAATTCACAACCCCTCTACATAACCGACTACTCACCTGAAGGCCCTGAACTGCGCATGCGGCCTGTAGGTATACACCTGCGCGAATACCTCCCTATAGTTATGTGATTGGAGCCGACATCACTCTCTCTTTCTGTCGCTACAAGGCATATCCTATTTCAACTGGAAAATCTTAGATAATATGTGGGATGATGACCGCATACAAATGTTCAGAATTTCGCAGTATATTTTCCAGATGATTGGCCAATCAATTTAAGGTTATGGTAATGGTTTTAAAATGACCATTAGTCCCACTGAAACAATAGTGAGTTCGAGTAGACCAACTCAAACATAATATTAGGCATTTCAGTCTTACGCTAAAATACTTTCAGATTTATAGGCCAATGTTGCCTCCATGTAGTGATAAATACGATACCTTTTTCGTTAAGTCTTTACGTGATTACAACATAGGCCAAAAACTGTTTACAGGTATGTTAACCTACAGAAGTAACGTAAATGTTCAGTGTAGAATCAACTTTTCTAAAGCCAGAAAACGCCTATTTGATTTCAATGTCATTTTCTTTTAAGACAATATAGTCTCCAATCTTTGTCAGAAATGTGTGGATGTTTATCACTGCAAGATATCGTCTGAAGCCATGAGATTTCCCTTAAACATTAAGCTCTGTACCGTACAGAAGTACACCTAAAAAGCACATAAATGATCAGTTGAGTGAACATACAGATTTTATGACACTTAATTTGAGATTGGTTACTATGCCAAGCCTGCAAAATAGCACGAAATCAGGGTGAGCAGTCAAGTCTGAACCTCTGCTGCCATCTTGTGACCGAACTGAAGCACTGCAGGGAGATTCAGTCTTAAAACATGCCTCAGACTTGAACACATTGTGCAATAGCAAAGCAATCCTTCATGTTCCATTATATTTGCAAATAAATGTTCTAAATATGCTTTCAATTTTACTTCCAGAGGCATAAAGAGCATGAATATGTGAGTTTCATGTGAGAGCTGTTTAAGGAAAAACATTAGTTCCATTTTTTTTGTTTTAAGAAAGCGTGTCGTTGATATCAATGGAGCATACTCAGTGACTAAAGTTATACGTCATAAATGGTGGTTTCTGAAATGAAAGAATGAAAGATCAACAAGTTATTTTGAAAGGAAAAAAGACAAACAGCTGACCCAGCACCAATGATCCACAAATCGTGACCTTTATTTTAGAGGATAACGGGTCTCCAAAATGAGAAGCGTGGAAATAAACGCGTCCACGATTTTACAGAAGCGACCACATTAACGTCAATGTAAAATGAAACGTTTGGGGACAAGACTCCCCCCGCCCCGCCCCCCCCCCTCCCCTCTCCCTCCCCACAACAGAGACAACCTTCCCCTTGAGCACTGGGGCAGCTCAAAGATATTTCACTTAGAACAACGAAAATTCAAGGGGTAAAAAACAAGAACGTTGGAATGTCCCTACAGGGAGCATGTGTGTCCCCAGCCCAATACGGTCTGTAGCCAGACCACATTGGGCTGGGGATTTTGATAAGGACATCTAGGTCTCTTTTTTGGAGGGAGGGGGGGGGATTTTTATTTTATTTTAGAAATGATAAGGGGTGTGAGTGACCCAGTTAGACGTCTGAGCTTTGGTGCGTTTGGCCGAGACGTGAGACGTGAAGAGGGACTTGTAGACCTCCGACTTCTCCTCCATTGCTTGGACAGACCTCTTGCTCCCAGGACCCACAGAGGACTTGGCGCCGCTGGAAGAGCCAGCTGCCTCAGAAGCTCCTGCGTCTGCAGAGGGGAACGAGAGGAGAGCAGACAGGTGAACGGCCGGAGGATCCTGGAAGAGCGATCGCATCGGGGGGGTTCGTCCTGTGATGACGTTGCTGGATTTGAGTACAAAATACCTGACTGACTGCTTTCCCCCACAATCTGCGTTGAGGTCTTTCCTTCGGCAGAGTCAACTTGAGAGGAATCTGGATTCTCTACATACATACAAAAAACAACAACAACAACAACAACAACCGTGAGGCCAGATACATCATGGCGAAACAAATAAAAGCGGGTATGTTTTCACTCAATTACCTGCTTTCGAATCCATCTGAAGCAGCTGAAGCATCAGGAACACTAGGTAAGTACAAACGTTCTATGGTATAAAGCCCATTCGGGATGGTGCTTATAGGTAAAATAAGTGTTTCCATAACTTGCCTACATGCTTTTCTGATTAACTTCTCAGGACATCTACTTACTAATCACAGACACAGAACGCTTACCTTAGACCAGAACTGATTACCAGTTCCGCGAGAGCACGTTTACTCATTGATCTCTCTATCACAACGCATACAAGGCCAAAGTGTCTCCCTTGTAAAAATCCATGTGGCATGCTTCTACAATGCAAATCATGCGCACTGTATATTCTTTTTACAGTAGCGTTTACCTACGAAGGGCTGTTTTCACGCACCCAAAAACATTGTATTCAAATTCAGGACGTTGAAAGGTGAAAAGATTGACGGATGTATTGATGGATTTACAGGGTCTCGCTTCGGAGGCACGCTATGTACAGCACGCTGTGATGAGTCAGGTCTTAATTGGATTTCTCTCCAGACAGCGACCTGTCCAAAGTTTCACTCTGACTGGTTGCGTATTGTGTCACATAAACCAATCCTACGCTGAGCCAAAGTAATGGCATCCAAAAAAAAAACACAAAAAAAGGGGGCTCACGTCAACCAGTCACATTTGCATACAAACTCAATGACAAAAAGCAGCACGATATGCATGACACAAGCAACCCGCTTTAAACGCGTACATCAAGTTCTGTTCCGTAGAATGGATGCGACCTGGCTTCACTGAAACAGTTTATTACCGTACGTTCGTCCCCCCCCCCCCCTCCCCCCCATTGTTATTATTGCTTGTAAAGGATTTAACAGCCGACGCCTTTTTCCGTCGGAGCCACGAGCTTATTGTGTTGAAAAGAGCTTGAAAGGCAAACAGGAAACCCCCTAGCAAGCGGGCTGTGACGCGGTGCCTGCAGAGATCAGAACGACTGAGCAGCAGACCGTCGTCAGAGAGAGCGGGAACAGCGTTCCAGAACGAAGCACCGGCTCATGCTGCAGAACAGCGGAAAGGATTTTGGAGCGACCCGTTTCTCTGAAGTTCGTGTCTGGGGGCGGCGGTGGCGGTAGCGGGGTGGGGGGGGGGGGGGGG
>BROE01000020.1:4865618-4889320 GCA_036571765.1 Plecoglossus altivelis
AAAAAAAAAACGGTTTCTACATTGACAGGATGCTCGACGAGGGCTGAGCAGAATGTACCTGCTTAATTCAGTCAGTGGCGTACCTTGGTTTTGGCCTTGGCCCTCTTCTCCATCATCCTCTTTGTCAGTTTGTCCACATCCTCTTTGGGGCCATTGAGCACCACCATATCGTCATCTTGGAACGGGTCTCCACACTAGAGCACAAAGGACTGAATGAATATCAAGATTTCACGCCTAAAGCCAGTCACAGCAAATGGGGTTACTATTTACAGGAAGTCAAGTCTTAACTCACAGCAAAGGATGTGGTATACTAAAACACTGTGTTAACCAAATTGTTACCCGCACTGCTACCAAGGTCTAGACTTTGTTTCAACAGACAGTCTCCTATGATCCTAGGCAGAGATAAGATAAACGCGTGAAGAACCTAATAATGTACGTTCAGAATTCTACGAGGCGTTTCAAGACAAATAATAGCCTACCCCAAACAGTTGGCACTACTAATAGTAACTTCTGTAGAACAAGTTCGGTTTTTGGTTAAATGAAAAATAGGCTTCAAACAACCAAATGAGAGTCAGACATGTCTTCGTTTTCATTTTTGGAGTGGACTTTGCATTCATTTCTGCGCCACTGGATTGAAACTGTGGATATTTAGGCGGAAGACAGGCAAATACTTTGAGTTAAAAACGTTACAAAAAGAGACATGTATTCCGAGGTCTCCTTTAGAAAAGCAGAGATCCACACACACATCTATTGTGTCCCTGCTGCAGCTCGCACTGACCTCTAACCATGTGGACTGTTAACACAAGAGCGCTAATCTCAATAGCTGACCGGGCAGCCAGCAAACATTGCTGTTGCCATTACTACTGCAAAGCCAAACAGCCACACGGTCAACCTGCAAGCCAAACAGTCACCCAGCCAGCCGCACGGCCAACCTGCAAGACAAACAGCCACCCGGCCAAACTGCAAGACAAACAGCCCAGCAGAGATGTCATCAAGCAAACCAAGAAAACAGAGATCTGCTGTTCTCTGTTCACATCTATTTTCCTACAAGCCCAGCAGCATTCCAGCCAAGGATATCCATTGGATCAGTCTACAGAGCTACACCTCAGTTTACAGAAGGGAGATAGCCAGAAGTCACACTGGATGAAAAGTGTTAAACGGTGGAGGAAGGGAGGGAGACAGTAAGGGGAAGCTGGCTGGTGGAAAAAAAAAATGCTTGTGTGAATGTGTCTGCGAGGCAGCCAGGCACAGCCAGTCCCCCCTCCAGGGAGATGCACCTCGCTTCGCAGCGAAGTGGGCGGGAGACCATACCGCCACCACGCGCACGTAACCGCGCAGGCAGACTCCTGGGCCAACCCCCCCTCCTCCTCTCTCTCTCTTTCTCTCTCTCTCTCGCTCTCTCTCACTCTCTCTCTCTCACTCTCTCTCCCCCCCCCTGCCTGAGAAAACAACAACATAACCCAGAGTGCAGCCTGGCAACGCACACCACTGTTCCAGCTCGTCCCTGCCGCCGATACTGCCGCTGCTGCTGCTGCCGCTGGCGACCATGGCTCCTGTCCTCCTGAGCGTGCGCCTGGACGGAAGCCTCTGACTCACCGCTCACCACGGCCGAGTCCGTGGCCCGCAGTTAATGTTTAAACCTCCTTTAGAATGGAAGGAGCCAGGGATTAGCTGCCGTTGAGGGTGAGTGACCGAGGGTCTCTGCGTCGTGCACGGTGGGGCCAATTGCTTTCTATTTGTTTCTATTTGGTCCAAATCAAAATGGAGGAAGCATGCTGGTGTGTGTTGCGTTCGCGTGAGATAACGTGAAATGATTAATTCAGCTATTTAAGGAAATACTGAATTCTGGGAGGCACTGTAGCGTAGGATTTGCTTTGTCGCTCATTAGATTGATTTAAATAAGTGGTTTAAAAGCCTCTTTCTAAAATGAAAAATCCCATCAGCGTAGTAGTTTGATATCCTGCGATTACGTCAAACGTCGACTTCACAGCATGAATTATTACTGCGGCTCAATGAATCAGGCGAACAACTGGTTCAGACGCACGACTGACTGATGCCCCGTTCGTCTTCCCGTCATCCCGCATCTTTAAAACGATGCACTTAGCGGAGATGAAATCACGTCCGCGGCCTGTGTCACGTCTTGGCGGCGGCCCCCGGTAGAAGACCGCCCCACCTTGACGGCAGAGACGGTGTTCAAATCTCCCACGAGGGTTGGGCAGCAGAGTTTGGGGTGAACGCATTTCTCCATGGTGCTATTACCCAAGTCCCTTGAGTATCTTTGAGATGCAACACTTGGCAGGGAGTGTGTGTGTGTGTGGGGGGGGATTTTTCATAGAAAAGGACTAGTCTGTCAGTGAGTTATTCATAGCAGGTGCACATATTTGCATAGCATCAAGTGGCACCAAACAAAGAAAATATAATTAGGAGTCATGGAAATGATGTCCACCGACATGGATGGAATAGGCAAATGACAACATTAAGGGGAAACGTGTCAGGTGGAGGAAATGTGAGCTAGGAAGTTGTGGTAATTTTTTTTTGAAGAAATACTGCCTTCCTGGTTGCTGCAACGTAGTTAGTTCAGCCCACATCCGTGATTCTCTTTCCAAAGTTAAGAACCAGTTTAATCTTTCATCTGATCATTAAACAAGTCTGCGACTCAAGACCGGAGCGCCGCTCAGGAGCCGTGTTGCTTCATGGCCATATAGTAATGGTGGCTGCTGTGTTCCAGGAGGTCACAAGAGGTTGTTGGTGTTCCGCTGGACTACTATGCTCCAGCTTGAGGGCACCAAGTGCAGCTTCTTGTTCTGCCTGGGAACATGCATCCTCCTCTGCGCCGTTATCTACCTGAGGGCCCGGACCCACGAGGGGCCACAGGCCCAGAGCGGCCCTCTCAGCTGCCGGGCCCTGTCCGCCTACTGCCACACCTTCCTCCCCAGCACCGGCAATGGAACACCATGGCAACGCCACGACTGCAAGGTATGTATGTCTGCACGCGCGTACTTAAAATAATAAGTTCGCCTGTTTTCCATTCATTTGCCTGTGGAATGTGTGATTGCGAAATGAATATCAGTTCTGAAAGCCATTTGCATGATATGCCATCACGGTCTGGTTCACAAGCTGAACCGAGGGCTGTTTCCTTCACAGGTGGAGAGAGAAGCAGGTCTTCTGGAACGTGTCAGTCGCAAGGTTCTAGACTGCCCGCAGCTGCTCAGAGACCTCCACTTCATCACCGGCTCTTTGAGCCTCGAGGAGAAAGATTATCCCTTGGCCTTCATTCTCACCATCCACAAGGAGCTGGCGCTGTTTATCCGCCTCTTGCGGGCCATCTACACACCCCACAACATCTACTGCATCCACGTGGACGCCAAGGCCTTGCCGGAGTACCGGGCCGCTGTCGAGAATCTGGCAGCCTGCCTCCCGAACGCCTTCCTGTGCAGCCGCAGCGAGACGGTGACCTACGCAGGCTTCTCGCGCCTCCAGGCTGACATCAACTGCATGAGGGACCTGGCCCGGTCCCCCGTGGCCTGGAGGAAGGTCATCAACCTCTGCGGCCAGGACTTCCCCATCCAGAGCAACCTGGAGCTGGTGCGCTACATGCAGAGCAAGGAGTGGAGAGACAGAAACATGACCCCTGGGGTCAAGCAGCCTCCGACCATGACTCACAGAACCAGCTACCAGCACCGGGAGGTCAACGGCTCTCACGTCGTCCAGCGGGGGAAAGACCAGAAGACGCCCGCACCTCACGGGCTGGAGGTTTACTTTGGGACGGCTTACTACGCCCTGACCAGACCCTTTGTGGACTACGTTCTGGAGAACCAGGTGGCCCGTGACCTGCTCAAGTGGTCCAGAGACACGTTCAGCCCCGACGAACACTACTGGGTCACACTGAACCACGTCGAAGGTAAGATTGAGGCAGGAAAGTACAACGTACATTTTGTCTTGGTGGTGGTGGTGGTGGGGGGGGGACGATTACGAGGAACTTAACATAGTGTCTTATCACAAACAACATCAGTAACGATTAACCAGCAATCATTGGATCAGACTTCTGGGTATGTGTGTCGCAACCAACTTCACGTTTCTGTAAAACAATAACTTCACGGTATTTCTTTATAGTAAGGCAACGCTGCAGCGCTTATCTTTATGTGGAATCTGAGATGGTACCCAAACAGGTTTCAAAGCACCAGACGAGCTCCCGAGTCACCTACTATTTGGCAGCTATTCTTTATCTGTTAAGTGTTCGATAAATGCTGACATTGTTAGTTTTGAAAACCATGCGATTATGAACAACGTAACACGAGATTGACTTGCGGTTTGGGTTGGATGGTGTTTTTCAAGGCGTACCGGGAAGTTACGTAGCCGGAGGCTGGCAAGGAGCGATCCGGGCGATCAAGTGGAAAGATCAAGAAGGATTCGTGCATCTCGGATGCAAAGGTAAGATGCTTCGTACCGCTGTCTCCATCCTCCCTGGGCTGTTTGACGGTCCCATCGGAGTCTTTTCCAACCAGCTTCTCAACAGACGCTATCTCTTGATAACCTTAGCTAATCCACTGCTAACAGACTGTTCATCTGAGTGACCTCACACATGAAGTCTCTGTCCTCGAGCGCTAGATTGGTCGACAGATTTGAATGTTTATGCAACAAGGGATGATGGGACTAAGCAGGTCACC
Organism: Plecoglossus altivelis; assembly: GCA_036571765.1. NCBI lineage: Eukaryota > Metazoa > Chordata > Actinopteri > Osmeriformes > Plecoglossidae > Plecoglossus > Plecoglossus altivelis. Next base: position 4,870,286 of record BROE01000020.1, read on the forward strand.
CCCCTCCCCCCTCCCCTTCCCCCCCTCCCCGGTTTTCCTTTGTGTTCACGACTGAAAGTGTCCTTCGCCAGGTCGATACGTCAGGGACATTTGCATCTACGGGCTTGAGGATCTGCAGTGGATCGTGGAGAAGAACAGCATGTTTGCGAACAAGTTTGAGAGCGGGACCTTCCCAGAGGCCCTGGACTGTCTGGAGCTGTGGCACAGGAACAAGGTCCTGCAGCAAGCCTCCGTTCCCATAGAGCCCTCCTGGCTCCTGGCTTCACAGGGCAACGCTACCGCCACCTCCAGCAGCCTGTACAACGCTACCTCAGGACTCTGAGACGGCCGCAGGTCTTCCGGCTGGAAGACTACTGGGCTGCTATGAAAGACGTGGCCCTCCAGAGATTATAGCTCCGTTTTTTTCGTTTTTTTACTGATTTGAAACTGCATGCTGCGTTAGCGAAAGCGACTATCAAAGGCTAGACTTAACTGAAAGACCATCCTACCATGTAAACAATCTCAAATGTCCTGATAGCTATCCTCTGGGAAGGTGATAGTTGGAGTAATCTGGCTTTTATGAGACAGAAATATCTTCTAATCAGGATACCATCATCCAAAAGTGGACGTAGGGTCCAAAACCCTAATATCTTCAGCCTGCTTCTTCCAACCAAAAAAAGAGAGATACTTTCCGAAATTCTATTTTATTTCTGAGAACTTGCACCGATAATTAGGCTGCGAGCAGCGACCGATCTTGTTTGGTTGAGATGCTCTGCGCTATAAATAGGCTGGGTGTATCGCTAAGGGCAGAGTGGCTTAGCGGATGGCGCAACAAGAGACTCTCCAGAGTCGTCCCACACGTCACCGGGGGTTAAGGGGCATGTAGTCTGCGCTCGTGGAGGCTAAGTACAAACCCACGGGGATTCAGACTACAAAATCCAGCTCGAATGATGTAATCTTCAGCCCCCCCCCCCCTCCCTCCTCTCCTTTTTCTTCTTATCCGTTCACTCTCTGCTGCTAGGTTTGACCCCCACTGTGAAGACCGACGTATTGTTCAACCCATGGCTTCTTTTTCTGCCGTTTGTTTGCTACGGTCCGTGGCCGCAACTCCTGGCATAAGAATGTGTCCTTTTAAGGATTCAGACATTGTTTTTTTAGAAGAGCAGTAAAAACCAATTGCTCACGCAATGCTTTATAGCTTCGGCTGCTAATTACAATGGAAGATTGCTGTTACAAAGGTGAACATGAATAATCTGTCTTTATTTATGCCTCGTTTTTTTATAGTGAAACTAAATTGCATAAACAAAAGTCAACTGAATGTAACCTATGTTACTAGGTAGAATATCTAAGCTATAACTGCCTGCTTTTAAATGTTGTTTTAAACAATGTGAAGAAAAAAAACAACAAATATGGGTCTCTGTGGAAAACGTACTGTTTTTGTTTGTTACATAGCTAGTCAAATAAATGCTTTTTAAAAGTGCGTTGCCCCTGTTTGACGTGCATGTGCGACAAGGTACTCCGTTGACAGAAGCCCCGCTTTATCCAATCAGCTCGCAAGGAGGTCTGGGGGGAAACGCAATAGTAGATTCAGTAGCTATCTGGTTTCCATGGCAATCCATATCAACGTACTGAAGACCAGCTGGAGCTGGATTTTCACTGCTATGTTGTCAGGACCCATTGATCGTCGCCGCATGCTAAGAAACAAGGCTTCTTGTGTATCCTGTCCCCTTTTCTCCAAGCAATCGCTCACCAAAGTTACTGTTTACCACGAATGCTCAATCTAGCTGGACAAGAGTGAAACAGCCAGGTCCTGATTATAGATTTATCCGTCAGTAACATCCGAGGAAAAAAAAAAAAAAGATGACTACTTCTGCCCTGTTTCCAGCCAAAGCACAAAGACTGTGCTTCGCATTAAATCACTTAAGACTGCATAACATCCCTTTAATCCAAAAGAAAATAATCCGTGTACAAATTTTTTTTTTGTTGTCGAGACAAAGTGCATTTTCCAGTTTTACCTGTTCGAGAGACGCAAGGGAGAACTGGCAAGAAACTCAGCTATTGGTCGTGCTTTGTAGTATTAATCATTCACTACTGTGACCGGCCTGGTGTAGATAGATCTGTTGTTAGTGCAACAGAGCATTGCAAATGCCTCAGTACCAGCCGCTTCCTCTCCACTGGAGTGGCCAAGAACACAGGAGGGAGAGAAGGACAACCCTCGCACCTAACAGTCCCCAAAGCACAAGACTACTCAGCTTTCATACGCACATACCTGTTTGGGGAGGCGGGGGGGGGGGTTTGAATGACCTATTGAACCACAGATAGTCCCTTGTTACCCTAGAACCTGCAACATAATTGGGTAAACCTTTCATTCTCGGTTGAAGGTCATATTGAGGATGTTTAGGTCGAGCGCATGTTGACAGGTGCGCTTTGCTTGTCGCCGCCTGCGCAATTCTTTTGAGTGGGCCAATCACAGCCATGGCGTACGGTTAAAACACCCGTGTTGCGGAACCTGCTCTAATTTGTATCGTGTAATAGGACACATTGAACATAAGCTGTGATTACTGCATCTGCTCTCGTGTCCCTTGGCGCAAAATATGCCGCCATCTAGTGGACAGTATGTAGAAGATAAATATAGAAAGATATAAAGAGGATATATGGATATGTAGAAGGTATGTAGATGTATGTTGAAGATATATGGATACATATAGAAAATATATAGATGTATGTAGAAGATATATATAGGCTGAAGATATATAGATCAAGATAGAAGATATATAGATCATATCGGTAGAAGATATATAGATACACATATAAGATATACAGATCTATGTAGAAGATACATAGATACAGCTGGAAGGCATACAGATCTATGTAGAATGTATATAGACCTATGTAGAAGGTATATAGATCTATGTAGAAGGTATCTAGATAGAATACATATAGAAACAAGCAGAAGATATATAGATCTAGATAGACAGATTTATGTAGAAGGTATATAGATCTATGTAGAAGGTATGTCCTGACCTTGTGGCAGATCTCAGTCTTGACCTCCTTTAGAGCCCGTTCAGAGAAGACACAGCCGCAGGTCTGCAGGTAGCAGAACCTGAAAGACAAGACAAAGGCCAAGAACATTCAAACCCATATCTATCACAGTTACATGCTACTAAACACTCACCTAAAGGATTATTAGGAACACCATACTAATACTTTGTTTGACCCCCTTTCGCCTTCAGATCTGCCTTCATTCTAAGTGGCATTGATTCAACAAGGTGCTGAAAGCATTCTTTTGAAATATTGGCCCATATTGATAGGATAGCATCTTGCAGTTGATGGAGATTTGCGGGATGCACATCCAGCATCCCCACACAGCTTTGGGATGCGGTGGAATGGGAGCTTCGTGCCCTGGATGCTTACTATACTTCATTCATTTATTTTCTACTGCTGATCCCTGGTAGGGATTGCAGTGCTGCTGGTTCCTGTTAGGGGTCATGGGTAACACAGAGGCACAGACAACCATTCACTCTCACATTCAGTCATTCATTCATTCAATAGGGGCAATTTTGAATGTCCAATTAACCTATCACATGCATGTGTTTGGATGGTGGGAGGAAGCCAGAGGCTTCCAGAGGAAGCCATGGTAACGACATGCAGACTCCACCCAGAGAGATCATGTGACGTTGGATTTGGTCCAAGACTTGAACCCGTGATCTCCTTATTAGGAGGCAGGAGCTCTAACCGTACTGCCACTATGCACCCTACTTCATCATTATTTTAGTATTTTAGTATTTCATATTAATCAGTCATTTAAAGAACGTAGCTAGCAGCAGTGTTAAAAAGGAAATGAGAGCCCTTTTTTTCCTCATTGTCAAATTCTATATCCATTTTTGTTCTCAAGGATATTTGTAAAAACGTTATGATATCTAGGCTGTTTCCAGTTGCACGTCCTCCCCTGAATAGGCAGGGATTGGAGACCGTCCCTCTACCCAGATATTACCCAGAGTCCTTTGGTCCTGTTTGTTGACCCACAAGCTCTCCAGAAGGTTTAGGACAGGGGACTCACTGTGATGGCTTTTGTGAACGTTTACATCTATAGGAAGTGAACCATCTTCTCAACGGTCTTAAGTTTAAGCACCTCATCAATATCAAATAAAATGTCAAAACATAAATAAAGCGAAGAAAATTGGATTTGATCCGGACGCCAACTAGTGACGTACAGCTTTGCCGTACGTGCTCCGTTTCGGTCTCCTGCGGGACTTTGTGCCTACGCTCTACAAATAATACATGGATATATCATCTGGAATATTCTAGAACTCTATGGAGTAGAGTCCCTGGGACCTCATATGTGAAATACCCCAGTGACATCAAAGATCCACCCCCACCCCTCGTCTAGAAACCTGAGACAGTGAAGTTGATGGCTTGTGGAGAACTTCCCCTGAGTCTCTGGTCCTGGAGGTGAACATGGGAGAAGGGTAAGACACAGACATGCAGGCCAGGGGGAGGACAGAGCGGTGGAACCTCACCTGTGTTTGCCGTTCATCTCCAGACCCACCACTGGGCATATGAACATGGAGCAGTGCATGTCTTCATAGCGATCTCCCTTGGTGTTCCTCCCCTCCCCCTCCCAGGAAGGGTTGTCTGTCAGGTTCAGCTCCGTCACATCCTAAAACGTTGGTGGAGGTGTGTGGTGTGTGTGTGTGTGTGGGTGGGGGGGGGGGCTCATGAGCACAATCTGGACCATCGCAAACACTAAGGCTCACTTGCAGACATTGGATGGTGTGTCCCTGCCTGGGGTCTACAAAGGGAGGCTGAGAGAAGTGTACGCTTGACGCCACAGAGCATACCTTGATACCACGGATATGTGTTGCCACCTCAGTGTTGGGTCTCTCTGCTGTTTTGTCGAGTAGATACTCTATCACTGCGTCTTTGTTGAAAAGCCTACAAGGGCATATAAAAACCTGTTAGCTTGGACGAAAAAAGAGGGAATCTTAAAGCAAAGAAAATATGAACCCGCAAATCAAACGGAACACTTCTTTGAAGATGGCTGAGGAGGCAAACCTATCATAGGCGTCCAGTTCTGAGGATGTGGCCAGTCAAACTTAACAGAAACTCACCTTCCGAGATCACAAGCAACAATTGGACGCCGCAGTTTTTCTTGGCTTAAGGCACAGTACTTCCACTTGGCAGCAAGCTCTGCGTTTTTATCAACCTACAAAAAGTAGAATACATTGTAATATGACGTTTTGGTCAGGGCAGCTAACTTATTTTAAATGCCACTGGTTGGAGTAACGCTACAAAGCTAGGCGAGCTCTGTAGCTAGCTACTAACATGGCAAGCTAGCCTGGACAGGGTATATTTGACTACAAAACATTTAACCTCTACCGCAAATACAAATTCATTGTACAATTAATCATTTTACATCGAAGAGGAGTTGATAACATGACTTTCGCCTATGCTAGCATCGCTAGCTAGGCTAGTGATAGTAATCTAATTGATGACGACACAGACAGGTTTTGATGGCCAGCTATCTTACCTTTTCCACTTTTTTCGGACCTTTCACTAGTTCGTGCCTTTTAGGTATAGTACCTCCATCACATCCCATGCTGACAACTATCGTTTACTTGCTAACAATGTTCTTTTTCAGAGATACGCTAGCCAACCGCTTGCTCAAAACTCAAACAGGAAGTCCGCAAAAACGGTAAACAAACAACGAAGCACACGGAAACTTGTGCTGAAAGCCCCAAAAAACACGAAGATATCTAGACAGCGCCCTCTAAAGTCTGGTTAAAGTGGTGCAGAGACAAGGGTGTAGTTCTTAATGTTGACCACTGTGTGACATCATAACAGTAATTTTAGTAGGTTGCACCAAGCGTATAATAAGTTATTTAAACATGTAAAAATTTGGTATGTACTTTATTATGTCCAGAGGAGAAATGTAACTGACATAGCCACAGGTCTCCTTTTCTAGTTTCTTTCTGCATTTCAGCCCCCCAAATGGATCATTTATATTCTTATTCATATGCCCAAGTAGACCAAAAGACCAAGGCAATGCCACTGTGGTCCGAGGGCGACATTTTAAGCTCACCATTTTTAGGCCAGACTACCTCACCACAAGTGTGGTTCCAAACCCTTCTGTCAAACATTCTTTAAAATTACATTTCCTTTCACAAAACCACTTATATTGATTGGGTGAATTGAATAATGTTCAAAAGTCCATCCAATGCATCATCTCTCTATATGATAGTAGCCCTCAATGCATAAGGTAAGTGTCCTCATGCTGGTTCTAAAGCCTCTTGTAACAGCGTTTGAGATGAAAGTTTCCTTGGAAGATAGCTCAATGAGTGCTAATGAGATCTGTTTCCTGTGCCTTGCAGCTTTCAGATTAGTTTACCATCGACGCTCCAGTCCGAGAGTGACCATTAGTTGGTGGAATGGTACCTCAGCGGAGACATCTGTGCCTGTGTGATTGATTTGCGATGGTAAAGTCGCACGCACCCAAAAAATAAGTAGCTGAACTTCATTTATGGCAAGACATAGACCAGCTGGGACATACCTCAGTCTCAGAAATCAATAGCGATATTGAGAATATGCAAAACTGTCTGAATGGAAGAAACAAAGTACTGTATTTGGATAATCATCCATTAGGTCCGGTTCGATTCAGTCCTTCCTGTAATTCCGAAATTGTGTTATGTGTCTTATTGAATTACCTCTCTCTCCCACAGCGAAATGTTTGGAGGTATGGATTTTCATTAAATGCAATGGAGTGCAATCTCTGTTAGTAAACTAGCTTTGTGAGAGTGGTGATCCCCAGGCTAGGCTAGCTCAAAACAACACCTTAAAAACACGCGGCGCACGGCGATGCTGTGATGAATCATTGCGTGTGCTTTTGACCCGAAAAGTAATGAGAAAATGCCACCCGGAAGGGGATCATCAATGCAATTCGAAATACAACATCAGCGGCTAGAGCAAGAGGTTATTGACAGGGTCCTGACGATTATCAGGCAGGGCTGTCCCCTATGGTAATCGTGTGTATACTAACCGCTGCAACAAACATCTGCGCTCGGTGTTCCCACATGCTCCCTTCCAAGGTCTACAGTTGCAGACCAGAGCCATTTCAACTCATCCTGTTTGATTGAGAGTCTGCACGACTCTTGCATCTCACCGAACCCAACCTCAGAGAAATGCATATCTGAAATGCATTCCTGCCCCACAGTCCACCCCCCCCTCCCTCCCAAGTGGCCAGGGTATGTTTGTGGACTGATGATGAATCAAGCCTGTCCAATCAGCCCTCTTCTGCCCCCCCCCTTCCCTCCCTCCCTCCCTGCCCACACACACACACACACACACACACACTGTAACACAATCCACCTGAAGCATCCCACCAGTGTGCAGGGATGAGGGCAGCATTAATTGCACACATCAGACCTGGCAGAGCACCGAGTCAAATGCATTCAGCGTTTCTAATTGGGGGAGGAATGGCTGTGTTTGGATTGGCACGGGTCACCGGTTAAGTCTCCAGCTTCTTAGAGATTGTCAAGGACTGTTTGAAAATCTGAGGCCACTCCCTTCCTGGCCCTTTCAACCCTGAGACACGGAGTTACCAAAATACTTGATTACATACCTGATTTTTATATGGCTTCCAAAGGGATGGTCCATGAAATGACTCCATGCTGGGATGACTCCATGCCGGGCACCGGCGCTTTCAAGAATACGAGACGTTTTAAAAACCGCTTTTATTGCCGGGGACATTTTCTAAAGTATCTCCTATGCTTTCCCACTGAAGCAGGCAACTATAACGAACAAAAACTTAAAATGTTTATTTTTTTTCCGCATGAATAATCCAACCCGTGTATTGCATTGCTAACCAGATTCAAGTTGGTGAACCATCCAATCTATTCAGTCTCTTTGCAAAGATTTTAGCTACTGTGCACAATTCAACCACACACCTTGTGTCAACCCCTTTCTGTGTTTACTTTGAAAGCAATACTCACATAGTTGACATGAGCTCATTTGGAAACACATTCCTTAACAAATTTTTCTAATCTCTCAGTCTAAAGGAAGGTTTAATGTGTTAGACCTAAGCTCACTTTTACTCTTCTCTTTGAATAAAAAGGAACCGCTGAATATCTCAAGTGTTTTGTCTGTCCTGTGGGTCTGTGTATTCATCCATTTTATTAGGTTAACTGCTTCATCAGTCTGTTTCTTGTTTTGTGTCTGTATTTGAACAGAAGTGGATGCACTTCTAATGACGAGTCGGGAAAGACAACCCAGTTCTTGGCGACAACATTGACTCGTCCGATGAAGACACGGACACGGTCGATGGAAAATCGATGGTGTCTGTGGCCACGTTTTCACCGGCCTTCGCTCTGTCATCCTTTTCCACGGTGACAAACCACCACCAGAGTCTGCGCCACAGCAACTTACTGTCTCTCAGAACAGGGGGGGGGGTGCCTGAATGGAAGGAACCCTGCAGCTTGGGAAGCTGCTGAGCTCGAGTCACGTCTTGTTACTCTGACAAGGGACTGGATAGTTCCCGACAGTTAGATTGGGCCGGGATGTGGGTTCCCCAAGGAGATGGGGCAACATACCTGTGGGCCGCCCTGCGTGTTCTGCGGGCTCGTGATGGGAATCACCCTCTGAAGGTCGTCTTAGCCAACGTGTCCATGCCAACCACCCTCATAACACCTCGCTAGGAACAAAGCTCCACTCTCCTGCTGCGGGACGATGGCGGCAAGTAAACGAACCTCTCCTTCTATATTTAGTTCGGCCTCAGACACATCGCGTTGGGACTTTGGGGGGATTCCATGTACTCGGGTGTAGTATGAGCTCAGTGCTAACTTTGACAATGACCCAAAAAAGCCATTTTGGGGGTAGCTGAAGTCGCGTGTTTTTCCCCTCCAGCGGGTCGTTGAGCGCGAGCTCTGCAAGTCTATTGTGCGATCGAGTCTCCCGAGTCACATCCACTTTACTCTGTTTATTTCTCCTCGTGCCTGGGCCATATGAAACCAACCACCGCTTGGCTTCCCACGTCCTGATGTTCTTACCAGTCCCAGCCCGCCCTGCGGAGCTCCGCTGTGGGCCGCGTTCCCCTCCGACCAGGCTGCCGAGACCTCTTCTCCATGGGTTTCTGGAGGAACACGTGTTTTTCATAAGGGTCTCTGCGTCTGGCCTTGCATAAATGTTTAGCAGCGTTCCTTCTGGGAGAGGGCCTGTCTTTACTGAGGAGCATAATCAGCTGTAAAGTCTCTCTCCTTTTTTTTCCCAAAAGGAAAAGGAAGGGATGGAAAGAGTTAATCTCCGAGGCCTGTTGCGCAATTGCGTTCTTAAAGTGGAAGGAGGGGGATGACGACAAGAGAGGAGAGAAGAAAAGCCCCTGGGTTTGACAAATGATCTAATAAAGAGGGAGGGAGATTACAGGCTGGGTGCCCGCCGGGAGAGGAAGCGAAGCCGTAAATATTTTTAAAGGCTGTCAATAAATTTGTAGTGTTGAGTTTAGAGTGGAGTACAAAGGCAGAAGCCAGAAGTGGGATTCTGCGGCAGGGACAATTGAAACAATGTAACGCACCACGTGCCCAGTAGCCATATATTTGGTGACTTTGACTCTTAGGATGAGATGGTCAGTGGTGATGAAAACTCACGGATGCAGCATAAAGAGGTCGCCACAAATCTCTGAAACAATGACACGTTTGGACTTTCGCTTCGACGCGGCCTCAAAGACTGCAAGTTCAAGTAAAGACGGTTAGCAATGTTTTTATTGATGTGACGTATGTCTTCGGATCCCAATCAGATGCACCATTGAGCAACTCCGTCTGATTGTGCACATGGTCTCTCCTTTTTAAGCAACTATATATTCTTGGTGATCTGGTACTACTTAAATGTTTCTTCCGGCAGGTGTATTCATTTTTAATAGACTTGTCAGAGTATTTTGCATGGATCAATCTTTGTCCAGAGCAAAATGACTCACTTCAAATGAGACATTTTAAGAAGTGATCATCTTTTTTTGTTGTTGCTTGAAGTCATTCTCTGCTCTGTAAAAGACTCCTCTCTCACTTTCCCACACCTTTCAAACAGGCTTGTTAGTCATCAGCCAATTAAAACTGATTTAGTGGTTCACCTGCGTGTCTATTGGCAAACGTGGCCCAGGGCGGTGATTTCCAGTGGCTGACCCCGGTGATTGACATGATGATGAGATAATGACGGACAGCCGCAGGTCTCACCTGTAGCCAATCCACGCCGGCACTACAAGAGCGATTGTCTAATTACCGAGACAAGAAATCAGTTTATGAAGAAGGTCACTCAGGAATCATTGGTTGATTGCGCAGAAATAGTCAGTTGTATGATACCAGATGTAGACATGGCAGAGTTGAAGTTTGCTTCGTCTTTGTGTTTCTCAAAGTTTCTTCTGGCTTTTTACGACAGCGAATGATGATCTGTGACGTCACCAGTCAGGGTAGCGTATTGGACATCAGAGTCTGTCAACAAATTCTCGAAGTTTGGCTTTGGGCAAGAAATTCAACGACCTAACTACAATGGACTCGAACCCTGCTTGTTATCACTGGTAGACCAAACAGAAGAAATCAGATTTCCTAGACCTCCCACTCTCAGGACATGAAGACATCACGATTATTGTAGTGGAACTCCCACTCCCATTTGTGTACAGTCATTCAGTCATCTCCTCAATCAGACCTGCTCCAACTGGAGTCTGTCTCTGATCAACAGACAGGGCCAGTTTGCTGAAGGATGAGTTCAACTTGTCCCTGAATGCTGGTTATGAGCGGAGGGGAATATACAGTATCCTACCAGTGCTGTCAAGTTGGAAACATTTACATCCTGTGGTCTTGGATACATAATTGCGTAACAGTGTACTTGAAGGCTTGTGTTAATTACACCGTGATATCAAATGGCAACGGACAAGCGCACACAAAGGCACACACACAGACGCATGCACACACACAGGCACACACACAGACACATACACACACACAGACCCACACACAGACAGACACACACACACACACACACAGACACACACACAATATCCTTCCCTGAGGGGATCAGAGAGGTGCCAGCTTCCTGATGATTACTCAGATTTGGACCCTCAGGAATTTGCTCAAGCATTTTATAAGTCCTTGTTTGATGAGAAGGGGTGGAACACACACACTCACCCTCACACTTCACACTCATCTTCACCAGGCCTGTGGGCGCTCGGCTGTTGTCAGGGCAGTGGCCGGGCCAGAGGAATTGGCATCTCCAACTCATTTAATATCAAGACGAATGATAAGCTGATAACAGGCCGAGGTCAGAGGCGCACTCCTGCAGGACAGCGACTTTGCCATCTTCTTATTTGCACACGGGATCTTGCTCAGGTACGCACGCGTACGCGCTTTTCCCAGAGAAATGATATTGACGTTCTTTCACGGTTTTCTTCTCCAATTCGACAGTAATTCAAATGTGTGTCATCCTCTTATCGTAATACTGGTAATAATACAAGTGAAACTATCCTGCCGTGTCCATCTCCATATGCCTCCATCGGCGTATGTGGTCAGGCCAGCTCCCGTGAAGTGTGCAGGGCGCCGGCCGGGGTCCTGGCCTGGGACCTGGCTGCCTGCTGCAGCTACCAAATACACGTCACAACCAATCAGCTTCACCGCCTCCGAGGCCCGACTGAAGCCTGACAGAGAAGCCCTGCTCCTCATCTAGAGTTTCTCTCCTCACCTCCACACACCCCACCTACGTTCCACCCCCAACCTCTCTCTCCCTCTCTCTCTCTCTCTCATCCCCCAACCTCCAGGAATGTGCACCGCTTCGTTCAGCGACAGGGATATCAGAGGCGGAGAAAGTGCATGCAGAAGGATATTCTAGATGCGCAAGTGTATTTTTTGATGGGCAATTTACTTTTGGTAGAGAGTTGTCTGCTTGCCAGGGTGGGCTGACTGCCTGATGTCCTAATTCTCCCTGATGGTCATGTGTTGAGTTTCGTTTGGCTGCGCCCGCTGCCTGTTCCTGTTGGACCGAAGGGGGGGAAGTTTCCCTGTGTGCCACGGGGCTCTCGCAGTCCTTCCTCTGGAGGCGAACAGAGGGCTGACTCCACGGATGCGCCAGCCGGCTCGGTGAAGCGCCGCATCGTCTCAGGTCGGCTCGTTGAAACGCTGCGGGCTTGTTGACACGTTGCTTCATTCGATGTTATCGAGGACGTGGCGGTATCATTGACGAGGCTTTATTTTTGCGTTGTGTCCTTTATCAGAATCAACTGAAACTATCGTTGGAGTTGTTACCTTCGCTTCCGCACACGCCGCGCACCCGCGCGGGCGCACTCGCGCCGCGGCCTGGTCTCTGAGCGGTGCGTCTCCTCCCAATCGGCGTCCGCACCCTGTGTTCGTCAATTAACAGTCCACTTGCTATGCAAGAACAAATGAAGCCAGCTTCCCCCAGCAAGCCCAGTCAAAACAAACAGAGCCGAGCGTGTCCACACCGCCTCGTCAAACCAAACCCAGATGTCCGCTTCACCGTTTCGCCTCTCTTTCCGTCCCCCCCTCCCCTCCCCCTCCCCCCTCAAATATGCCCCCCCCCCTTTTCCTGTCTGAGATTCCTCAGCTCTTGGATTGGAGCGGCTGGTCCTCGATGGTTTGTGATTTGCCACCCGTGTTCTCCCCCGGCTCACCGAGAATTTCCTTCTCTTTTTTTTTTCGTCGAGCCGGCACGTACCTCCACGGACCCTCCGGAACGATCCCAACCCGTTTTGAGGTGCAAAACAAGAACCAAATGGTGGAGCGGGCCCAAGAATTACACCGCCTGACAAAATAAGTGCGCCTCCATCTGATGGGCTCCTTTGAATTGCTGCCACGGGCTGTCTGCGTCGGAGGAGCTGAGCTGCACCTCTGTGTTTACCCTAGCAGAGCTGTCGTACCCTCAGCTACCACCCTCCAGAGAGTCAGTCCTGTGCCCTACGCAAACCCCGTTTCATTTCCATCCAGAGGAGAAACAGACAGAGAGAGAGCAAGAGAGAGAGAGAGAGAGAGAAGTTAAGAGAGAGCAAGAGAGAGAGAGAGAGAGAGTAAGAGAGAGCAAGAGAGAGAGAGAGAGAAGAGCAAAGAGAGAGAAGAGCTCATTTACTTTTCCACCCCAGTGCACATTCTAGAGTAGCAAAACAATACGAGGCAAGCTACTTTCCTTTCTCTGTGAAAGGGGGGGGGACGCTGCCGTTCTCACCTTGCCTCTTTAATCTGAGAGACAAATAGCCCCCAGTGTTGTCCTAAGAGCTTAGGCACAACTCTGGATGGTTGAATGGGTCCTTGGAGACCCGCAACACAGAGCATGAGTCAGTGTTTGAAGTCTGGATCTTGAGGGGCAGTAATTTACTGCCTCTTTCCCCCTTGGTCCTTTATTCTGGCATAATAGAAATCATCTCCCTCCTCTCCTGGCCAAGTACAACATGTTGTGATGTGATGGGGGGTCAACTGCTGAGATCCAAGTGACGGAGAAAACCTTGTTTTCGTTTGATTGGTTTTTCGCAAACACAGACAGGCTTGGACTCGTTTGCGGCGTGGAAAGGGGTTCTCGTCCGCTAAATGTTGAAACCAAAAAGATCTGAAGATTCCAATCGATCTATTGACCGTCTCTTACCTGTCCACCCGAAAACCGTTCACGTCCAACCTGGCTCGCTGTGTGGTGTGCGGTTGGCTGTCCGGTCTCCGGTCGGCATGGGATACTAGGCAGGAAGGGGGGGGGCTGTGGGGGGGTGCTGGGAGGGGGGGGGGCTGCAGGGCGCCGTGAAGGACACTGTGGGAAGGAAAAGGTCTGATGGCGAGAGATCAGCTTGAGTAAACATTCAGGTTAATGAAGCTCAGTGGGCCTAATCCCCCCTCCCTCAAACCCCCCATAATCCCCTGGCAGGAGCAGGACTTGTCAATCATGCAAGGCCACGGGGTGGGGTGTGTGTGTTGTGTGGTGTGGAGGTGTGGTGCGTAGGAGGGCTGGGAAGCGAAAGGGGGGGAGAGGGCAGGGGAGCAGGTGCACAGGCCCGACGATAAGGAGAGAAGATGAGGGATGGGTGGATTCAAGTTGTTTCAGAGAAGATCCTTGCTTTCAAACAATCCAGCGGGAAAGGTGGAGCCCTGGCCTGGACCAGGTGTGTGTAGGGGAGGGGGGGGAGCGGGAGATAGGGGGGGAGCGGTGGTGGGGGGGTAATCAACAACACATGAGGAGCACGAGGAAGGAAGAGGGGTTCCAGCCCAAGCTCCCCAAACACTGACATCACGCAGTGTGGTGGACTTATCAGATATTAGACACGCAGTGGTGGGAGCTTGGCTCTCATTCAGTGACCATACAGAAGTGTTGCAACCGAAGTAAGTGTACGATAGGCAGTGTTTTCATGTGAACGCGCAGTCTGTACACTTCCAAGGGACCGGTAAGCACTGTTCAGTATAGACTGAAACGGGCTTCTCACTCCAAAACACCCAAACTCCACGAGTGGGTACACAGCCGCCCTGCATTCGAATGAAAGGTTCAGCACCACCTCATTCCTCCTTCCCCCTGAAAGTGTTTACAAATCAGCCGGCGAACTTCTGCAACTTCAAAAGAGGCTAGCAACAGGCAGGAGATGGTGAGATTGCCGTCTTTTCCCCCTCAGTGGGATTCCTGCACCGTGACATTGCAACTACGGGAGGGGGGGGGACAGGGGGACGGGGGACGGGGGGGGGGCTCTCTCTACTCTGCTGGGGCCGCGCCAGTGAGTCAGTGACAGAGCGGGAAGCAAAGTGAAGAGATATTCGCTCCTTGTCAGTCTTCCGACCCTTGAAAAAAGTCTGCCAGCAGCTTTTTCCATGACAGGACAATAGCGACAACGACTTTTTTTTTGGAATGCATTTCTGTTTTCAGTTGGAACAGTGAAAGTGTTACCGGATCGCTAAAGTATGCGGGAAAGCTTATTTAATTAGTTTGTCATCCAAATCGTGTGCATGCTACGGTTAAACACGACATGCATCGCAATGCGCCCTCGCATGCTTTCTGTGGGGGTAAACTTGAGGGAGGCCACATCAAGGCCACATCAAGAGCTGGGCCCAGCAATCCTGGTTACTGGATACCATACCGTTCGAACCGGGTTATAAGAGTGCTTCATTTTATTATGGACAAAAACATCACTAAAATGTACAGTTATGAATTGAACCCCAACTATGCCAAAAGGCAAAAAGATAGATAACGTGTGGTGGGGGGGGGGGGGGGGGGGGGGGGGGTGAGGGGGGGGGGGGGGGGGGGGGGTGGGGTGGGGGGGGGGGGGGGGGGGGATCAATGGCAAATTTAACACCGCAGACAAATGGGGAAAAATAGTTTACAACTTAATAACAGAGACAGTGGCTTCTCCGTGGACAGCCAGCACAGGGTGAGTGATATTGCGAGGAGGGATATATTAAATGGTCTATGGCCTAATGCTGGGTGAAGGAAGTGTATGGAGGTAGTTTATAGGCCATTGATGGCATGACTAATTGTGTAAGTATTGGTTTACTGGCCATATCTGTCCTCTCTCTGTTCTCACACTTCTCTCTTTTCTGTCCTTCCTCTGGTAAAACGTTTTTTCTTTTCCGTCTCCCTTTCTTGCCTCACCAGCAAGGTAGAAGCTGGTGTTTTACTATAGCTTATATAGCGATGATGGTGATTTATGTTCCGTAGTCTCGCCTCTTTTCTTATCCTTGCTCATTGGCTTCTCATAAATCAGAGATATGTAGTCATCTTGGCCACATGCCACTTGTGCCACAGGCACACCTCAGGGGGCCCGGAGTGGCCAAAAAGCACGGGGCAGAAAGAAAGCAAGTTAACATTTCACGGTTCGTTCCCCCCCCACCCAACCTCACACCCCCCCCCCCCCTCCGACAGACTGTCAGTGACTGGCACCCATTTATGTCTTTGTAAACCAGGAACAATCTCCCTACGAAAAACCCCCTGAAAATCTGCAACTATTTATTTCCTTCATACTTTGCGGCAAGGGAATGTTGGCTTCCATGTTCCTGCAGTGAGATATTTGTGAGTAAAATAAGCCTTCTTCACACCACAAATACCAGTAAGACTGGGTTGTCTGAATGCTTCTGTCAGTAGACTGTTTACTGGAGCCAGATGGCAGTAAGAGAAAGAGCTTGGTAGAGAGAGAGAAATTGATAGTGAGGAGGGAGAAAGAGAGAGAGAGACAGAGAGAGAGACAGAGACAGACCGAGAGATACAGAGAGAGAAAGAGTGAGAGACAGAGAGAGACAGAGCGAGAAAGAGAGAGATACAGAGAGAGAGAAAAACAGAAAGACCAGAGAGAGAAAAGCCAGCAGGGTGGGGAAAAGAGAGAGAGGGTTTCCCTGGCATTGGTTTGGCCTGAGAGCCTCATCCACACACAGACACTGAAGGGTTCCTGCCAGGGCCTCCGCTGCTGGCAGGAACTGGGCCAACGTCAACATGGCACCGTCCCGCTGCACGTGTGGCACCATGGACTCGGCCCCAGCAGCCTGCTTCTTCTTCTGTGGTGGAGCTGTTGTGCATAGTGACAGGGCTGTCTGGGATGCTGGAGGCCCTTCACTCCCAGAACTATCTCACCGGGGGCCTTTTATTATGGCCTGCGCAGTTATTATTTTTATAAATGGCCAGTATTTTCATCCCAAATGCCAACGTTCATTGCGCACAGCTGTTTCTCCTCAGCCTCTGTGTTTTCTTAACTTAAGAGGAGCTTTCGCAAAATGGCGTTCAGATATTTCCTTCGGCATCCCCCTCCTCCCTTCCCTGTCTCTCGCTGTCTGCTGCTTCAGAGACTCTTTTTTTTCTTTTCTTCCTCCACTTTAGATGAAACCGTAACTTTCACAACCGTCGTCTCCCTGCCGGAGCGACAAGCCAGTGCAATATGTCCATACTTATCATTAATGGGTTTGAGACAGTCTATCACTTACACATTTAGAGAGTGAGTTGTAAATGTCAGGGGGGGGGGTTTCCACAGTGGCAGTCCACTCTCCCTTCAGTGTGCGTCTGGGTCTGCGAAGCGAAACCTTGAGAGCAGAGGAAGAGCTGTAATGCACCTGCAGAGTCCAATCAATAGGACAGCTCTGGTTACCACAGCAGAGGGCAGATAGGCAGAGAGAGAGAGAGAGATGGAGAGATAGAGACGGAGACATGGAGCGCTGAGGAGATAGGAAAATGGAGAGATGTCGAGGTACTGGGAGAAAGAGAGAGAGATCGGATGAGAGAGAGACAGAGATTGCGTAGCTGGAGAAAGTGATGGCGGAGAGGAGATGACACTCATTGGAATGTCTACTAGCAAACCCCGATCATTTGATGTCATAGAGAAGTAACCACGATTCCAGTTTCACAACAGAGGCAGACAACAGTACCAGTACAAACATACATTTTAAACGGTTTTGGACTTGACTGGGCCAGCGGAGGCAGACACATGGCTTCGACGGTTCCTCTCTGACAGAAGCCAGACGATGTTCAGAGTCGAAAACACGATTCACACATTGAGACATCCAGACACCATGGGCGCAGTCGGCAGGCTTTACTAGTCCCTGTCGTCCCATTACGACGATCCGAGAGTCTGAGTAGACCAGGGATCTTCTATCCACCTCATAAACCCCAGTCGTGGTACCGTAGATCCTCGCTGCTGTTGCTGGAGACCCAAATGTTCCAATATGTCAAATTCAGTTTTGCGGTTTTGAATACCCCCCTAAAATGCTGCTGGCAGATCTTGTACTCGCAGGAGATGAGGCATTGTTTCGGAGATGCGGTCTTGAGCAGACAAAGGACTACTGTCAGAGGGGAAATCCTCTCGGATCAGAGACAGAAGAGAGCAGAGAGGCGAGAAACAAAAGCAAAACCCGTTGATGACAGGCGATGACGACGACATCTTTTCTCAAGTCGAACACGGCGGGAAATTCGTTTTTTCACCGTCTCTGAAACTCGCCCTGGGCTTCTGCCCGGCCGTGCTGTTCCGGACAGATACGTCTGGAACCGTTTGGGAAACGACAGACTGAGCCAGTCGGTCGTTCATGTCCGATCATGTTCTGTCAATCTAGCTCTCACTTTGTGCTTGCTGTGATGACAGTGGTTCCAATTTGGGGGTTTAATGCATGTTGTCGCTGAGTAAAATTTTTTTTTTTAAAGCACTCAGCGCCCTTCAATGATCGCTGGTCCCCTGGCGGTTAGCTTTGCTACCCGACCTGTAGGGTTGTCAATAAAGGGATCATTCTAATAGAAAGACCTGGGCCTTTTAAAACCCTTTTTACTTGTCAGATAATTAAATCAGCCAATAGAGAATCTGTTCCTGATCGGCCAGACCTGAATTATTGATAGGCTACTGGAATCCTGGAGACTCTTGGGGTTATCTATAATGGATCCCGTCCATCTGGTCATCTGTATGTGTGTGTGTGCATACACATAGGCGTGTGTGTGCAGGTGTGTGTGCGTGTGTGTGTGTGTGTGAGTTTCAGTATCGGTCTCTTTCTACACGAGTCGGCGAGCACGTTTTGCCGGTACGAGCATTCGATCCCCATCAAGATAACCTCACCTAACCTTAAACACGAAATGGCTCTTCATGGTTAGACGAGGGAAGAAACTGCAGTGTTTCCCGTGCACAGCCGGGACTACAGTGTGAGCAGGGTAACGCAGTAGTCCCGCCGTCTTGTTCTAATTAGGTGTGGTTAAGCAGTTTTCCAACGTCTGTCAGCCACTCGTAGACGTGGTCATAAACACAGAGGGGTTCTGGGTGCTGCTCTCTTGCTGGCGGCCTGCAGGCCGGGCAGGCAGGCAGGCAGGCAGGCAGGCCAGGCAGGCAGCAGGCAGAGAGTGAGGAGGGAGGAGGCAGAGGACAGGAGGCAGCCAGCAGCAGAGCAGCAGCAGGCCAGGCAGCAGGCAGCAGGCAGCAGGCAGGCAGACAGGTATGAATCTAATTAAGCCTTTACCGCTGGGAGGACCAGACCACAGAGCCAACAATCACAGAGGAAGGTCAATGGCAAACAAAGGAGAGGGAGAGACAACATAGGAGGAGGATGGAGACAAAGGGAGGGAGGGATGCGGGGAGGGTGAGGAGGGAGGCGA